>JZKD02S1624684.1:97555-141139 GCA_000966675.3 Picea glauca
TTCTTGGGTGGAAGGAAGGGGCAAGGATGGAGAGTTCAAATCTCTCTTTATATTGGAGGATTGTATCTTCCTCTTGGAGGTTTATCCCTCCCTCTACATTTGGAAGCTGTAGCTAACTTTGGAAGTCATTACTTCCCTTGAACAAAAACTATTGATTATTTCTCATATATTGTGCATGGTATATTGTGGTGTATTGGTGTAACTCTTATACTATTATTCATTTCTCATTGGATATAATTGAATGGTTTAAGTATAATTTGGAAAAGGTATTTAAACTGTACTTGATACTAATTCACCCCCCTCTCAGTATCAACAGTCTTTACATAAGAGAAAACATTTGTAAATAAATATGGCCAATAGTAACCATACCTCAAAATATTATGGGCTATGGTTTTCTAGTAGTGATGGCCACCACAATTGATTCTATGAAATTGATGCATAACCTGACTTGATTCTTGTTTATCAAGACACCTCAACAACATCCCAAAGGGGTCTTTCCAATAGAGCATATTTTCATTGATACACAAATTTATTGCCTTGAGTTTTAGTGCTCTTACCTGTGTTTGATTCATCTCTGGAGAGGTTGCAAGGTTCTGCAAAAAATATACTATACTGCTATACCATTCACAAGAAGACAAATGGGCTGAAACCTGCTGATGAAGATTGTACCTTTCAATTGATATTTCAGATAGTGCATTCTCTGCATTTATGCCAATGAAATTAATACCCAACAACTCACAATTCTCTTCATCAAATTTTTTTTCCAAACCTTGACCCTTCACCAATTTGGTTGGCTTAATATCAATGTCAAACTCAATGAGTTTGGCAATCCACTTAGCTCTTTTCCCATCTATATTTGGTTGTATAAGTACATCTCTAACTTAACTAGATGGTACACAAGCTATAACTTTTGCATGCAAAATATAGATTCTAAAATCCTTAAGTGACTTGACCAAAGAATAAGCTTATTTTTCAATGGTATCATACTTTACCGCAACATCTCTTAATTTCTTTCTAAAGAATGCTACTGGATGTTCCTTCTCTTGATCATTTCTCTGAAGTAACATTACTGCAATTGTGTCATTAGATGCAAATGAAGAGATGTAGAAATAGTTAAAATAGTCTGGGTTAATCAAAGTAGGAGATGACATAAGAGAATTCTTAATAGATTCAAAATAATCCCTTTCTACATTAGTTCATTTAATTTCTGAATCCTTCCTTAGCATACCAGTGATGTGTTTAATCAATTCTACAAAATTAGGAATAAATCTCCTAATGAAGTTAATATTTCCAAGAAATGATTGAATTTTTTTCTTAGATATAGGAATATTTATCTTCTGAATAACTTCTACTCTTGCAGGGTCAATATTTATTCCTTCAATAGTCACTATGTGCCCCAAAATTTTACCTTCTTTCAATGCAAGCTGAGACTTCTTTGGATTGAGCGAAATCCCATACCTTCTGCACTTCAATAACACCTTCCTCAAGTGCTGCAAATGTTCTTTATGGCTGTGTGAAAACACTATTATATCATCCAAATATATCAAAACACTTATCTTTCTCACCTACAAAGGAAATTTCCATGGCCCTATGAAAGGTGTCCCCAACATTCATAAGCTTGAAAGGCATCTTGGCATACATGAAAGTACCCCAAGGACTTGTGAAGGATGTCTTTTATCTATCATCTAGATGTACTGAGATTTGGTTGTATCCGGAAAAACCATCAATAAAATACATGACACTAGCTCTAGACACTCTTTTCAAGATATGCTCCATCTTTAGCAAAGGTTAGTTATCTTTCTTGGAACACTTGTTGAAGTTCCTGAAGTAAACACATAGCCTAATTTCCCCATTCTTCTTCCTAATAGGGACCAAATTAGAAACCCAATCAAAATATCTTAATGGAATGATAATTCAGGCACTTAGTAACTTTTTAATTTCCTTTTCCATTATTAGTAGAAGAAGATGGCTAATAGATCTTATTTTTTTATTGAATGGGGTGGCTTCTTTATTCAAAGAGAATTTATGCTCAATCACTTGAGTGTCATAGGTTTTTAAGTCACTGCACTCCCATGAAAAAACATCTGAAAACTCTTTCATCAGGATGCCATAATCAGATCTTTGTTTTGCAGTCAGTTGTGTGGACAAATTTATGGTTTTTGGGCACTATTCATCTCCTAAATTGTACTTAAAGACATCCGGGTCTTTTTCTTTCTTATCAGGCTTCAAAGGCACATCATTGTGGTCAAATATTTTATCAAGTGGTACTAATCCTCTTGGGATTTGATTATTGGGGAGATGGATAATGTCATGGCATCCGATTTTATTTTTCAATCTAGGGTTTTTAAACTTTTCATCATTTTCATTTTCTTGATCTATGTGGAGAGAAGAGAATTCGTCTATAACTTCCAGAGATATAACCAATTCCTCATCATCTTCAAACATTTTCTAAAACTTTACATTGCCTGGCAAGGAAGGTCTATATTTCATTTTAATTTCATAGTTAAGCTTTGGTGGAAATGGTGGATTGAAGGTACTAGCTGAGAAAACTAATGAATTAGCAAGTTGATTCATTGCTCTAGGAATATATGAAATATTGAATGCTAGAAAAGAATCAATTAGGTTCCATACCTCATCTCTAAATCCCTTAAGCCTGACATGTTTGGCTTGGAAAGTGTTCTTAATTTGTTAAATTATCAGATCAACATCTCCATATACCTTCAACCCCTGAATATTCATGTCCTTGGAAACATTTAATCCCAAGACTAAGGCTTCATATTCTGCTATGTTATTTGTCACATTAAAATCCATCTTGAAAGATAAATGGATTTTTTCTTTGGAAGGTGAAACAAAAACAACACCTGCTCTTGCAGATTCCGTTGAACAAGCACCATCAAAGAACATACTCCATATAGGAGTGCTTTCCACTTCTCAAGATTGGAAAATAGGCTTTCTAAGTTGCAAAGATGTTGACTGAGTGTCATCAATCTAAAGTATACAAGCTCCCAAATCTGTATCAACTGAGTAGATTGGATGATTTGTAGCATTCTTCTCATCACTGATAATATAGGATAGTTGTGATTCCCTATACAATTTCCCATGTTCCCCTCCAAAGACTAGGATAGTTCCATAAGAAAGGTTGATTTGCAAGGTTCCTCCTAGCCTTTTAATCCATGCTCTAGATATGAGAATACCAAATTTTGGTGGCACATCATCTACCACAATGTCCATTACCATGCTCCTCATAGGTAACTGAGATATGGAAACTACTACGTATTTAATCAATCTATGGTACTTAACCTTCCTTGAATCGAATGAAAATAAAACATAATAAGATTTAGTAATTTTTAAACCCAAATCATCCATGACTTCTTTCGAAATAAGGTTATGAGAAGCTCCTATGTCCAAAAGGAAATTATGATTTTTTTTATCATGGATATACAAGGAGACATAAAAAGGTGGAGAGGTTTCCTCATGGTCTTCAATCATTGGGATAAGGACAACAATAGGCTTATCATCTTGGATATTGAAAACATCAGCAACAAATTGTATGGATTTAGGATCAAGGGCTTTGAGGATGGTTTGTTTGAAGGTGCCATTCTTCATTAATTCAATAAGCGGTATGGGAATCTTAACCTTATGAATTTATGATTCAAAGATGAATGAAAAAAGAACTTTGTCAGGGTTTCTTACCTCATGCAGAGGAGATTTAAGAAGTACTTGATCATTTATTTGAGCCTGATCTTTGCTTGGTTGTTTTTTCTAAAGGGAAACAACTTTTTTGGGAGGGGTTTGCACAACTTGCTTACTATTATTTTGTTTAGATCTCAAATTGTTCTTATTTTGATCATCATCTTGAAAAAGAGATCCATCATTTGATTCCTGATTAGTCTGATGACTAATCAAATCTTCCTCATAAGCAGTTTGTGTCAAGAAAGATTCATTACATTTATCCCCCAAACAATGAATCGCATCATCCTCTTCTGGTTGATCTTCCTCCATCACTACGTTCTGAAAAGGGGCCTTAATTTTATGATCCTCATTGGCATTTATATTCCTTTGTAAAATCTGAACTTGCTCATTATTTCTTCTATAAGGATTTGGATTTCGAGGAACAAAAGCATTAGGATCTCTACCTTTTCCAGGCTGCTTGTTTTCAATCTTCATTTTGGACAATTCAGAAGTCAAATATTCTATCATCTTAGCCATCTTTTCAATATTGGGATCTGCACTTGATTACGAGGCTTCTCCTTTTTGTCTCCTTCTATCAGCTCTACCTTTTAATTTTTCTGTAGCAAGGATGTTACATTCCAATTCAAGTATTTCATCCTGCATATCAGCTAATGTAACAGATCTCCTTTCTCTTAACAACAAAAACAATTCAGAATCAAAGGCATTATCATATGTGATTTTTGCAGATGTAGCAGTAGGCTTGATTTCAGCTGGGTTCTTGCTATACATTCGGTCAAATGTTTTAGTAAATTCCAACATTGATTCACCACTTTCCCTTCTCAAATTCCCAAACTCTGTAATGTAGTAAAGAAAATCCTTCTTATCTCCCCATTGTTTAAGGAAAGTATCATCTAAAACTTCAATACTTGTTATAGTTTCTGGTGTTAATTCTCTAAACCATGTTCTAGCTTCTCCATCTAAACTTTGAACAAAAACTCTCATCCATACATCCTCCTCAATGATATTCAAGTTATCAACACAACTATAAAATAATTCAAGATGCTCTTTAGCTGTAATATCTTTTGTCCATGAAAATTTAGGCATGTACTTTTGATAGTCTCCAGTAGGCATTGCATTTAGAGGATTAGGCAGTATTAATGGTGCATATCTAGAAACTACGATTCTTTCCATATTAGTAGGATTTTGAGGTACTCCTGCCATGGTAGTGGTAGATGTAGATGTACTAGAAGTTTGGATAACTAGGGACTGAGATAAGGCTGATACAAAGGATGATAATGAGGCTGATACATAGGATGAAGCCGAGTCAATGAGAGGAAAAGATATTTCTAAACTTGCAATGGAAGAAGGAAAATAAGAAGCTCTATAGAATCCAGACAATAACTTGGCAAGGTTTTTTTCTCCTTTTATCAACAATTCATGTGAGAGAAACTCAACAACATGAATATTGGTATGAATGTAAGATGAATTTTGTTCAGTTTCAGAATGTGAAGATTCTATAGATGATGAGAATATGTCTTCTTCGGTTGGATCTAGAGGGATTTTGTTTAAACTAGAAACAAAAATTTCTTCAACAATTGATGAACTACCTTCTTGAGTAAGATCAGAATATCCTTGAACTTTTGGAACTACTTTTTCACTATCAATCTTTGAGCTTATAGTTTCAACAAGTGTTGGTATTATTAATGGATTTTCTGGAAAAGACACAGAGGGCTTTCTAGAGATACATGAACTTGAAGATCCATTTTTATAATTCCTTTCCTTCTTTGATGAGCCTCTCAGGATTAGATACTGGATTAATTATTGGTTGATGAGGATTTGCTCCAGTATGTTCTTTCTTAGGAGCCACTATGTACCAATGGAGTCACCAGATAGAAAATTACAACCAAACTAATGCCTTGCCTTTGTCTATCATCAAAATTAGGGACTATGTCATCTCCCAGGGAATCTTTCTTCACACTCCTCTCCCCATAAAAAATGCCAATTTGTTATTACTCCAAGAGTCACTCTAGGTTGTAGGTCAAGTGAGCTTGGTAACTTAATCAAATGTTTACTAAAATGCATGAAAATGGATAAAAAAACGAATAAATCATTCAATAAATCCCTCACTCAAGAAACATTTGAATACATCCAGACAAATAGGGCCCTTAACAGTATTGATCATATGGTTTAAAGGAATGATATGGGTGAAGAATGCTTATCATACCAGCAGGCTCATATACATTACAAATACACATGAAAGGCCGATTATAACAAGGAAAAAACACTTGTGATCTTGTTTATCGATGCAATGACAAATGACTTTATCAATCACTGTATAAACAAAGATAAGTGAACATGATTCATTCAAAAGTACAAAAAGAGATACGTGAAAATAAATATGCACAAATACAGAGAGAAGTGTTGATATTCCAAAATGTATTTCAAAGAGGTCATGTACAAAAAAGAGTATATCAAAGTCTCCAATTTTGAACCCTTACAATGTAAACTTCATGGGATAAATAACCTTTACAATCCTTAACTAAGATCCTCTAAATAAGGATCGAATAGCTACATATCAAAACAACTTTATTCTAGTTACAAAAATAGGAGGACTAGATCCTATTTCTAAGGGATAAGAATCCCTATCAGAGTTTGAGTCTTCAGCTGCCGCCGGGATTCCCTTGAGGATGGAAGAGTATTCTTTGAACTGTCATCAATATTTGGGTCATGATCATCACTTTCTCAATGGAAAAAGAAGTCAAGTTTCAATTTTCTTGCTCCTCGTTGAAGATATGCAAGTTTGCAACGCACTGTACAAGAAATATACTGCTGGCACTACAAACTCGTGTAGATAACTGTGTTTCGAAAATTACATAAAAATTATTTGGAAAACAACTTGGAGGCTAGAAGGTTGCTTCATCTAAGCACATACCACCATATCTTATTACTCATACTGAGATTACTCAGGCTTCATCTTAGATACATGCACTTATACTTCCTTAGGATCAAAATTCATAGCTTAATATAGGCAAAAGGAAAAATATTTGTTCAACAACTTGAAAGCAAAATGTGAATAGTGTAGATCTTAAACTATACCATAGGATGAGTGACTACAAAATTTGAAGAGACACCTACATATTTTACTTAGGAGAACTAGTTGACGTAATCTCCTTAAGGAAAAGAGCTAAATTCTTCTTACTCAACATGTTTTGGGCCAAATACAAGTTCTTAGTGAGATTTATGTTGTCTGCTCTCAGATGAAGGTTTTTATTGTACATATTAATTAATTGATTCCTTTGAATCACCTTTTTCCTAATGTTTCTCTTGAGTTGATTACACTCCTTTGTTAGTTTATCCATCTGACTTGAAAGATGTTGGTTGAGTGTGACATTCTCTTGATGTAATTTTTGGTTCTTCTCCTGAACTTCTTTGAGTTGTATATTTGCATCCTTGAGTAGTTGAGCCCTTTTAGTTTTAGACCTTGAATTGTCTCTGAGGCTAGATCTGATGGAGATTCTCTTAATTGGACTATGGACTCAAGTGCTTCCTTTTCAAGAGGAGAAAATTTCAATTTTGACAACCTAGTTCTAGGCTTGATAACCTCAATGCTTTGATGAGATTCCTCTTCTAGTACAAGTTTTCTCCTGGATGACCTTCTCAGGGCTGCTGTACCAATTTTAACTTGGATAATCTGGGAATTATCTTCAATTTCCATTTGAGGAAGCTCCAGAGGAAGCTCTAGTTGTTCTTCAATAACTACCTCTTTAGCCTTTCATTTTCTCTTATCTCTCTTATACACTTGGACAGGGGAAGGTTCTTGAGGAATGGGGGCTTGAGAGGACTGTGGTACTTCCGATGAGTGAGTAGAGGAAGGTATTACAATATTCTTCCTAGGAGTCTTGTATTTTGAAGGAGAAATAGGCAATTCAACTTGATATTTAGACACAAACATGAAGGTGAACCATTCCCTGCTCTCTTTCTTCAATTGTTCAATTACTATAAACTTAATCAAAGCATGATGGAAGATGGATTTATGAAGTTTGTCAAGATTTCTTTGAGCAAGTAAAACCATACTTTGTAAGCTCATAAATAAGAAATATGGTAGGTCGATTTCCCTCTTACCAGTGAAGTGAAAAAGATTCTTGAAATGATGTTGTAAAACTATACTATACCTCCCTTCACATGTAAAAAATATCTATATGATAAACAACATCATGTCATAGGCTTCCAAAAGCCAATTTCTGGGTATACCCTTCACTAGATTAGCTCCCTGATTCTTTGGCTTTAACATGTCTTGAAACCAGTCTTGTTTTTCCAATTTCTTGGATTTAAACCAAAGTTCCCCTGTTCTTGGTATCTTTGTAGCTTCAATGACCATATCCGTGTTCAAACTGATCTCTAGAGGACCCACCTTAGTCTTTCCTTCGATGTAGTTCTTCACAAAATCTCTGTTAACCTCCAGATGATGACCTTGAATATTCTGACAGTATCTCCAACATCCCATATGCTTGAAAGAGTTCACATGGTCAGGGTTTTTCTCAATCAAACTCGTATTAGAGGGTTCAAACCTGTATAAATACCCTGCTATTATTCTGGGTGTAACACCTTGTCTTGGAGCCATCATATGGTTTAACTTTCTGCAAAAAACATGTCTACATACAAGGAATATCAGAGCGTAAAAACTCAGAGATATAAACTACCTTTGCGTGCAAAAATCCATTAGCAATTTTGAATTTGAAGATTGGTTGAACGTTTGGAGGGAGTATTACACACTTGTTGATGTGTAAGAATATTCTAGTGCCTTCCTTAAAGTCACTTCAACAAGTATTTGTACACATTCGATGAGACAGAGCCACCTAGATGAGTTTGCAGTGTGCCAAACAATTTAATAATGAAATGTACTGAAAAATCAGACTTAGTTGTTAGCGCAATGTATGTAAAAAGAATGCCACACTCTACAAACCTGTCCTTTAATGATTTATGATTCTTTTTTAAGCTCAAAATGTGACAATCTTTACCATCATTCTTAAAACTTGACTTTTTACATCACATGCTCCTCTTGAAACCACAATGACTCGGACTGCCATTTGATTTTGACATACAAGACTTAGGATAAAGATCATCATGACCCATTAGTTACCACCTTCATGACTAGAATTTTGATGAATAGACTCAATAATGGACTTATTTATTGAATGAATCAGGAAAATAAAGACTCAATTAACCACCTAAGACTTAAATAAAATGAAAATTTATTTGGGAGATAACAAAATGGACGCACATATTTATACACACACTGGACACAATTTCAAAGAACTGGTATTTGGAATTGGAAATGTGCAAGGAGACCGTAAGATGGGAAGAGTTGGTCCATAGGTTAAAAATAACATTTACATTTGAACATGAATCTCCATCAATATATGCAATGCTACAAGCTATTCAAACGAAGATCTTCTTAGAAGACGTGACAATGGAGGTGGCACAAGTGTGCAGTGCACACAGAGTGTCTATGACTGTCCATGAGCTATTGGATTGCTACAATTTAGCTAAGGAAGAGCATGATGAAGAGAATCCCAGAAATGTCACTAGTAAATTTGGTTCATTTTGGGATGACCATTTTTATGCTCTTGCGACGTTATGTCATGGAGATTGTGACGAATATTGGCCCCCCCAAATGTCTCTTCATGTGTCATGGGAAGCGCGATGAACCTGGGATAACGTCGCAAGAGCGATGAACCAAGGAATTCATCGCAAGAGATATGACCTACGATGGTCATCGCAAGAGAGATGACCTATGGTTGTCGTTGCAAGCGAGATGATCTACATTGGTCATTGCACGCGAGATGACCTACGGTGATCATCCCAAGAACAATGACCTAGGGAGCTCATTGCTAGAGGGAAGAATTATGGATCTCGTCGCAAGAGAGATGGCTACATTAGTTCTTACGACGAACTATTCAAGCATAAGGTATCGTCGAAGGTAAAAATAGTTCGTCGCTCTTGTGACGACCTGAGTAGTTCTTGCGACGAAATATCAATATTATCGATGATTCTATTCATCGCAAGAGAGATGACCTATCCTTTTTTTGAGACGAAATATTCATCGCAAGAGAGACAAAGAAATGATAGTTGCGACGAACTATCAATACTATCAACGATCTTATTCATCGCAAGAGCGACAAAATATATCTATTTAAAAAAATAAATAACAAAGATTAATGCAAGAGAGTGCCTTTGAGGGTTATCAATTAAAGCATCTCCATAACATATGGGTTAGTAAATATTCCAATTCAATACATCAACTCCATTGGAGTTGTATCCTAATCTTTTCTAGTATTTTATTTGATTTCCAAATTACCAATATCTTTATTAACATAGCTATATGTACAACTTGCAAGCCTTACAGAATTGGGAAATAATATATGGAAATATACATTTTGGTGCATGTATAAGCACAATCAACAAACATATTGATATTTGATCATTGTTTAACAATGGACATATAGATGCAATAAAACATTGGGATAAACTAGAAGAAAACTGCAATATTAATGAAATAATTCCTTAGCATTGAGAAATTCATATAAAATTATAAAAAAAAGTGCAAAAGCTTGAACTAGAACATGTATTTTTCGTGAGATATAAGTTGTTGTTCGAGACTAACAAGTTGTTTGTTCTATGCATTTTATTGGCCAAGATTTTGCAGAGTTTTTCTTTTAATAAGGAAATACAAGAAATTTAGTAATAGGAAGGTGTGCAAAACCCAAAGATTGTAAACGAGTAGTGGGCTTGTAATGTCCTCATGTAGGTTTTTTATCATGTGATATAATATTATAGAATAAACTAGTATTTGATGCATTGTAATGGAGATAGATTGTGCCCCTTTCACTACTACATAATGGAAAAATTGTGACAAAAGTACTCTTTCGTCGCAAAATTCAAGAGAAAAAGTTCAATTTTTCAATTTTGATCTAAATCCACCCCATATTTGTCGCTCTATCAACAGACACAAACTATCATTGGTTTTGTGACGATCGTCAAGATGGTGGAATACTCTCTCAATTTCAACAAACTTGTGTTTTTTATCGCAAGAGAGACACTAACTTTTGACTGTTATAACATTTGTTGCAAGCACGACGAATACAGCGTTATAACCATTCCCATTCACATGACCTAAATATAAAAAATAAATAGGTAAAAAAAAAAATATTTAGGTCACGTTCATCGCAATTGCGACGACAGTGACCTAAATTGACCTATAAATATTTGACGATTTAAATATGTTGTAAAAATCTTGCTATAACAATGATGGTTCCCAAAGGGTATTTTTGTGTGGAAGAATGTCGCAAAATATAGTTAGAGGTGGGGGAAAAAGTAAAGTGAGTGAAAAGGGTGATCGTAGATGTTATTTCCCTTGCCAAAAATGTTGCCTCATACGTCCCGTAAGAATTTAATAGCAACAACTACAAAACAGTGTATGAAATATGGGCACATTGATGGTAGATTGAATGAATATCGTCCCATGGTAATTAGCTATATATTCATTATCTTTTTTTATTATGGTAATTAGCTATATATTCATTATTTTATTTATTTTTGTCAATTTTATATAAAATTATATATATGTATATATATTGTTTGAATGTTTGTTATAGTATACACTAATTTTGCATGATTGTTTCTATTATAAAGTTAGAGTTTCCCTCTAACTTTCCATAGAATATTGCACCAAGTATTAGTAATTTAGTAGAAATGATGTTGTACAAGCTCAGGAACATCGTGACCAAGCAAATGAGGATCTCATGGAAGAAGATGATGGGACAAATCAAGTTAATGATCCCATGGAAGAAGATGATGGGACAAATCAAATGATTCAAGATTTGTTTTCGTAGCCGGATGAGGATGGGGACAATGCTGGTATTTATGATGAACCTCTATTAGAAAAGGAGAATAAACGACTTTATGAAGGATCAAGAGAAAATCTTCTCTCCACTACATTGTTGCTAGTGAAATTAAAGGTTATGAATAATTTGTCGAACACTTGTATGACACGGATTTTAAGGTATGTAATATGTTTCATCTCATATTATACATAAATGTTATTTTTTTTCTAATTGTTTTTAATGTTAATTAATATGTAAAATAAGAATGAAATTTTTATGATTAATATTCTTACATTAACTAGTTATTTGTTATGTTGTAGATTGTTAGGTGAATTTTTGTTACCATTGTCAAATATTTTACCTCACACATAGCGAGGTTTGGAAGATTGGTTGGTGTCATTGATGTCAACCACAATCATTGGTTTTGGATTGCAAGATTGATGAAGGTATTTAGACATGAAGGACAATGTACATGCAGAAACAAAACCCATGGATGAATAGTATACATCATGTTGTTTCTGGTGGTAGGTGGAACATCATGTGGATCCTCATGGTTGAGGAGAAATGAATTTTTGAAGATGACAAAGTGAATTGAAGAAGGAAGTACCTGTAGGCCATGAAGATAACTAAAGAAACAAATTACAAAATAAGAAAGTGTTAGGTCAGTGCTAATGTTAAAAGGAAGTGACATAAATGGTATAAATAAATATCATTATACATTCATTTGATACACAAGTCGAATTTCAGAGGAAATCAGAAGTAAAGAAGGCCAGATTTCAAGGGAGGATGAAGTCTTTTGGCGATGTGTTCTAAAGTATGTTATTTACAGGCCATCTTACCATTTTTACTATAATTGTTTTTCTAGAACGATTCAGATGGTGAAATTGCTATGGTATTGAGAAGACATATCAAGGTACCTGTGGTAAAAGTTTAAGCTCTTGATTTTCTATAATTATGGAGATACACTCTATGGAAGATAGGGTTTTTGACCAGTACTGAAGCTAGTGAATAAACAGGTGTTGTGGGTAAAACATTCATAACTTCTTCATAGAGAATCCAAATGAAGTGGGATCAATTTCATTGGAAAGAGTACAGACTTTAGTTTTGTGTGTGAGTTTCATAATCTGATGTTAAATATTGAGTGCAGGGAATTATGTACAAGTTCTCTCTCCTGAATAAACCAGAATTGAATAAAGTCTACCATTCTTTCTATAACTTCTTTTTGGGGAGGATTCAAGGAATGAAACTTGGAGGAGTTTCAATGAATACATTGAGTAATATTATCTATAGGATCAGAGTATTCCAAGAATTGAATAATTACAAAAGTTTAAGAAGTCTCAAGAAGAATTATCAGGCTCTATGTGATGGTTGGTTGATGGTGATGATTTAATGTAAAGTTTTATTATCTCTCATATATTGTTGGGTGGAAGGAAGAGGTAAGGATGAAGAGTTCAAATATCTCTTGATATTTGAGGATTATATCTTCCTCTTGGATTTTTTTCCCTCCCTTTACATTTGGAAGCTGTAGCTACCTTTGGAAGTCATTACTTCCCTTGAACAATAACTATTGATTATTTCTCATATATTGTGCATGGTGTATTGTGGTGTACTGGTGTAACTCTTATACTATTGTTCATTTATCATTGGATATAATTGAATGGTTTAAGTACAAGTTGAAAAGGTTTGAAAATTGTACTTGATACTTATTCAACCCCCTCTCAGTATAAACAATTGGTATCAGAGTGGGTTACCTTTAGTACAGTTTAACCACTGGAAGGAAGATCCTAGGAATAAATGGAAGACAAAATTCCAAATGGGATTCCACCATTTGATGGAAGTAATTTTGAATATTGGAGTAATAGAATGGAAACTTACTTGAAATATCTTTGGAAAGATGTTTGGTTCTCATTTTCTTCAGGGTACAATGCTTTGAAGAAACCAAAGACTGCAGCTCATAAGGAAGCAAAAAGGAACAACAAATTGGCAATAGATACCATCCTGGATGGATTGACAGATTCAGTGAAATCCAAGGTGGGATCATGTGCATCATAAAAAGATATTTGGGACAAGCTACAAGACCTTTATGCAAGGGAAGAAGAAGAATAGGAATAAGAACAAGAATTTGAAGCAAATTACAACATCTTAGATTTCAAAGAAGAAAATAGAGGTCAGTTCTTTTGATTTAATTGTGAAGGAGTAGGACATGTTGAATTTGAATGTCCTCATACAAGGATTTAAAGAGATGAAATTGAAGTATAAAATTCCAATGAAGAAGAATAAAATCACGAGGAAAAAATTATTCAACAAGAAGATGAGAATCTTAAAAAATTGAAGCATGTTGAGATTGAAAATAACAAGCTCAAAGACATGCATAGAAAACTAAGAAGTGAATTGGGTAGTTGTGAAAAGATAGTTGTAAGCTTGAAGAATTAATTAGAAGACTTTGAGAAACTAAGAGAAGAAAACATTTCTTTGAAAACTCTACTCGAAGAAGAATAGGAGAAGTAAGGAATGCTCAAATGATGAAGAAAGAAGAAGATTGTGAGAAACTTGAACAAGAGGTTGTCTCATTGAGGAAGAGCTTAAGAAATTCTCAAGTGCCAAAAGAATTAACATATCTTGGATGCATGGGTGAAACTTCATACAAAGAATATGAAAATACCAACAAGAAGGTTGAAGAAAGAGTTACACAGACAATTGATGAGAAGTGGACCAGGATACCAGAAAGAAGGAATGATTACAAAAGAGATGAATATCCAAGAAGACCTCCTACCTTCAGGAATCAAAGAAGCTTCAGTCAGTATGAAGGAAACTACAGAAGATTATATCATGAACCCAGATGGACTACATCACAAAGAAGGCGACTTAATCCAAGGTATCAAATTTTTTTTCTTGGTCATTGTTATACTTGCAAAATTTTTGGACATAAGGCAATTAATTGCATAATCAATGAAAGGAACAAAAATGTAAGAAACATGAATGGTGTAAATATAAGATATGAAAATAATCATGGATTTGTCAACAAAAATTATAATTCATATTCCCCATTGATGGACAAAAATGTTGTATGCTACAAATGTAATTATCTTGGTCACAAAGCATGAGATTGCAGATATATGAATGAAGATGTCCCTATGAAAACCATAATATGGAGAATTCCAAACAATGAATATTTTCGAATAACATTAACCACTGAGGAATGTAAAGAAGAATATGAATGGTACATAGAAAGTGGATGTTCTTCACACATGACCAGGGATCAAGACAAATTCATCAACTTGAAGAGAAAGGGTGGCAATGTTGCATTTGGAGATGACTCATATGCCAAAATACTTTGAGAAGGTGTAGTGGAGATTGGAAGAAAAAATGTGAAAGAAATGAATGTCCTATTGGTTGAAGACTTGAAGGATAATCTACTCAATGTTAGTAAAATGTGTGATCAAGGATACACTCTTACGTTTGACTCTCAAAAATGTAAAATCAGAGAAAATAATTCAGCAAGATTGGTTGCAACTGCAACAAGAAGACTGAACAACATATACATCCTAGACATGAAGAAGAGAAAGAAGACATAAGCCACACCAAATTATTCCAAGGAAGAAAAAGTCCCAAAGACCAAAAATAAGGATGAAGTATTATTGAGTGCCACATGTTCAGGGGGATCAGGCCCAAAGAAGAAGGTCACCTTATGCCATTGAAATCAGGGGGAGAATCCCTACCCTTTTACATTGATGTCAAAGGGAGAGATAAATTTGGATCATGATGATAGGGGGAGCATGAGTGTTACCATCAATGACAAAGGGGGAGATTGTTGGAAGATTGGTTGTTGTCTTTGATGTCAACCCTAGTCATTGGTTTTGTACCACAAGATAGATTGATGAAGGTATTTGGACATGAAGGACAATGTACATGCATAAACAAAAACGATGGATGGATAGTATACATCATGTTGTTTCTAGTGGTAGGTGGCACGTCACGTGGATCCTCATGGTTGAGGAGAAATGAATTTTTGAAGATGACAAAGTGAATTGAAGAAGGAAGTACATGTAGGCCCTGAAGATAATTAAAGAAAAGAATTAAAAAATAAGAAAGTGTCAGGTCGGCCCTAATGTTAAAAAGAAGTGACATAAATGGTATAAATAAATATCATTATGCATTCATTTGACACACAAGTCAAGTTTCATAGGAAATCAGAAGTAAAAAAGGCCCGATTTCAAGGGAGGATGAAGTCTTTTGGTGATGTGTTCTAAGGTATGTTATTTACAGGTCATCTTACCATTTTCTCTATAACGATTTTTCTAGAACGATTCATATGGGAAATTGCTATGGTATTGAGAAGACATATCAAGGTACCTATGGTAAAAGTTTTATCTCTTGATTCACTATAATTATGGAGATACACTTTGTGGAAGATAAGGTTTTTGACCAGTCTTGAAGCTAGTCAATAAACATGTGTTCCGGGTAAAAAACTCATAACTTATTCATAGAGAATCCAAATGAAGTGGGATCAATTTCATTGGAAATAGTATGGACTTTAGTTTCTTTTGTGCAAGTTTTAGAACCTGATGTTAAATATTGAGTGTGGGGCATTATGTACAAGTTCTCTCTCCTAAATAAACCATAATTGAATAAAGTCTACCATTATTTCTATAACTTCGTTTTGGGGAGGATTCAAGGAGTGAAACTTGGAGGAGTTTCATAGAATACATTGAGTAATATTATCTATAAGATCAGAGTATTCGAAGAATTGAAGAATTACAGAAGTTGAAGAAGTCTCAGGAAACACTATTAAGCTTTATGTGATGGTTGGTTGATGGTGATGATTTAATGTAAAGTTTTATTATCTCTCATATATTCTTGGGTGGAAGGAAGGGGGAAGGATGGAGAATTTAAGTCTCTCTTGATATTGGAGGATTGTATCTTCCTCTTGGAGGTTTATCCCTCCCTTTACATTTGTAAGCTATAGCTACCTTTGGAAGTCATTAGTTCTCTTGATCAATAACTATTGATTATTTCTCATATATTGTGCATGGTGTATTGTGGTGTATTGGTGTAACTCTTATATTATTGTTCATTGCTCATTGGATATAATTGAATGGTTTAAGTATAATTTGAAAAGTTTTGAAAATTGTACTTGATACCGATTCACCCCCCTCTCAGTATCAACATTATCAAACTATAGATGCATGTCCTAATGACCATATTATATATTATGGACAACATGCTTCGAAAACAAAATGTCCGCAATGTCTTATCAGTAGATATCAAACCGATCAAGTAACAAAAAGGGTGCCTTGAAAGGTTCTTCGTCATATTCCCATAATTCCACGTTTGCAACGATTGTTCAGGTGTGAAAGCATAGCACAATTTATGGATTATCATGAACGTAACAAAAGTGGAGATGGTGTTCTTCGAATGCCTTCTGATGGTTCTGCATTTAGGGAAATTGAGGAAAAATGGGAAGATTTCAAAGATGAACCTCGTAACGTTAGTCTTTCATTGGCAGCTGACGGTGTTAATCCATTCAGAGAGCTTAGGTCTATTTACTTAGTGTGGCCTTTTTTTGTTATCAACAATAACATTCCTCCTTGGATGTCAAAAAGAGGGAGAACTTAATGTTGACAATGATTGTTCCAGGTATTTTTTTACATTAATTTTTTGAATGTAACATTTTCATTTGTTTCAATTTTTGCATAATATCTTTTGTTTATTTATTTACTTATATATATTACATGATATCATTCCTATAGTAATTATGTGTAATTTCAAACAATTATGTAAGTACCAGGTTAAAGATATGAATGCATATATGAAGCCTCTTATCGATGAGCTACTAAATTTATGGGTTGGCATCACAATGCATGACATATGTAAACCAATCAGGGAGAAGAAATTGAAATTCCATGGAATACTTTTATGGACAGATCATGATGCCTCTGGACTAACACATTTTTGTGGTATGTAGCATTCTAATATTGCTCTTTAATACTATATAATTTGTTAATGTTATCATGGTGCATGTTTAATTTTTAAATAATCTCATCGTATAATTGACATTAATCCATTTGTTGCAGGTATTCAAACAAAGGTTAAATTTTCATGTCCAGTTTGTGTCCCTAAGATGAAGTATTGTCATTCAAAAAGTTTAGGAAAGATGGTGTTTGATGAGTATATGCACCTTCTTCCTAAGAACCATAGGCATCGTACTACTGAAAAACATATTTTCAATGGGAAAGAAGAGACTGATTTAAAACCACGAAGAATGACACCTCACCTATGGAGATTGGAATATAATAGAAATCGTAAAGGTACTCAATTTCATAATCTAACATAGATCATGTAATGTTTTGAATGTTTATTTTAATCATTGAATTTATTTTACCGTATTTGATAATTATTTTTGTGATTTCTTTTATGTTTCATGAAGGTTGCAATCATCATGAATGTATTAATAATGGGATTCCACAAGGAATGAAATGTTATCCCACTCAATTCATGAGGTTTCCCTACTATGAGGAGCTAAAAATATCTCATTTGTTTGATACAATTCATATAGGGAAGAATATGACTGAAACGTTATGGCGAATCATAGATGGTAGGAGGGACAAAGAAAAAATTGTCAAAATTTATACTGACATTCAAGAAGTCAATCATGCAATGCGAAGTGTGATCCGATATTCAAATATATCAGATGGATTACTAGATGGAAATAACCTTCCATGGTTATTAACAGAGCAACAAAGCAATTATGTAAAACAGGTCATTCAAAGAATTAGATTTCCCATAGGTTTTGCTTCAAACATAAATAATATCTTAACAAAGAAAGGTGAATTTGGTGGGGTAAAAACACATTATTGGTATACCTTCATTAAGGTAATAATTTTGGTATACATATTTATATATATTGGCCTTATATATCTTTTATTTTTTCTTGTCTACTTTGGTCGAAACAAATAAGGATTCATTTTTTTGTTACAGTATGTTCTACCGCTTTCTCTCCCAAACAACTTTGAAAACAACATGAAACAAGTTATATATGATCTTGGAAAATACATGAGGTAAGTAGTTGTGATTTATATGCAAAATGTTCTTTCAAATTATTGTTGTACTTAATGACACGTGTTTTATTTGTAATGTAATATATTATATTATGTTATGTTGGAACATGTTATTTTCTTGTGTCATGCTCTCATGTAGATGGTTGTCATTGAAAGAAATCCATGAAGATGATATAAAGTATTGGAAGAGAGAAATTCCTCATCTAATGTGTGAAATGCAAAAGTATATACCTCCAACATTTTCAATGCACAAGAACACTACCTCATACACCAAGTTGAGGAGATTGAAATTTGTGGACCTGTTCACACAAGGTCAATGTGGATGGTGGAGAGGCACTTGAAATCATTGAAGGTGTTGGTTAGACAAAGAGCACATCCTAAGGGTTCTATGGTGGAGGGATATATGGTATATCAATCAATGGTGTATATTAGTCAGTATCTTCCTAAACTAGCAACACCAACTATGCATGCAGTGGATCACATTTGGGATGTGAACTCCATCAAAACATTTGAATATCAAGAGAATCTATTGGGGAAAGGTAGAATGAAAAAAATGAGAGGTAATATATTAATAATTGAGAAAATTTATATTAATAATACATATAAAGTTTTGTTTTTTGTGTATATGATATACTCATTAATATATTAATATAATTTATTTCATAAATTATAAATATTTATAATTACCTGCATATTGGATGTTATAACTAATATTTAATATTGGTGAATTATGTTTTTTTGATTCAGTTGCTCAAGAGTGGGATGCACTGCATTTATACATTGAAAATAATCTTGACTGGATGAATGCATGGATTGAAAGATGTAAACAAAATAATGGAGGTAGGTTATCATGGCAATGATTGTCTGGATTTGTTAGAGAAGCTCATTGAAATGAAGATGCCAATGTTACGCAGAGGGAAATTGATTTAGCATATCGTTTGAAATATGGACAGGTAAGAAAATTCACCCATTTTATTTAGTTATTTTATATTATATTAATGTGACTACATGTGTACTATATTTTTCAGATACTTTCGAAGTTATATAAATTTATGTTAATTTATTAATTGACAATGCATCTTTTACATATCTGACATATTGCAGTTGAAACACGACAAGGCTATGTGGTGCAATGGTCATAAATTTCGCATCAAACAATTGGATGAAACCAGGAAAACTTTTGATAGTGGGATAACTACAGTATTCCAGGTCACTAATGTTTCCTCTAGGAGTGACAAACATCCCTGAGAATCTGAAAATAGATACTATGGGTATTTAAATGATATACTTGAGTGTGACTTTAATTCCTTCAAATTAGTTCTGTTTGATGCCAAATGGTATAGGTTACGAATGGATGAATGCGATGAGGAAAGAATTGTTATTCAACATGCCAACAGATTTCCAATGATTAAAACAACAGCGTTTGAAAGAGGACATGATCTCTATGTTTTTCCAAGACAATGTGAATAGGTCATTTACTCAAATGTTCCAGGTGAAAGAGATTGATCATTTGTTGTTAGATATGATCCAAGAGGAAGGCCAATTAAGTATACTCATTTACAGGAATAATATGATATAGAAGATCAAGAAGATGATTCAATAGATTAGACAGAGTCGGAAGATCATGGAGGGTCGACATATGAAGAAGACGAAGAAGATCATGATCCAGACATAGGAGACAATATTGCAATTCTTCATGATGGCGTCGATTAAAATATGCTCGAAAATGACATTAATGACGATGATGATATCATCAATCCTTTCAACATCGTTTCAGAACTGGATGATGATACAAATGTCAAGTTCGATGAAGAAGATCAAGATACAGAATAGGGATGATTACACAGATGTTGAGGTTGGATTAGGTACGTGACTATATAATATTTTAATTTGTATGAATTATTCTCTTAAAATAACTTACTTATAATGTCATGGGTTAATTACATGTTTTTAAGTTTTATGCAATGTTTTGATATCCTATGTTACATGTTTTTTAATTATTATTTGAAACCTAAAAATAGTTTCCAATATACTAACGTACGTGGTAGACTAAAAATATCATTTAGAAACACATAATTTCATGTACCTTCATTAATTTTTGTTTTTGTAGTTTCTATGCATGAATCTTAATAGGACATTGCTTTCAATTATTTTCTATTTTGTAGATTGAGTTTTGGGGATCAATTGAGAGTGATGTGAGGGGGAGGGGAGGGGCCATATGAGCTTCCACCTTCACGTGGTTGGCCTTGTTCAATAGAGGATAAATTATTATTGAAACCAAGAGAAGATCTTTCATTTTTATACCATCACGATCGTATAATATTTCATAAATATTGTTGTCACATTATTGCATGCATCAACGAAGTTTTGATGAACGTGTTTTTCATTTCTGTAGAATTTTTTTTGAAACCCTAATTTTCTTTCAAAGTACACAATTTGGTTGACACAAGTTTTAAGTTCTCGTCAGTGTTTCTTGATTTTTCTTTCAGGTTATACATTAATGTATATACAATGTATTTGTGTCATATTTGTGATGAAAAATCCCTCTTTTTCATTGATTTCTTAATCAACACCATAAAAATACTAGAGGCGGGCAACATTGACATGTGAATGGGGCCAACGTTGAAATTTTTTCAAACTGTATCTGTATGCATTGAAATTTGACCTAGATAGACTATTTGCATGCCTTAATGATAAAACAAAGTTTCTGGACTCAAATTTCACTCTGACACCCACTTTCTTCGATCATCATATCATCATGGAAACCATAAACCCTATTTTTCACATGTTCTAGTAGATATGTTAATGATTCCAAATTTCATATTTGTATTTGACTCAAGGTCCAATTACCTTGCAAAGTATCAAATTTAATTTCAAGTTGATAAACCAAATATGAAATGAATCCAAGCATCATTTGATATCGTCACAAGAGAGACAAATGTAAATAATATTGTGACGAATTAGCTATACTATCGACGAAAAAAGTTCGTCGATAGTATAGCTAATTCGTCGCAAGAATATTGTGTCTAATTTGAATGGTGTTACATGGTTTGCAAGGAGTGTAGGGATTATATTATGGTGCAATGTAGTGTAGTCTATATGAAAAATCTCTATGCCAAACCTCAAAATGGATAGTACCATATCTTGTTCATAAGACAAATATTCTTTGTATGGTTCCTTTGTGGTGGCTCAAGCCCTCGGTACACATGATGCTTGACAATGAAATGTAACAATTTGACTATTGAATGATAGTGTTATGTCACCCATGGTTAAGGAAAGAACTTAAGGTTATTAGGTCCTATTTGAATCTTCTTAGAATTGAGATCCATTACATAGTCCTTGAAAAAATACAAAAGACTTATGTAGAGGATATTAATTTGGTCTTCATGTGGGACATTTTATGTCATTAGTATGTTTTGTACAAAAATAATGGATCTTGGTGAATACAACATGGTAAAGGAATAAGGAAAAAGGAACAAGGAACAAAGAATGAGGAATGAGGAATACAGAACAAGGAACAAGGAACGAAAATTGTACGAGGACTAGACACCAACAACAATGACCTGTGAATGGGGCCAATGTTGAAAGTTTTCAAACAATTTCTATATGCACTAAAATTTGTCATCGATAGACTATTCAAATGAATTAACAATATGGGAGGGTTTTTAGACTCAAATTTGAATGACACACCCAATTTCTTCCATCATCAATTCATCATGTAAACCATAAACCCTAATTTTCTTTCAAAGTACACAATTTGGTTGATGCAAGTTTTAAGTTTTCGTCAATCTTTCTTCATTTTTCTTTCAGTTTAGACATTAATGTATATACAATGTATCTGTGTCATAGTTTTTATGAAAAATCCCTCTTTTTCATTGATTTCTTTATCAACACCATAAAAATACTAGAGGCGGGCAATAGTGACATGTGAATGGGGCCAACGTTGAAATTTTTTCAAATTGTATTTGTATTCATTGAAATTTGATCTGGATAGACTATTCTCATGCCTTAACGATACAGGAGGGTTTCTGGACTCAAATTTCACTCACAAACCTAGTTTCTTCGATCATCATATCATCATGGAAACCATAAACCCTATTTTTCATATGTTCTAGTAGATATGCTAATGATTCCAAATTTCATATTTGTATTTGACTCAAGGTCCAACTAGCTTGCAAAGTATCAAATTTTTATTTCAAGTTGATAAACCAAATATGAACTGAATCCAAGAATCATTTGATATCGTTGCAAGAGAGACAAATGTAAATAATCTTGCGATGAATTAGCTATACTATCGACGAAAAAAGTTCGTCGATAGTATAGCTAATTCATCGCAAGAATATTGTGTCTAATTTGAATGGTGTTACATGTCTTGCAAGGAGTGTAAAGATTATATTATGGTGCAATGTAGTGTAGTATATAAGAAAAATCTCTATGCCAAACCTCAAAATGGATAGTACCATATCTTGTTCATAAGACAAATATTCTTTTTATGTTTCCTTTGTGGTGGCTCAAGCCCTCGGTACACATGATGTCTGACAATGAAATGTAAAAAATTAACTATTGAATGATAGTTTTATGTCACCCATGGTTAAGGAAATAACTTAAGGTTCTTGGGTCCTATTTGAATCTTCCTAGAATTGAGATTCGTTATGTAGTCCTTGAAAAAAGACAAAAGACTTATGTAGCGGATATTAATTTAGTCTTTGCATGGGACATTTTATGTTATTAGTATGTTTTGTAAAAAATAATGGATATTGGGGACTACACCATGGTCAAGTAACAAGGAACGAGGAATGAGGAAGAAGGAACATAGAACAAGGAAAAAGTAATAGAAATTGTACTAGGACTAGACACTGACAACAGTGACCTGTGAATGGGATCAACTTTGAAATTTTTTCAAACAGTTTCTGTATGCACTAAAATTTGACATGGATAGACTATTTGCATGCCTTAACAATATGGGAGGTTTTCTAGACTCAAATTTCACTCACACACCCACTTTCTTCCATCATCAATTCATCATGTAAACCATAAACCCTAATTTTCTTTCAAAGTACACAATTTGGTTGACGCAAGTTTTAAGTTTTCGTCAGTATTTCTTGATTTTTATTTCAGGTTCTACATTAATGTATATGCAATGTATATGTGTCATAGTTGTGATGAAAAATCCCTCTTTTTCATTGATTTCTTAATCGACACCATAAAAATACTAGAGGCGGGCAAGACTGACATGTGAATGGGGCCAACGTTGAAATTTTTTTAAACTGTTTCTGTATGCATTGAAATTTGACATGCATAAACTATTTTCATGCATTAACGATATGGGAGGGTTTATGGACTCTTCCCATCAAAATTCAAAGGCATAAAGAAGGACATCACGATGTAAAGGGTTTTTGTCTTTGATGTAAAGGGTTTTTACCCATTTTTGTAGTATAAATAGATGTTGTTAAAATGTATGAGGATATTATATCATTAGTAGATAGATCCTAGTGAGAGTATTCATGAGTATCTTTTCAGTTAGTTTTGGAGACAGATGATTATCCATAAAAGTCCCCTATAGGTTTTTAGCCAAAATTCATATATTGAATCCTAAATTAACAAGATCCATGTAGTGCCTATGTCCCTATAGCAGTGTAATAGAAAAAATATCTAGCACAATAAGAAAGTGACTAGTATATGATAATTGCAATCAATGGGTTTCTGATGAAAGCATCGCAATTGATGGGTTTGTGCTTGAAATTTGTTATCAAAAATATGCATAGAAAACATTGTCCATAAACTAAATCTAATATTGTTGAAATGTCCAATATGTTTTTTTTAAGTGAGATTGTCTATGGGAAATTATAGTAATTTTTTTCGTATGTATCATTTTATGACAAAGTAAAATATTGCATCATTTAAACAAACTATGGTTTATGAATAAAAATCCAAAAACAACAACACTGAATAAATACCAAAGCTAGCATTTGTATTATCAGTATTCACCTTAAATTGTTTTTATTCAGATTTTTACATCAAGCGATAAGCTAAAAGAATAATTCATGCAATGGCATAGTGAAAATGATGAGTAGAATACAAGCTCAAAATAATTGCACCATGTAATCTTATGAATAGAATTTAATTCATCAATGAGAAAGCTTAGTTTTTCTAGTATTTGTTTTGTATATGATGCAATATGCACATTCTCTACACTGAATTACATCACCAAATTTTAATGAATTCTTACTTCTACAATGTGCAATATCATAAAGTGTAAGAATAATTCATAATTTAGAAACAACAAAATGCAATTAGTGAAATTACTTGTCCTAATACATATAATGTTGCAAAGAATAATATAACAAACATGTTCAATAATACAAACTAATCAAGGCTTTATCAATCTATCTAAAAGCTAGGGAAATAAAGATACCTTCACAAACATAACTTGTAAGCTCAGGCACTTGAGTTCTACCTAAAATACTCAAATCAAAATCCAGTATAGTTTTAAAACTGTTATGACCCTATGTTTCATAGGAATCATACAAATGACTAAGATTTTACCTACAAAAATGTTGTGTGGTAAATCATGTGGCATCCTACCCATGATTTACAAGGAGAAGAAATATATGAGCAGTCGAAGGTTTTGAGACAGTGTGATTGTGATCTTGGTTTCAAATATTTAGGGTAATCATGTTAGTGGATCCTTTGAGATTATAAAATGGGAAAAGAAGAATAGATCGAAGTTCATTTCAAATGTAGAGCAGATATTATCTGAATTCTACATTTCAAACTTGGAAGAAAACATAAATATTGTTTCGAGCCAGCACATGGTGTTAAGAACAAATACTGCACATTGTCTTCTCATAAACAATGCAGAAAGAAACAAAATGTGAAATAGGACAATAACAAGTTACATAGGGGAAAATATTCACCACTTAAACACGAAACAAGAATATGGAAATATAATGCCTTTGTATTCATTCATAATAGTCACTTACAATTTTTTGAAACATTTTTACAGTGGATGGGGACATTTCCATGCCATCCTTCCCTATCAGTCTAACCCCATCTTCCTTTGAAAGCATAGGATTTATATCCTTTACATCAAAATCTAAGATCCTATCAAAAAATATCTGAAATACTAAAAATAGTACATAATCAAAACAGTTTCACAAAAGTAGGATCAGGTCCTCTCTTAAGGGGTTAACCCCTTATACTAATCTAGTAGTCCTCATCAATCTTCGACATCTTCAGCAGTCTTCTGGGTGATGATGAGGCAACTCGAGATCCCTTTCTGGCACCTGGAAAAATATTCAACCAATAATAGGATAAATTTTGAGCCTTTTATCGTTTATATTTTCCACTAAACCCTGAAAAAGAGGATGATCTTTATCCATTTTAGAGTTATAATTCATTTGAAATCTTCCTCGAATGACGTGGAATTAAAAATATTCGATCTAGGGAAAAAAATCTAACGTTTTACCTATGTCTGTGCTTTTAGTAGTCTACATGCCTAAAACAGAGTAAGATAAGCTACCAAAAGTCATAGGATTCTGCATCTAACAACACTTTTTGAAATTTGGTTAAGCTGTTGAAACTGCTAGTCTTTTAAGTCGTTTCCAAAATTGAAAAAATGGAATTTCTTCGATATGTCTACCCTTCAGGATCTTCATTGAGATTCACAGCAGTTTCTACTAGAGATTCTAGATTAGGATGTGTTTCTGTCTTAGGATCTTTAAGCATCAGTTTGATCCTTAAGCATCTAACCATTTTATACAGCTTATGATTCTCCTTGAGCAATTTCGTATTCCTTTACTGCTCCTTTACATGCATTTTAGAAAACCTTTCAAAATAATCTCTTACCTCATCTGATGTGTTTGTTATATTATGGTTTTGGGATTTGATAACCCTCTCAAGAAATTTCATCTCCAATATCTCTTCTTTAAGCTTCTTAATCTTTGATGATTTGTTTTTCTTGCTTGCTGATGTTGTAGGTATTTTGAGATATAGGGCTTTGATTTCAACTTATTCAATGTTTACCCTTTCCACATTTGATGGATTTGCCACCATTTCTATAGTTAAAGGTTCTGAATCTGAATCTGAATAAGGTAGGTTTAGGACATTTTTTGATGTAGTTTTTTTAGGATCTTCTGCCAGTTTCCCGAACTCTAACCTCTTCTTTTCTTTCTCTGATTTTAAGGGAGAAACCTTGGTGACATTTTCCATAGAAGATAATTCTCTTCTCTACCTTTTGCTGGTTTTTGGGGAGGTCAATTCCTGTGAGGGAGTCCCTCCTTTCTTGGGATGGACTTCTTTCTCAAATTCTCCCCAGAACAAGAGAAAGTCCCAAATTTTGTCCCTCCTCCTCAGTTCTTCTAGAACGATCAACTTGATCATCCCATGATGGAAAATCCTACTATGCACATTATCAGGCTCATCTTGAACTTGGTGTGACATCTTAGTTAAGCTCCTATGAAGGTAATGGGGTAGATTCAGAGGACGCTTGCCTGTAAAATGATTCATCAGTTTGAAGTGATAGAGCATGAATCTACCATACCGAGATTCACAAGTGATGTACACTTGAATTGCATTAAGCAAATGCTACCATTTCTCCTCTAGGTAAGACCTAGGAAGATCCTTCTTCCAAATAATGTTTTGAAATTTAGGCTTAAGGTAATACCTGAACTCAATATCCTCAGTGACAGTTGTTTTAAACCATCTCTCACCTTGCCCAGGCATTTCTATTGCTACTGCAACACTAGCCTCATCAATTTGCATTACCATTAATGGAACCAAGGTTACTTTTTCTCCATCAAATCTCTGAGCAAAGGCTTTAGTAACACCCTGGTGATACCCCTACAATTTCTCTCAATACATGTAGCAACCTATTTCTTTAAACATCTAGCAAATCTCAGGATGAGATTCCAGATATAAGACATCATTCATCTCCTTCCTGAGAAACTTTCCTCCACTGGCCATATGCAACAAATGTTAATACCTAAAAACAACAAAATTGGGCTAGAGTGGAAGATCAACGCTGATGTAGGGAGAAATGGAAGTAATGGAGGAAAATGCGTGAGGTAGACTAGAAATTATAATGCTCATTCAAGAAAGAGAACGCCATATGGTTTGTTGGGAGAATTTGATAATGAAAAATGATTTTCGATGATGGCAGAATCCCGAAAATGAAAGTAAGGGTTTCGGATCTAATAGCTTAGGGTTTAATGATTTCTCAAAACATCAATTAAAATCGTAGTAGAACACCTCAGATCATGGAAAATGATATTCATACATGATTTCGGTGGCATTTAGAATCATCATGGCATGTGTAGCTATGATGGTTTGGGGGTTTGATGAGACAGGCTAACTGTTAGAAAAATTTTGCACTTTCGACAGCTAAGAAAACTCGCGCTTGCCTTTTTAGATGATGAAAGTGAGAACTTTTGAGAGCTTATAACACATTGAAAACCAACCCTTAGTTGTCGAAATCTAACCTTTGACACTTTTTCATTCAAGAGCTCAAACCATCATTTTCCAACTTTGGATATACCAGGGCACCTTTTGAAATATAGGATACATCACTAGACCATTACTCTGAGTTTCTTAACATGAAGACATTAAAAAAAAATGATTTAGAGAAAATTTCCAAATAGGTAACTGGAGGCCAGATGACTATATCATAGGAACCTAACACATATAATATTTGTGGCATATGATCTCATAAATTGTGATTCCACCATAAAACAAATAAGGAAATCTAACCTCAACCCGACCCATTTTCTCTCATTCTTAGCCAATTTATGATTGTAGAGCACTCCACAAATCTCCTCAGACCTTTTAACATGCATATTCTAGCTTACTCAATCCCAACCTATTCAAACTGACTATAATTTGATATGTATTATGTCATGTTTCTAATTTGCTATATTGTATGTTGAATGGAGAATTTCCCTATGTTTTTTTATTTGAGTAACAAGCTATTATGCACTCATGCATAGGACTTGATGGGAAAACATATTTGGGTAACAATATCTTATGTGTGCATGCATAGGACTTGATAGGAAGGTAGGAGTCTTATAAAATGCCAGCAAGCATATAGTTCCTGGGTGAAAGTACAATGTGTTGGTTCATTGGTTATAATTTGGTTTTGGTCTAGAAAAAGTGAGTGATGGACCATTGAGTGTCTTTATATCCATTAGGTCTCTAAACACCTATCATATTGGTAGAAACTCGCCCCATTGTCCATCTCAACAATAATAGTTACAAGTGATTGTTATTCTATGTAGATATATCTTTCACTTATGTCCACCGGTAGGGAAATACTCTACACATTTATCATATTTTCCTCCACCATCAATCCAAGGACGCAATGGCTCCTCCTCCACCCTAGTTAATAATAGCACTTTCACAATATTTCTTGAGAATCCATTGGGCAATTTGAGTATGAATTTCCCTGGATACCTACTAAGACTAATATAAGGGAGTGTGATCTTCATGTTACTAATTTCTTTTCACCAAGGGACGATTTGGTGTGGAGGATCATCAACTCAACTCATGTGTGGTGATGATTTCTTATATAATTAATGAAGTTAATTTGTGTCTAGTTTGGACACTTAAAACTTAAAATTGCACCTAGTCCTTACACCATACACACATGAAGTAAAAAGGCATAAAATAATTGACAGTTCAACAAGAAAGATGGTATAAGGTTCAAGAATCATCTTCAAAAACATCACATTATTGATTGTGTCATTTAGTGCCATTGAACTTTAAGACATTGGAGTGAAATTAAATCGTAAATTCATTGAGAACAATTCTATTTGAGTCAATACTTTATCGATTCAATGAATTGTACAAATTAAAAGATAAGTTTGATTCATTAAAATGAATCATTGAATTATACAAAGGGTGGAGTTAAAAACCCTTTCAAATTTAATAAGGTGTTTTTAAATTCAAAAATCAATTGAGATCAATACTTGCTTAAAATTGAATAAGTCATTGTCTTTTCATAATAGTCTTCAAGTGAGAAACATCAAAGTCAAATCATTATATAATAACTATTTTTGGTGCATGATCAGTAGCACCTAACACCGTAAGGTTGTTGGTGACAAGTTCAAGAAAGAGAGACATAAAGTAAGCGAGAATGACACAATTGAATATCTAAAAATGGGTAAATAAGGAAAACATTTGTAAAATGTCAATCAAGAAATTAATCAGTTACATGACTCTTTATATGATTCTATCCAACAATTTGAAAGGTTATAGAAACAAAATGTGATAATGATGGATCGATTGATAAAATAAAACATTCATGAATGTATGGAATCAAACATGTGAAGCATGGTTTTTCCAAAATAATTGTAAGACCGTGTGAAGAATTGAAATTCAACAAGAACAAAAAAGGTTTAGGATATGGATGTTGGATTACTGAGAGGGGGGAGTGAATCAGTAATAGCGTAATTATAATCCTTTTTCTTCAAATGTTATATCAATGTAGAATTATTATCCAATAATGAGCAATAAGAGATAAACAATCACACACATACACAGTACACCAGTGTTTTACGTGGAAACCCAAATCGGGAGAAAAACCACAGAAAGATTTTTCTTATATGAATTGAAGAATTACATTCATTGGAAGCACTGACTTTCTTTGTTTTCTAGTTGTAACTGGAAGGAGGCTCCAACTCCCCTGGTTTCTTAGGATACAACCTGAGGGAAGCTCCAACTCCCCAATTCTCTGGCTACAACCAGAAGGAGGCTACAACCCCCTATGTTCTCCGACTACAACCAGAAGGTGGCTACAACCACCTATCCTTGCCCCATCCAACCACCCTGAAGTAGAAGTAGAATGATGGAACCACTGTCAACTTGTCACTATGAGATATACTGCTATTGTTATAGCAAGATTTGCCTCACCATTTCTATCTTGCACAGAGGGCCTTTTTCCATTTCCCTATGCAGACTTATCATCCCTTTTTGATGAATCCAGAGCTAAAAATATACATTTTCCACATATACACTCCCTATCAATTATACAAGATGTGTATATGCTTGTTGCTCCACTATAGCTCGTGTATATCAAGATTTGTGCCAGAAAATAAAAAATGAGGTTGGGTTTCCATGTCACGATAGAGGATCTCTGATCCTTGGCCTTCCATATACTGGAAACATTCTGAATTGGCCCTTCAGTTGCATTCTGAAGGAGATAAAAGCACAATTTAGAGCTATGGAAAAGAGCGAGAAAGAATTCAACTTTGAGAGAAAAGTTACTCAAGAGAAATTACTTCATATTGAGTCTGCATCCCTTTGTCCCTCAAGTCTAAACACAATGTTTATCCCCCAAGCTCTCCCTATTGTTGAGAGGACCTCATTGCCTCTTTCCTATGAGATTTCCTTTGGTGGAGGATTGAAGTGGTGGAGATCTAGTTGGAAGGAACTTGGTTTCTTGGTTTTGAACCGTACCGACACAGAAGTCTGTAATGTTGTCACTTTTGATGATCAATTATTAATAGAAATACTCCTTTCCCTTCCTATTGGTATCTTGCAAATATATGATTATTATCCATGGGCATGTTTGTAATATTTATTAATCGATTATTCTATCTGATGTGCTAACCCCTTTTATATTATCACTATGTACTTGATCTGCTCATTTGTCAAGAACTTCTTGCAGGTATAAAGCTTTGGGTCAAAGTGCTCAACGGTGGAACATCATCAAATGTTGGATCAAGGTAAGCCTCTTCCTTGTATTGCACATTAGTTTATATAGCATATGTTGGAATTGAGTTGATTTCTACAGTCATACATGTCTGCTGTGGTTTACCCTTGTCCATAGAGAGTTTTTCCCTTGTAACAGAAATGGAGACTCCATTGGGGAGAGATCTTCCTTCTAAGGGTTGAAGTACTTTTTCTTCTTACATTGATCTTTTTCCTTTGTATTTCTTGTTGTATCGCTGCTTGACAGATTCTATTCACTTTGAGTCTGATTTTTTAGCCTTTTTCCTTTGCCTGGCCTTGTTTTAAATAATATACTCCCTTTTTGCCTTGACAGTCATGTATACACGCTTGATGTCTCACTGCAAGAAGCATATATATGATCTGTTCTCCTGAACAGTCATGTATAGAACTTCCCCTTGCTTGTTTTCTTGGTTTAGTGAATTCTAGGTGGGATTTGGAAATTGCTGAGCCTTCTTAGGTCTCTATAGTGCCTGTTGAGATTATGTGGGATGACAGGAAAACTATTTGGAGTTGAATTTTTGGGCGAAGTCTTTCTCTTTTTTTTTTTCCATTTTTGATTTGTCCTTGTTATCTGGGTTGTTTGCTTGGATGCCTAGTGTTCTGCTCGATTTATTGCTTTTATACACAATATAATTTATATATTAGGTTTCTCATCAATCCATGCATTTTATTTTTAGTATATTGAAAATACAAAAAAATAGGCAGTTTTCATTGGTTGGCATTTCCGTCTTGGAATCTTTATCATTAGCTTAGCACATTTAGTGAAAGGTTGCATTTTACTTTTGAATTGAAAAATTGAAATTGAATACTACACTATTCTTATTTAGCATATCATTCATTGAAAAGTTAAATATAGACATTGCATTATATCATTATTTTTTTTCTTGCAGAGTCATAACACCATGAGTTTCACTTCCATACCTTTTTGAGTAACCATGACCAATAAAATTTACGCTTTAAACTAAAATTGATTAGTCACGATTTTATTTTTTAGGGTGCACAAACTAGCCTATGATTTAGTGCCTTGTAATAGGATCTTGTGAGTAAACTTCTCCAAGGCAATTAAATCAACATATGTGTATAAGACAGGGAGTTGAGAATTCCATTGTATAATTGGTAATATCAGGAGGCTCCACTCACACCGGAGTTAATCACAAGGTCGTGTGAAGTTAGTTGAAGGGATAACCCTTGGATAATTTCCTAGCATCAGATATATTTCTATGGATTTATTCATATTTGGGGATCTTGCTAGTACCCATACCTCTGTGAGATGCGGTGCTTTCAAGTTTTTAGGCTTTGCTACCCTGCCCATATGGTGATCCATAATTATGACTGCTCGCTTGTGCATCAGTTATATAGTGGTTTATTAGTTTCTTGACTTAGGTATCTCATAGATTACTTGCAGGGGTTATTCTGCTTGTATCATGGGTCAGATAGAGGTTGGACAACACAAAGCCTTTATGGAGGATTAACTCTCTGGGGGGATCTGACCGAACGTTTTTTAAGACCACGAGGGCCTCTATAACTGATTCTATTACCTCCAAAATTTAGCAGGGAGTCTCAGGTCCCTCTTGGATGAGGCATACCTTCTTTAGCTAGGGAGGCCACTCAGCCACTTTAGCCCATTTGCATGCATATTAGTCATTTGAATTTTTGGTATGCTCTTTGATTATTAGTTGACCATAGGATTTCATGCTGAGTCTTTATTATCATGGATAATGGAGTTCCTTTTTCTCCTTCGTTTACTGCTACCCCCCCAATGACGTTCATGGGGGAAAATTCATTCACTTTTTATAATGGTATGCAGAATTATGGTACTCAGTCAATGCCTTGGGTCTCTAATCATTTTTCTCATGGTATGTTTGATATGTCTTTGCACTTGCCATCCTTTGTCTCACCTCCTTATGCGAATACAAGTTTTGGGTCTGGGGAAATGATGCCTCCTTCTTATCCCTCTCCGTTTGGTGGGAGTCATATCCTTCAAACACCTCTTACGGTAGGAGGTTGGAATCTTCCTTCCTAAGAATCCACTATGTGAGAAGTAAGTGCCCAACTATGCAATCATTCTACTTATTACACTCTGTCCACTTATCCTTCTTCCGCTATGTCAGTTCCTACAAACACTTTTCCCATGGTTGACCTCCATTTGTCCTCTGGTGTTTCATTCGGGGGAAGTTATTCTTGTAATATGGGCAACCCCCTTTACAAAGTTAGTTCATATGGGGGAAATATATATCCTCACATGAGTGACCCTTGTCATGTTTCTTTATCTTCACAAGTGACTTCCTCAGTGTCAATGCCTTTACAACCATTTATGAATCAGTATGGAGGAGGATACTATCCTATTGGACAGGAACAAGGTGTAAACCAGGATCCTTCCTGGCATGCAATTTCTCAAAACCAATATTTTCTTGGACCTTGGTCTCAAATGTCACAATCAAGCATTGCCACAAGTCCAGTCATTGTGTGTCATACTGGATTTATATCACCAACCTCTACTAGTCATGTTGGAGATTGGTTGACAACCTCTGCGAGTCATGTTGAAGACCTGAAACCAACCACTGCAAGTCATGTTGGGGGCAAATGTCTAGTCACTGCTAGTCACACTACACACCCATCACCAACCTCTGTTGGTCATGTTGGAGAATTGCTACTAGCCTCTACAAGTCATGCTAGGAGCATGTCACTAGCCACTGCAAGTCATGCTAGGGGCATTCATATGATTGAGAAGCCTAGACATCTCAGACATAAGCCTAGATTCCTTTACATGACTTGTGAAGGAAGCCACCTTACTTGTTTGTGTCTTGTTACTGCTGGGATACCAGAAGCATGGGGCTCACCTAGGGGCCCTTCAGGTTTTGAGGCATCTATGGTTTCACAACACTCAACTTCTTCTTTGGTTGATACAATAGTTACGCCAATGCAATCTTCGGCTGACACCCCTTTTCCTTTGGGGGTTGATGCATCCTTTGACATTGTTGTCTCACATCTTGTTCAACCTATGGTCATGTCGATGCAATCTTCGACCAACACCTCTCCTATGTTTCGAGGGTGATGCTTCTCTTGAACTTATTGTCTTGCATCTTGTTCAACCAACGGTCATGTCAATGCAATATTCGACCGACAACACTCCTATTTTTTGGGTTGATGCACCTCTTAACCTTTTTGTCTTGCATCTTATTCAACCAATGGTTGAGGAAGTGGTCGTATCGATGTAATATTTGATCGACCCAAGTCTTCTTTCAGAGAGTGACAAGTCTAAGGAGGTGGTCACACCAATGCAATATTTGGTCGATCCTGCTCTTTTGGTTCTGGTTCTATACCTTCTATGCCATGTCCTTAGCATTTATATTACTTCACCTCCTGAACAAGAGAGAGGTTTACTCTTCCAGATTTCTCTCCCTCCAAGTCTTGACGAGTTTCCCTTTGATTGGGATGGTCTTGTCGGGTATTCAATGCCTCCACCTATGTCTTTTCTAGGAAGAGACATTATCCAATATAGCACGGAGACGATAACCTACATTATCACTTTTCCCTCCTCAAATTGGAGAGGTTTGGGTATTCCCAAGCTTGGGTTGGTTGTTCGTAAGATACCAACACTCCACAGAAGGTCTGCATGGGAGCCTTGGCCTCCCCTATGGCTTACCACCTAGAATCTCCCAAACGAGTCTTAGTTAAGCTCATTTCTGACTCATCCAAAAACTAAAAAGATCACAGAGTGAATTTTCCCTTTCATGCTCGTTAAAGTTTGATTTGAAAGGTCATGAGTCTTAGTTAAGCTCTTTTTTGACTCACTACCAAAAATTGAAAAGATTGTCGAGTGAACTTGTCTTTTTCACACTCATAAATTGGATTTGAAAAGACATCTATTTGGCACAAGTTTACCCCTTTTTCACACCAAGTGGACTAAAATATATAAAAAATGATATTTTTTGGCGTTAAGTTGTGATTGCATCTCATGCCCTCGCTTGCAGTATTGAGCCTTTAGCCGGTTCTCACTTTGCGTTATAAACCGTTGCCTAAGCAGTGTGCATCCTCAACCAAGTAGAGCCTTGTTTATATCCTTCACAATTTGACACCCTATACCCTGGAGGGAACATCACCCTGAGTGTCCATCTCCCACATGCATTCCCCTTCATTGAGCATAGGTACGTTCCACTACTGGAACTAATTTTGCTTACTTGCAACACTCATTCCCTCCTCTGTATCATAGCATTCATTTTTTATGAAGAAACAAAAAAACGCGGGCTGGAAGGGAGTACTATATTGTAATTGGCAGCAATCACATCGCCCTTGAATAGAGCACAAAGTTATTGAGTCCTTGCGTCATCATAATTTTGGGTTTAGCATGGCCTTAGGAAGCTGATCTAGTTACAGAGTTTTCTCTACCGACTGATTACTCTTCCAGTCCCTATAGAGAACATTATTGATGCCTCTTGCATATAGTAGTCACATCATTGAGTCTATGCTGTCGGATTCCAACATGTCTCATGCTCTTGATCAAAGGAAGTCTATCAACCTGCGTCGGCCACTCCTCAGAAATATTGACTTTGCATGTCATCCATACCCTCAGTTTGTCTTAAAATCACATGATACTATGGTCTTATTATGCACCTTGGCCCTACTTTCATCATTGGTAGGTCACCTTGAACCCAGTAATCGACATTTCATCATTGGTCATTGACTTGGTGGTTTCCCTTATGTTCGACAGAAATACATATATTCACACTTTGGGATTCATGCAATGTATTGGATTCCATTAGCCTTATTGGTGGTTTCCTTGCCTTTGTCAACAGTTTTTTCATCATTTACTTCTATTCAGAGGGTCATTTTTGTGTACCACTTGCATTTGGCACACGCGAAAGGCACACAAGGTCATTGGTTCATGAACATGTTGTTCATCCGATCTCCACCAAATCATGAAGCTCCTTCTTTGTTCCTCGTGCTGACTGATGAGAGATGCCTCAATGCTCTCCTTTCAACAAGTCTCTTTCCATCGACTTCAGCTCATTTATTCTGGATATGGGACCTAGATTTTTATGAGTACCTTGAGGCTTGCAGTCATTAGTGGCAGGCTCTCTCACCATTGACAGATGGGAATACATCAATGTCTCTTGATCAATGGATTTCTCAAGTGTTCGACATCGACTCCTTTTTCACACTTGTAGGAATGTACTCGGTGCCTTGATACCTACTTTCATTATTGGTAGGTTGTCTTGCGTTTGTTAATGATATACCTCAATGACTGGTAATCAAACGATGTCTCATCATGTTCAACCTCAACTCATTTATTCACATGATGTAGACTTTCACCTTTGGCGGATAGTGTAGAAGACTTGAAGACATCACTATGAGGCCACAACTTTCCTGAGTTGTTGCTTCCCCTTCATTGGACTAGTATCTAGTTGACTTCAGTGATCATGGGAGTTCAGATTGTACTCCGTGGTATACAAATATCTTCAGATTGATTTTGAGACTAGATTCACTGGGCCTTGTTCGTGACTATGACAACTTTTGGCATGTAACCACATTTGTATTTTCCTATTCATGGCCATGAACACTTGTTTGCCATATTTTCCACATGGATCTGCATTGTATTCTTGGCAGCCATGTATGCAAAGTCAGTACATAATGTAATGAGAAATTGAGTTCATCCAATTGGTTCTCTACCACTCCACTTCTAGGTTATTTATAATGTATTTCAGCCATCACAGATACTCCTCTGATCTCACACATTAGGGGGCATCTGTTATATCAATATTTTCCTCACCATTTCTATCTTGCATAGAGGGCCTTTTTCTATTTCCCTATGCAGACTTATCATCTCTTTTTAATGAATCCAGAGATAAAAATATACATTTTCCACATATATACTCCCTATCAATTATACAAGATGCGTATACACTTGCTTCTCCACTACAACTCGCGTATATTGGGATTTGTGCCAGAAAATACAAAATGAGGTCAGGTTTCCATGTCACGACAGAAGATCTCTAATCCTTGGCCTTCCATATACTGGAAACGTTCTGACTTGACTCTTCAGTTGCATTCTGAAGACTATAAGAGCACAATTTTGAGCTATGGAAAAGAGAGAGAAAATATTCAACTTTGATAGCAAAGTTACTCTGGAGAAATTAATTCATATTGAGTCTGCATCCCTTTGTCCCTCAAGTCTAAACACAGTGTTCAACCCCCACAGTATTTCCCTATTGTTGAGAGGACCTCATTGCCTCTTTCTTATGAGCTTGCCTTTGGAGGAGGATTGAAGTGGTGGAGACTCATTTGAAAGGAACTTGGTTTCTTGGTTTCGAACCGTGCCAACAAGGAAGTTTGTAATGTTGTCACTTCCGTTGATCAAGTATTAATAGAAATACTACTTTCCCATCCTATTGGTATCTTGCAAATATATGATTATTATCCATGGGCGTGTTTGTAATGTTTATTAATGGATTATGCTATCTGATGTGCTAACCCCTTTTATATTATCACTATGTGCCTACTATGCTCATTTTTTGAGAACTTCTTGCAGGTATAAAGCTTTGGGTCAAAGTGCTCAACGGTGAAACATCATCAAATGTTGGATCGAGGTAGGCCTCTTCCTTGTATTTCACATTATTTTATATAGCATATGTTGGAATTGAGTTGATTTCTGCAGTCATACCTGTCTGTTGTGGTTTACCCTTGGCCATAGAGAGTTTTTCCCTTGTAACAGCTGTACAACTGTATCAACCTATACCACTACCCTATATCCAATCTGTACAATTTCCATGTGATCAAACCATACCTGAAATGAACATGTATCTAAAAAAATACAATAGATACGCGACTGGTATAGATGCAACCCACATATGTACACGCCCTATCTATTATGCAGCTCGCGTATGCCTTCTGAAAATAAGGTTTCCTTTCACTTGAAATTTTTTGACCCTCTGTAACTTCTTTCACATATATATGTAACCTGTCGTTGTATCCAGACTGTAACTGTACCTTGTTCATGCATCCTCATACATAACCTCTACTCAAGGAAAGTATGTCTCTCTCTAGTCACGTGCCATATAGGTATGTGTAATCATGAACAAGTATAATATCCCTCACATGATCTTAGTCATCAACCCCTTTCTGATATCCAATTTCTCAATACTTTAATAAATACAAGATCTCAACCATGTACCATAAAAACTCTTAGCCATATGCCAAGAAATACAAGATGTGCCTCAACAAGAAGTATCAATGATAAATATACCAGCACTGTATTTCTGTAGATCTGACTTATACAGAAGATCCCATGTAGCCACTAGTCTCTCTAGGAAGAATCCTCAAATCTCCATTGTCATTCCTCATGCATACATCAAAATCCAACTATTCATAGAAATAAGACATACCTTTTGAACCAATGGATGGATCTGATTTATATGAGCACTCTAGACCCTCCTAGGAGCTTGATCTCAAAATCTAGAACCTCTGCACCTTCATCTTCTCAGATTTCATGGCTTTATCAACATATAATCACCCTATACGCAGTCAACCCACGTATATACTCACCCTATACACAACCAGCCCGTGTATACCTTCAATGTATACACACCCTATACACAGACAACCCACGTATGCATCGAAAAATGGCGTTTTCTGTAAATCCAATAATTTCGCCGTCAACCCTTCATGCTACCTCAGACGTTCGCTACTTCATATGTATCCACAAGTATTTACAAGAATCTTTACACTAATAAATAGATACACAAAATGTACAAGTGTGTTTTTAATGAGTGAGATTTTCCTCTTATTTATATCTTCATCTAGCCTTACACTTTCCTTATTTTAGGGCTTCTTTATTTAAAATAGTTTCTTTTGCAAAGCACTTTGACCCTTGGGGGCTTCTATAGGACTTATGAGGGGTTCTCCAACTTCGTATGGTCATAACTCTCTAACCTTGAGGAGTGATGTGATGTTCCACATACCACCGAAAATGGCATGGCAAGCACTATCTATCTAGGATAGTTTCCCCAACAAATTCACTATCCTTCAGCTCATTATTTTAGAATTAAGCATGGGTTCTCTTACTCTGCAAAGTGTCTTCCCGTGAGGGATTTCACCACAAGGGGACCACTTTGGAGTTCATACATATTTACTTCTTATCAACCATGATGAGACAATAATGAGTCATCTTTACATCAAACAATATTGGGTCCATTACCCAAACCTTTTTGTTGTGGGGCTTTATTCAAGGGTTGACATCAATGAAAACCAACCTTAATCAACAATCTCCCCCTTTGGCATTTATGGCAACACTCTGATGCAATTCTGAAATCATATCACTCATGCTCCCCCTGGAACCATGCCTTTGTTCTCTGCATCTGATAAATCTACTCCCCCTGGAACCATGCCTCCGTCCTCTGGATCTGATCAAAATTCTCCCCCTTGGAACAATGCCTCTGTCCTCTACATATGATAAATCTCTTCCCCTTTGTCATCAATGTAAAATGTATCTTTCCATCCCGGGTTGCTCCTGCTGACTGAACTGTCCTCTTATGGTGCTTCCATTATAAGATAAGCATTCAAAAAGAATTCATTTTGGAGTAGAAATAACTCCATGTCTTTGGCTAAGATATTCAAAGGCTTCCCGTGGAAGTGGTTTTGTAAAGATATCTACCACTTGTTCTTTTTTGCCCACATACTCAACTCTGATATTCTTTTCTGCAACCTACTCCCATAGAAAATGATACTTGATTGGAATGTGCTTCGTCTTGGAGTGCATCACGAGGGTTTTCAATATACTGATGGCACTTGTATTATCACAATAGATTGGAATGGGCTCATCATACTCAACCTCTATATATTTTAGAGTTTGTTTCATCCAAATAACCTCTGTACAACATGATGCCACTGCAATATACTCTGCCTTGGTTGTAGATAAAGATATTGATGATTTTTTCTTTCTTAGCCATGATACTAAACACTCACCCAAGTAGAATGTTGTTCCACTGGTGCTTTGTCAGTCATCAATACAACCTGCCCAATCTGAATCTGTGTGGGCAATAAGTGATAGATCCTTTCCTTTTGGATACCATAATCCAAACTCTACTGTTCCTTTGAGATATCTGAAAATCCTCTTTACTACTAATACATATGATTCCTTTGGTGCTTCTTGAAATCGTGCTACCTGTCCAACTGCCTGTATTACATCTGGTCTGGATGTTGTCACATATAGTAGGTTGCCAATCATTGAACCGTATTTCCTCTGATCTGTAGACTTTGAATCATCATCTTTGCTCAACTTGCAACTGGTTTGCATGGGAGTGATAACTGGTTTGCAATCTTCCATTCCAAACTTCTTTAGCATTTCTATGATATACTTGGTTTGAGAAATAAAAATTCCTTGGTTTCTTTGACATATCTGAAGTCCTTGAAAGAAGGATATTTCTCCAAGTAATGACATTTCAAATACATTTTGCATATCTTTTGCAAATTTATGGCTTAACCTATCATCATCACTAATAAAAAGAATATCATCAACATAAAATTCAATTAATAAAATATTACCTTGACTTACCTTGATGTAGAGGTTGTTGTCTGCACTTCCTTTGCTAAATCCTGCCTGCTGCAAACACTTATTCAGTCTAGAGTACCATGCTCTAGGAGCCTGTTTTAGACCATACAGGGCCTTCTTTAATTTACACACATAATCTGTGTTCTCTGACAACTGAAATCCTTCTGGTTGTTCAATGTAGATTTCGTATTCAAGTTCCCCATTCAAAAAAATATGATTTTACATCCATCTAATATACTTTAACATTTTTATAGCATGCATAAGATAAAAGAAAATGGGTTGCTTCCATTCTGGCAACTGGGGAAAATGTCTCTTCAAAGTCGATTCCTTGTTGACAATGCTTGCATAAAGTGTTGGTTGGTTTCGTGATCTGGGGCATTTCTTTGACTGCTTCTCTTTTGATGACTTTGACAAGGTTATCAAAATGCATGTGACCCATTATTATGTGCCATAGCCAACTTTCATCTTCCTTTCCTAGACAACACTTTTCATTTCCAATTTCACTTAACACATATATGTTGTTTGAATTTCTTCCAGCTGTGCCGACCAATTTCCCTGAACCTTCTTTTCTTATCTCACATTTTTGTGAATCGAAAGTAACGTTATGATCTTGGTCACACATTTGACTCACACTTAGAATATTATGTTTCATATCTTCTACCAGTAGAACATTTTGTGCCTTTTCATTCTTATTCCCAATTCGGATTGTGCCTTCTGCAATGATTTTGGTTGAATTATCATTTCCGAGGGAGACTGATTAATTTATTTCCTTTCATAATGTAAGAAATTTGTCTTTATCACCTGTCATATGGTTTGAACACCAACTGTCAACATACCAACCGTGTTTCTTTTGCTTATCCTGTAGAGCGACTGTGCATTCTTCATTGCGATACTGATCTTCCTTTCTTATCCATGTCGTTTTCTGAGGTTCTTGTCTATGACTGTTGTTATTCTATTTAGGTTCTTTAGGAGGGACTGTCATTCTACAATATTTGGACATGTGTCCAAAGTTGTTACATTTGTAACATTCCACTTCAATGCTCAAGGATTCAAACCTGTTGTAAATTCTTCCTTGTGTTTCACTAGGTCTTCTTGAATAACCCCTTTGTGTATGACTCTCAAAGTTGTTATTGTTCATGTTGTTAGCTCTGCAATTTACAAGTTTATGTCCAAAATTATTGCATGAATAACATAAACCAAAAAATATAGTTTGATACCCAGGAGTTGAAGATCTTCTGAAAGGAGGTGCTCTTATGAATTCTTCTTTTTAATGAGGCATATTTGTCTATTGTTGATTCTGAAATTTGAATCTTCTCGGTGGAGGAGTGTCTCTATAATATTCCTTGTATATCTTACTGTCCGCTTTGATTGTTTCTACATAGCGTTTTGAATTTGTTTCTTGCTCTGTTGGAGCTTGATCCCTTTTTGTCTAATTGTATCCAAGTCCAGACTTGTCAAGATGAGATTCTTGACCGCCGATAATGTCATCCAAAACTTTTGATCTATTCTGCATGTTTTTCTTTTGAATATCCTTTCTTAATGTGACAATCTCTTCTTCCAAGTTTCTGATGATCCTGTCCTTTTCTTCTAGTTGTTCTTTGAGTGCTTCTTCAATTGTTTTATCTTCTTCTATTTGAACTTTCAATTTTGTGATCATTTTTTCCAGTTCTCGAGTGTCTTTCTTTTTGTCTAGTTCTTCCTGTAGTTTCTTGTTCTTGTTCTTTTCTCTTTTGATAACTTCTATGGCACACATTAATTCTTCTCGAAATTCAACTTCTCTCTCTTCAATTTCTTCTTCGACTTCTTCTTCAACTTCTTCGTATTCTTCTTCGTATTCTTCTTTGTAAGTGTCTTTTACTACCATGAATAGAACTCTTCCTGTCTTATTGTCACTAACTTCATATTCATCTGATGATCAAATGTCTTCTTTGATGCATAAGATTTTCTTGAAATATTTCTTTGTATTTCTTTTTCCTTTATATGTGTGTTTGCCTTTTGAGTAACCTTCATCTTTTCTCTTTTTCATATGAGGAAATTTGTTAGCAAAATGACCAATAGCATCACAATTAAAACAAATTAAAGGAAGCTTACCTCTATACCTACTGTTGGTTCCCTTGTTCAATTTTTTGACGAAGTTGGCCACTTCTTCATCATCTTCCAAGACGTCGTTGTTGCTGCTATAGTCTTCTTATTCCTCTTTCTTTTGCTTTGATATTTTGGATGCTTTGAAGGCTGCTTCGTTTACATCTGGATTTTCCTGTTCAGTTCTCATCTCATATGCTGTGAAGATTCCATGCAGTTCATCCATTCTTATTGAGTTTAGATCTGATATTTCTTCTAGTGTTGATATCTTAGGGTTGAATCTCATAGGAAGAGATCTTAGTACCTTTTGAACAATTACATATTCTTTGATTTCTTCTCCCAACCCTATGATTGCATTCACTGTTTCATCGACTCGTAAGAAGTAGGCTACGGTATCTTCATCTTCCTTCATTTTTTGTTGTTCGAATTGACCTCTGTAAGTTTGAAGTTTTGTTTCTTTGACTTTTGAATCTCCTTCATAAATATTTCGAAGCTTGTCTGAAATCTCTTTAGCAGATTTACAATGTGCAACTTTGGTGAATACCGTATCACTAAGACCATTCAAAAGTGCATTTTTGGCTTTGGAATTATTCTCATCGAGTTTCACTGCTTTGTC
>JZKD02S1624684.1:148897-187560 GCA_000966675.3 Picea glauca
TATAAGGAAACAAACTCATAACACAGTCATGACGGAATCGAGAATCTTCGGATTTGCTTTATATTAACTCTCGAGGGAGAAAAATCTTTATTACAATCGACCCCAAAAGGTCCAGCCTCTTTTTTCTTCCTTCTATTGTATATTTATACAAATTTACATATGATGGAATCCCAATCGTTCCAGGATTTTCAGTTACAACGAGAAGGATATCAATTGTTTAATTTCATTATCCTATGTCTTTATTTGGTACCGGAAGCCTGCCCTCTCGCATGCTCAATACAAGTGACACATTTTTCCACCAGCTAAGATATCAACCTTGAAGGTTTCTCTTGACAATTGGCCTAAAAAATGTAACAATCTCTGACTAATTGCGGCAACCTTTCTTCCATCTATCAGTCTAGGGTGTCAATAGCGCACAATTGCACACTTGGTTTAATCATCCATTTATCTATTTGTACTATGTCTGCCAGAGTTACTTGTGAGACTTCGGCCGAATCTCTTTCTTCTTTATCATTTATATCAAATGTGAGTTTCGCCATATTCATTTGGCTCAACGTCTCAGCATTACTCTCACTATCAATGCCTAACATATTTCCATCTATAGAACCAAAATCCTCTTCACGGGATTTCCTTACCTTCTTGGCTTGCAATTTTCCTTCTGATATGCTACGTTCCCATTCTTTCAACAAAATATTACCTCGGGTCTGTTCCGAAATGGAAAACTTAGAACTTTTTCCCGATTCCCTATTTGTTGTAACTATTATAGCCTCTTGAAATGTGACCCGAGCTGCTCCAGCTTCTCTCTCTCTGACATATAAGTTTTCTAATACTTGATCAATAAGCAGACAATTTTCCCGAATCGTCTCTACCTTGGCAAGTAAACTTCGTTGGGCTGCAGAAACCCTGCTCCGGGTCTCCATAGCCTGGGACTGGAATATATCGATATTTATAACTTGGATTTCGGTGAACTCTAATCTAACCTGTAGCTGCCCTATCAAGTCTCTTTGTTGTCCTACCTGTATTTGACTAGTCTGAGCTACTAGCTCTGCTTGTTCGAGCTTAGCTTTGAGCAGCTCAATTTCCTTTTCATCAGCCATCCTTGCTTGTTCTATTCCTATGTTTTCCTGGTCTTTAGTAGCTTCTTCTGTTGTGGCTAGTTTAGCTTCTAAGGTTTTGATGAGGTGATTTTTTCGCTTAAGCTGATTTTTCAAAACCACGATTGAAAATTGGTTTTGCCGCAGCGTATGCCCCTAATGTTCCAACTATTTATGTCATGAATTCTTCCTTCTTCATATCTTTCCCATCGGTCAACACCTTGAAATTCTTTTTCATTGATCCCTCTTCTTGATAAAATTCTCTTTTTACCACAACTTTTCTCTTCTTATCAAAAAAGAACTCATTTGGAGGGAGCTCGTCCATCCTTATAGGTCTCAATTCTTCATTTAAAATCCACCCTGCATCTATGTTCCCCTTAGTTGACTGTAAGGGAGTAATGGAGGCAATGGGATCTCCGATTCGCTTAGCTGATGGGCCTGGAGTGGAAATTGGAGTCTACTTTTTCGGTGGATCGGGAGTTTTCATTTCTGGTTTTGGACTCCCAGTTTTCTCTCCCCTATCCTGGTGTTTTTCTTGTCTGGGCATTGTATCTTTGGAGCCTTCGGCTTCTTTTTGCTGCACCTCTGTTGTTATTGGATTCTCACCCCGCAATACTAGGGGAAGACAACTCTATCGATGTTCTTGGAATTTTAAAACATTGGCCCTCTCTTCGGGTGCCAGGGCTTGTATCCGAGCCAAAACCTCGGCATAAGATCTCATGCCTCGAAAAATGTCATCCGAGGGAATTTTCATGTTTGAACCTTCTAATCCCACAACTGGTTAAGTGATTACTTACGACCCTTTGTGGATTGTGCTTTTTGAATTCGACATGAACCAATTCCAGGTCCTCCAGGGCTACTACTTCAGCTTTAGCATGCCCGAAATCTAACAAAGAATAGGAACTTAAATGAATAGGAAAAGGTTACCATACCTTCTTAGAATATCCCTTAAGCTCCTTTCTTACGCCACCGATTAGGGTTTGTCTAGCAATTTCATGGAAAGCCAGCCTATCAGGGATGAATAATGGTAAGGCATTCAGAGGAATAGAAGCACTGAAAACCTTGAGATATGAAAATTCTTCTTCCACGTACCAGTCGGCTATACTACTCAGATTTACTGCGAAACTGTCTGAGATTCTGGGTGGCAGGTGGCCGAAGATAGTGACATGAAATGGTACCATCACCCAGTTAAAGATGTCATACATAAAATCTGAGGCTTTTTCTTCCCAAAGATTTGAATGGTAGATGTGGATGGGTTCAACCTCTAATGGAGTCCATCTCCAACTCATCAAGGGAAAAGGTGTTAGAAAACACATGGTGTCCATTATATATGTGGACATAAGGAATGAAGAAATCTTTCTTCTCTCCCTCTATGCTTGATACTCTGTAACTCGACTGGTCAAACTATCAGATAGTAGTTTAGCCCAGTCGAAGGAACAACCTTCGGCGACCGTGTGAATTAGAGGCACCCACTGAAGGAAAAAATGTGTGGTGTCCTCTCTCCCATGTAATCTACAGGTCATCATAGCGATATATTTGAATTATGGTTCCAGAGAAACTATTGAATATATACCATTATTGTCCGCCCTCAAATTCGTAGGCTGTGAAACTCAATCTTTGATTAAACCAGACATAGTCTTGTCATATTGCACATATTCCTTTTGTTTGAAATTCTCGAGGAATTCGGCATTGTAAACAAAGTCTGACATGGCTGGAAACTTGTACATAGCCTGCAATTGTTCGAGTCTGAAAGTCCCAATGGTGACCCTCTACTTGTTGATGATGGGTCTGGTTGGTATATCTACATGGTCTAATGCCCACCGGATCATATCGTAGTAAGGGAGTAGACGTGGCCTAGCCACTAATTTATGCATTTGAGCTTGGACGATGATCTTATACTTGGTGTTCAGGTCGTCTTTTTCATTTTCACTGGAATCATCCGAAACATCTACCAATTCAGATTGTATAACCTTAGAAATATATGACCAGGTCTTGACAGAGTCGACACTTTGAGGTGAAGTATCAGAAACATTGTTTGAACCTTGTCCTGAAACCTCAACATTGGCTTTAGATGCTTTTCGCGGGGCCATGGCGGGGGATTCTACTTTATCTCTCCTCCGATAAAAATACGTATACATACATAAATTAGTTCGCTCGTGAAAAGTTGGCTCTGCGTAGAATAGAAATGAAATTTGAGACAACAAATAAAAAATCCATGTCTTTGACTATTTAAAGCTAGATCGTCCTTAGGGACAGAATGGTCAAATCATTCTTAAATATAAATTTAGCAATAAAAACCAAACCCTTACCTGTCAATTCACCTCATTTCTAATTAATGTCATAAATTTTGACAGTTCGTAATGCAAGTTGGTGCAAAGAAACTTTAAAATCGCCTCAGAGACTGTGCATATTAATTTTCGTATTAAAACAATGAAAATGTTGGCTTAACTTAATTAATCAGGCCTTTGTTAATTAATCCTTCGGCATTCGCCTCATCGGGAGCTTTCACTTTAACTCCTTACACCTATAAAACCCGATATTGTGACAATTATCTTTGGTTAATACAAAACATAACCAGGATTAAGTGTTTAATTAATTACATTTTTATTTATATCGCGACTTCATGACTCGGGGCTTCGAAGGTATAGCTCCCGGGAGGCTCGTATGCCGAGTTGTGAAATCATGAGATCGCGATGATATGATCTAATTAAAAAGAAAGACAAAACCGGATTAAGTGTTTAATTAATTACGTTTATATTTATATCGCAACCTGGAAACTCGGGGCTTCGAAGGTATAAATTTTGAGGAAAAACACACCAAGTTGCGAATTCCCAACATAGCTTAACCTCGGCTAAACTTTTTACCTTTAACATTAACTCAGGTTACTAAAACAAGAATCTTGCGGTTTTGGCTATCGGGGTTACAACAGTAAGACTTTGGGAGCTAGCAAACGCGAGACACGAAATCCAGATGATGCTTAGTTACAGTTTAGAGTATTTTTACTCTCGATAATGATCTAGGTAAACTTTTTAAAACTAGTTCTCCATTTCGCCCCTCGGAACTTGTAAACTATGTGATCTATAACTCCCGACATGCGACATCCCGAGATAAAAAGTAGAGACTCGTTTAAACGATAAATAAATAAAAAAATCTTACCTTAAGAGTATGATAACCGTCGATGTTTGTGTGATGAGACTTTTGAGATTTTGGGAAAAATAAAGGAAAATATGAAAACCGACTTTCGACTTCAAGCATTAAGATATGAAATTTTTAAACAACAAAAAAACAAAGGCAACTCCAACATAGGCTCCAACTAGGGATCTCGTTTTCCTACAAGACGGGAAGAACAATAGACCACGTGCCTATATTGGGTAAATGGAGTCAATGGATTTAATCTAGTGAAAATGTTCCCTAGAACAGGATACCGAAGGGGAAAGGGACTTCGTTTTTTACTTTTGAAAATCTTTTCAAAACTTAGATACTTTTTAAACTTAGCTATAGTCCCCTTCACAACTTTCTCCTTCCCATTACTAAATTCAGGTCTACATTAAGAAAATCAAAACATTTCTAGGAGACCCAACAGATGTTGTGGTTATCGGCTTGCGTCAAAAGAAACAATTTTTTTATTTTTTTAATGAGGGAGCCTTGTCTAAACTTGGGATGTAGATCAGGTTTTAAAAAGAATTGGTTACCAGAGTAGAGTGATATTCATGTATAATAGCCTTATAGATATCTTAGATATTGCTTCACTGCCAGCGAGCCTGTTCAATACCCTGGTGAACTTATCTGGCCCTTTTTACTGAATTTCCTTTCACCACTTCGAAATATATTTATGTATTTAAATGTTGAGACGAGGGCAATCATTTCTGAATTTCCTTTCATCATCTTTTGGACTAGATGGGGGAAATCATTTCTGAATTTCCTTTAACCACTTGTCTTATAATTTTCTTTTTTAGAGCGTGAAGATGGGGGCAATCAGTTTATATGAGGGTTGATATCTGTGTAATATTTTTCATTATAGGTCTGTCAACTTACTTTGATTACTCGGTACCAACCTTTCCTTAACTGTCACAACACCTTCGTTCACAGGGAGAAAGGGAAAAATTAATTTTGGAGTTTCCTATTTGAGCAAGCCTCAATTTTCCGAAACTATTGAAAAACCTAGAAAAGTCAGGATCACTTAAGTGTCACTTTGTTTAGTAAGGGACTGAGGAGTTGTGAAGACTAGCTTACTTTTCACAATCTGTTTTGAATCTCTTGAGGTTAAAACGTAATCCCTTCTCCCTATGTATGCTAAATCGGAAAGATGTTGGCTTTTCAAAGGCAAACCAGGAAACAGAAAAGGGTGACAGATGGAGATCTATAAACTGAAAAATAGAGGTCAAAAAATCAAAACTGACTCTTGAAAATCTTTTTCGGGGGCACTTTACTTTGAGTGACTTGTTTATTTCATCTTATTCTTTCGTAAACGATCAACCATGGAAATGTTCTTTTATTAATTTGTTCAGATGATATTGCCATATTCTTATGGGGTTATCTTGGTTTCCTTTGAGAACCCTTCAAAACAGGTCTTTTAGGAATTCTCACCTTTATCTTACCGTTTCATTTTCTTTCCAAACTATCAAAAATCTTTTTTATCACCTATTTAAGCCAATTTATTTTTCGATACACGACTTTATGGTTCCTTCTCCTGCTCGTTTTGTTTGCAGCTGGAATCCTATAAAAGGAAAATATGAAGGTTATCAAGGCTTTTTTGAAAGGTGTCAAAAATTTACGAAAAGAAAAGAAAATCAAAATAGCAATGCAAAATGAAATATTTATACATATGTAAAAAATTCTATATATGAATATACAAATCTAAATTTTATTTTATTTTATTTTATTTTTTTGGTGATTGCTTATGTCATATAATGCTTCAGGTAATGCCCATTGATAGGGGTGTTGAGGATTTCACCGTCTATATTTTCTAGTAGGAAAGAATTTTTTCCTTCGAGAGTCGAGACTTTGAATGGCCCATACCAAAGGTGATCAAATTTACCTTGTTTTGTTGTTTCTTCCCTCCTTGCATCCCACCTTAAAACTAAATCACCTGGGAGGAAATATCTTTCCTTTTCCCTACAGTCAAATAATTCCTTCATGTCGTCTTGATACTTCTGCAACCTTTCATCTACTTCGACCTTGTGTTGTTGAACCTCGATTAGTTGGTTTATCCTCCTGGTGACATGATTATGTTCTTCTTTCTGATCTTGCCACAATTTCATCATGAGGTGCACTAAATTTATAGGTAACACCACATCTGTCCCATATACCATCTGAAAAGGGGAAATGCCGATAGACTTTTTAGTGCCTATGCAATTTGCCCACAAGGAGTACTTTAAATGCACATGCCAAGACTTTTTGTTTTCATCCAACATTTTCTTAATTTTATTGATCAGGCTCTTGTTAGACGACTCAGCCAGTCCATTTCCTTGGGGGTAGTACACTGTAGAATGGCCAAGAACGATATTATACTTTTGGTAGAAGCTGATCATAGCCATAGATTTGAAATCCTGGGCATTATCTATGACTATCTTTTGGGGCAGACAAATCTTGACAAGATATTGTCTTCTAAGAAATCTATTACCACCGAGTCAGTTGCCCTTTTGGTTGGAATAGCTTCCACCCATTTAGTAAAGTAGTCTTTGGCAGTTAAGATCCACTTGTGTTGGGTGATAGAATGTGGATTAATCTCTCCTATAAAATCTATCCCCCATTGTTGAAAAGGGGCTTCAGTTTTGACCAGAACTAAAGGTAGCGCCGGGAGTTTCTGTTTGCCTAAAAATAGTTGACAAGGGTTACAGGCTCGGACCTTGGCGTTAACATCTGAGAAAATTTTTGGCCAGTAATACCCAACCCTTAGAATTTTGTAAGTTATGGCCCTCCAAGCATGATGTCCTCCACACACTCCTTCGTGAAATTCACTTATAACCCTTTCTGTTTCTGATTCGACTAAGCAGATTAACAAGAAACCGAGTGGGTCTTTCCAATATAGTTGATTTTCGGCTATGCAATACTTAACCGCATGAAGATTTAAAGTCTTGGGTTTTGATGGTGATAGTTCACTCGGGAATTTTAGAGTTAGCAGGTAGGACACTATGTTTCTGTACCATTCTGATGATACAAACTTCTCCTCGATCTTAATTGCATTTGTTCATTCATCAAGCTCATTTATGTTCATGTCTTCCTCACCTTCTTGTAGGCAGTTTATATCCAAAGCTTTGAGATTTGATTCAGCCAAAAGTTTGGCCAGGCCTTGTCCCTTTATCAGTTTAGTGGGTTTGATTTCTAGGTCAAATTCTTGAATCTTGGCAAGTCATCGTCCTCTTTTCCCATCGTTGTCTGGTTGTACCAAAATATCTTTCACAGAACTTGTAGGTACGTATGCAATTATCTTGGAGTGTAATACATATGTTCTAAATGCCTTCAGGGCTTTTACCATGGCATACACTTGTTTTTCTATTATATCATATTTAAGTTCTGCATCCATGAGGCTCTTGCTGAAAAAGGTGATCGGTTGTTCGAAACCCTCTTCTTTTTTTTGTAGGAGCACCGCAGTAACCGTGTGTTCGGAGGCAAACGAGAAAATAAGAAATTCTTTTAGATAATCGGGGCTTGCTAATATAGGTGCCTCGGATATGACTTTCTTAATGTGTGTGAATGAGGCTTTAGCCTCTGTTGTCCACTTTACTTCGTTGTTCTTTTTCAGCATATCTGTGATCAATTTTACAATTTCAGCGAAATTCGGGATAAATCTTCGTAAAAAATTTATTTTTCCTAAGAAAGATTGAATTTATTTTACATTTATAGGAATGTTTATAGTGTCTATAACTTCAACCCTCTTAGGATCAATCTTAATTCCATCCTTAGATACAATATGACCCAAAAGTTTACCTTCTTGCATGGTGAAGTGTGATTTCTTGGGGTTTAAGGACAGACCAAACCTGCGACATTTTTCGAATGTTTGTTTAAGATGTACCAAATGCTCTTCGTCGGATTTGGAGAAAACCGTTAAATCATTGAGATAGATGACTACGAACTTATCCCTCTCTCCAATGAAAGTGATGTCCATAGCGAGTTGGAACGTGGCTCCTGTATTCATCAAACTGAAAGGCATTTTATCATACATGAATGTACCCCAAGGGGTAGTAAAAGATGTTTTTTCTTTATCTTGTTCATTCCTGGGAATTTGATTATATCCAGAGAAACCATCAATCATAGACATTCTGTTCACCCCAACTACCCTTTCTAGCACGTGAACCATTTTAGGTAGCAGATAGTTGTCTTTAAGAGAGGATTTATTTAGATTTTTGAAATCCATGCACAGTCTAATTTCCCCACTCTTTTTTCTGACCGGGACCAGGTTTGCCATCCAGTCGGAATATCTCAGAGGTGCTATAATTTTCGCCTCTAAAAGTTTCTTCACTTCTCTCTCGACCACAGACAGTAAAATGGGGTTGATATGCCTAAGCTTTTGTCTAAAAGGTTTGACCCCAGGCTTTAGAGGTATCTTGTGATTGATCATGGTAGTGTCATAGGTTCTTAACTCATCGTAAGACCAGGCGAAAACGTCTTTAAATTGTCTGAGTAGGTCCTTATACTTGCCTTTTATTTCAGGGGGGAAGAGTTTAGATATTTTAACCATCCTAGACTCTTCTTTGGTTCCTATGTCACAGTCCTCAACCTCTTCTAGTTGGGGTTGTAAGGTGGATTTTATAGGTATGTCGTTTTGATCAAACAGTCTTTCCAGAGGGATCAGTCCTTTCAGAATCTGGTTATTTTTTAGGAGCAACATGCGATGATTTGCGATTTTGTCTTGGAAAGCTTGAGGGTCCTCTCCTTCTTGCATGATCCATATATGGTCATTCTAATTTTCTTGATCCGCGTGAGTTTCAAAAAATTCATCTACTACTTCAAGAAACTTCTTAATTTGTTCATCATCCTCAAAAACCTGCTAGCGTTGGATATTATCCGGTATAGATGGTATGTGTCTTATCTCTATGTGATATTTCAATTTAAAGGTTGTAGGAGGAATGAAAGTTGAAGCTGCTTTAGCTAATGCATCAGCCTATAAGTTTTATGTGCGTGGGATGAAGTCGACATTTACAGATGAGAAAAAGTTCTCCATTAGATCCCAGGCACATTTATGTATGCTCTTAATCTGGGATGCTTGGCCTGGTATTGCCGATTTATTTGTTTGACTATCAACTTCGCATCTCCATATATCTCTAGGTTTTTTATTTTTAGCCTCTTGGATGCCTCTAATACTAAGACCAAGGCTTCATATTCACATACATTATTAGTATAATCTATATCCCATTGTAGTCTGTAAGAAAAAGGGACAACAAACCTTTCTTCAGGTGCCACAAAAAGCACTCTTGCACCAACCCCTTCGCAAGACAGGGCACCGTCAAAAAACATTTTCCAAATACCGGTGTACACATATCCTCGGTCATGTAACCTGAATCTTTGTGCTCTATATCATTTTCCCCTGTGAAACCATCTAAACCATCGTCAAAAGATAAGATACAATTTCCTAAATCTTGATTTGTAATGTAAATAGGGAAATTGTTCGGATTTTGAGGGTCGGTTACTGTATATGCTAAACTCGTCTCCCTGTACAACCAAGTAAATTGCCCACTAAACATAGGAATCGTGGCGTACATCATATCCAGTTGAAGAGAACCCCCCATCTTGGCTCCCCATGACCTAGACAATAGTAAGTTGTAATTGGGGGGAATATCAGCAATGCCCACATCCATCAAGATGCTCTTAAATGGGACCTGTGCCAGGGTGACTACTAAATCCTTTATCATTCCCATACACTTAACTTTTCTCAAATCAAATGAGTAAAGATCTTTGTAAGGTCTGGTGATCTAGAGACCCAATCTGTCCATAATAATTTTAGGCATCACGTTATGTGAGGCTCCAGAGTCTAGCATGCAATTATGTAGCAGTTGATCGTACATGTTTAAGGTGATATAAAAGGGAACAACAGTGTCTTTGGCTCCTTCAAAATGTGGACCAAAAGTGATGTTGGGCTTATCATCTTCCAGGTTCAAAACGTCAAATTGTCTTTCTAGCTCTAAAATGCCTATCACTTTGGTAATCTGCTTTTGATAACTTGGGTTTTTCGCTAACTCTACCAGAGGAATTAGTATCTTAATTTTATTTATCTCATTTTCGAAACTGAAAACTCCACTCACCTTGTCTATTTCTCTAGTTGGGACTTACGAATCCTTCTTTTCCAACTTATTTGTCTGGAATTCCTTATTACTCATGATCTTGGTTAAAGGTGTATTCATATTAGCTGCTTCGATTTCCTGTGTTTTAGTCTCAACCTTTTCCACTTCAGGTTCTTGCGCGTTTACTACTTTTGCTTTGATGTTAGGTAACACAATTTATTCTGGGGTAGAATCATAAGTTTGACCTCTTGCGAGAATTTTCTTAGGTTGAGTAGTTGAAGTAGGCTTACCCTTAGATCTCAAGTTATACCTAGGTTGGACCTCGGCCATTATCATACCGGTTTCTTATTGATAACTACAAAGGTCAGTATAATCTCTTTCTTCACCTTCAATAGACGATTGTTGAGTGTTTAGAGATTTTTCATAATCCTCTCTAGTCAGATGAGGTTGTGTGCAGTCATCACCCAAGTTCGTGACATCATCATCTAAGTCTCCAAAATCTTGGAGATCATTCGCTCCTATAAAATTTTCATTCTTTAGTGGAGTTTGTATTTTCTGATCTTCGTTTTTTATTTGTCTTTGCTGATTTGGGGGATTGGGATTCTTCCTAAAATCCTTTTTGGTGAAAGAATCGACTTTGGCCTGTTCTAGCTCCATTCTGGATATCTTATTAGATAGTTCTTTAGTTATCCTGGCCATATTGTCTATTTTGTCATCTGTGTATCTATTAGACCCTGACGGCCCTGCTTGTTCTCTAAAGCATCTAGTTTCTCGGTTTCCCGCTTCTACTTTAGCTTTTAACTTACCAGAAGCCATCATATTTGACTCAATTTCTATAGCATCATCTTGCATTCAATTTAGAGTAGCTCCCCTTCTTTCTTGTAAAAGAAGTGCAAAATTTGGTTCGAAATCCCTTGCAAAAGTTACTTTGGCTGCGGGTTGGGACAGTTTAACCTCGGCTGGGATTTTGTTATACAACTTGTTGAATCTTTGAATAAACTCCATAACTGTTTCTGAATTATTTTTTCTTAAATACCCAAACTCGATTAAATAGTACAGGTGGTCCTTTCTTTCACCCCATTGTCTAAGGAAAGCATCTTCTAAGGAATCATAGGACAAGATAGATCCTGCAAGTAGACTCTGAAACCAAGTTTGGACCTAACCTTCGAAGGTTTGGACAAAAAACCTCAAATACACATTTTCATGTTCGAGACCTAGGATGTCTACAAATTGATCAAATAAATTTATGTGTTCGGTTGTTGTCAGATCTCCTTCCCCAGTGAATTTTAGAAAATGTTTTATATAACTTTCGGGAAGTTCGTGCAAAGGAACGGGTAATACCAAAGGAGCGTATCTTGCTGCCACTTTAGCAAACACTCTGGGAGGGGGGGTAGGCCCTTGGCCCCTCCAGATCCTCCCCTAGGAGCACCTCCACCTCCTCCTCTGAAAACCCCTCCACCTCCCCCTCTAGCGGCTGCCATTGTTATTAGTGGAAAGTTGTAAAGGGGGTTTTGGAAGATTAAAAGTGAATCTTTACTTTCTTCATGGGGAGAAAAATCTAAGGATGACTAGTAAGGGATGCGAGGGCTTGGCTCTTCAGACTTGCAAGAGATGTAGTCAAGGGAACCAATGGGTGTGGAAACTAGATGTGTGAAATATTCTTCGATACTGTGTGAGGTCGCAAAATTCGACAGAAGAGTCAACGATATATCGACAGTAGATAAATTTTCTACATGACTTTTTCCTTTTTGTAATACAGAGGTTATCGGATGGGTTTCTCTTCTAACTTCGGAGAAAATTGATGTTATATCCTTAGTGTCAAAAAGAGGGCTGCGTGAAGTTGAAGGTTTAGAAGAACTCTTGGTCTTCAATTGTGGGTATTTAAGTTGATAGACTGTAGGGGTTGGCTTAAGAGAGACTCTCGCCTTTAAAATCTTCTCAGGATCGGTAACAGGTGTGGTCTGTTTACCATCTGGGTTTTTCCTGGTATTCCTTCGTCCAGATGATAGCTTATTAATCATGGAGTCGCCAAGTGAAAGATTGGAAAGCCTTTAAAAGGTGTGCACTCTTTGTTCACTATCAAAGGGTGGCACTTTCAACGAAAAATGTCGTTTTCCCGGGGAAAAAGATTTCGTAACTTCAGTCCCCGACAATGGCACCAAAAAGATGTTGTTCTAGAGTCTGTACCTAAGGATTATAAGTACAGTGTCTAGGCATATGAAAGTGAGTAAGGGGTAGAGAAGGAAGAAATGTCAACCTTCGGCGAGGGAAACTAAGGTTTATTTCTAGGTTGTAGTCTAGCTTCCAATTGTTCCTGGATGTTTATGTCCCTTTCAATCACTGCCCACAAACATTCCAGTTCTACCCGGGTAGTGGTTGTTTTAAGAATAGTATCAAAAATATTCAAGGCAATATGTGTTTGATCTAATAGTCTAGGTTCAATATTAGGCTGTCTTGTCACAAGGATAGTCATAGAGGAACATAATGATAAGAAAATCTCAAAGAATTTTTTTATATGTTGTCTCGAGTTCGGTCGTATAAAGGAGAGTTATAGCTCCGATAGTGAAAACAAGATGCAAACCAAAGGCCCTTTCCCGTAACTGAGTTATATTTTAATAAATGTGTATGAGGTGTAAGAAAAAAATTAAGATGTCTATCATGTAAGGCTCCTATCAAGGGAGAATCTCACTTATAAACAGAAGAAGAAAAAAGTTAAAGAAATAACCTGATGAAGCATAAAATATATATAGAAATCTAGAATGTTCACTAGTATTATACCTGTTGATAGCCGGTACAAAGGAAAAATGGTAAACAATATACAAAACTAAAATTGATTCACTATAATAGAGGTTGTACTAAATTATAGCGAAACATTCATCAGATACATATATGAAATGAAATGAAATATGAAATATAAGGAAACAAACTCATAACACAGTCGTGACGGAATCGAGAATCTTCGGATTTTATTTATATTAACTCTCGAGGGAGAAAAATCTCTATTACAATCAACCCAAAAAGGTCCAACCTCTTTTGTCTTCCTTCTATTGTATATTTATACAAATTTACATATGATGGAATCCCAATCGCTCCAGGGTTTTCAGTTACAATGAGAAGGATATCAATCATTTCATTTATTTATCCTATGTCTTTATTTGGTACCAAAATCCTGCCCTCTCGCATGCTCGGTACAAGTGACACATTTTTCCACCAGCCGAGATATCAACCTTGAAGGTTCTGCTTGACAATTGGCCTAAAAAATGTAACAATCTTTGACTAATTATGGCAACCTTTCTTCCATCTGTCGGTCTAGGGTGTCAATAGCACACAATTGCACACTTGGTTTAATAATCCATTTATCTATTTGTACTATGTCTGCCAGAGTTACTTGTGAGACTTCGACTGAATCTCTTTCTTATTTATCATTTATATCAAATGAGAGTTTTGCCATATTCATTTGGCTCAGTGTCTCAGCATTACTCTCGCTATCAATTCCTAACAAATTTCCGTCTATAGAAATGAAAGCCTCTTCATAGGATTTCCTTACCTTCTTGGCTTGCAATTTTCCTTTTGATATGTTGCATTCCCATTCTTTCAACAAAATATTACTTCGGGTCTGTTTCAAAATGGAAAACTTAGAACTTTTTCCCGATTCCCTATTTGTTGTAGCTATAATAGCCTCTTGAAATGCGACCTGAGCTGCTCCAGCTTCTCTCTCTCTGACAAATAAGTTTTCTAATACTTGATCAATAAGCAGAAAATTGTCCCGAATAATCTCTACCTTGGCAAGTAAACTTTGTTGGGCTGCAGAAACCCTGCTCCGGATCTCCATAGCCTGGGATTGGAGTATCCTGATATTTATAACTTGGCTTTCAGCGAACTCTAATCTAACCTGTAGCTGCCCTATCAAGTCTCTTTGTTGGCCTACCTATATTTGACTGGTCTGAGCTACCAACTCTGCTTGTTCAAGCTTAGCTTTGAGTAGCTCAATTTCCTTTTTATCGGCCATCCTTGTTTTTTCTATTCCTATGTTTGCCTGGTCTTTAGCAGTTTCTTCTGCTGTGGCTAGTTTAGCTTCTAAGGTTTTGATGAGGCGATTTTTTCTCTTCAGCTGATTTTTCAAAATCCTGACTGAAAATTGGTTTTCCGTAGCGTATCCCCCTAATGTTCTAGCTATTTGTATCATGAATTATTCCTTCTTCATATCTTTCCCATCGGTCAACACCTTGAACTTCTTGGTCATTGATCCCTCTTCTTGATAGAATTTTCTTTTTACCACAACTTTTCTCTTCTTATCAAAAAAGAAATCAATTGGAGGGAGCTCTTCCATCCTTATAGGTCTCAACTCTTCATTTAAAATCCACCCTGCGTCTATGTTCCCCTTAGTTGATTGTAAGGGAGTAATGGAGGTGATGGGATCTCCGATTCGCTTAGCTGATTGGCCTGGAGTGGAAACTGGAGTCTTCTTTTTCGGTGGATAGGGAGTTTTCATTTTTGGTTTCAGACTCCCAGTTTGCTCTCCCCTTTCCAGGTGTTTTTCTTGTCTGGGTGTTGTATCTTTGGAGCCTTCGGCTTCTTTTTGCTGCACCTATACTATTATTGGATTCTCACCTCAGAATACTGGGGGAAGACAACTTTGTTGATGTTCTTGGAATTTTAAAACATCGGCCCTCTCTTCGGGTGCCAGGTATTGTATCTGAGCCAAAATATCGACATAAGATCTCGTGCCTCGGAAAATGTCATCCGAGGGAGAATTTTCATGTTCAAACCTTCTAAGCCTGCAACTGGATAAGTGATTACTTATGACCCTCTGTGGATTGTGCTTTTTGAATTTGACATGAACCAATTTTAGGTCCTCCAGGGTTGTTGATTCAGCTTTAGCATGCTTGAAATCTAACAAAGAATAGGAACTTAAATGAATAGGAAAAGGTGGCCATACCGTCTTAGAATATCCCTTAAGCTCCTTGCTTACGCCACCGATTACGGTTTGTCTAGCAATTTCACAGCAAGCTAGCCTATCGGGAATGAATAATGGTAAGGCATTCGAAGGAACAGAAGCGTCGAAAACACTGAGATATGAAAATTTTTCTTCCACGTACCAGTCGACTATACTGCTCATATTTACCACGATATTGTCTGAGATCCTAGGTGGTGGGTGGCCGAAGATAGTGACATGCAGTGGTACCATCACCTAGTTAAAGATTTCATACACAAAATCTGAGGCTTTGTATTCCCACAACTTTGAATGGTAGACGTGGATGGGCTCAGCCTCCGATGGAGTCCAACACCAACTCATCAAGGGAAAAGGTGTCAAAAAACACATGGCGTCCATTATATATGCGGACATAAAGAATGAAGTAATCTTTCCACTCTCCCTCTACGCTTGATACTCTGTAACTCGACTGGTCAAACTATCAAATAGTAGTTTATCCTAGTCAAAGGAAAAACCTTCGACGACCGGATGAATTAGAGGCACCCATTGAAGGAAAAAATGTGTGGTGTCCTCTCTCCCATATAATCTGTAGGTCATCATAGCGATATATTTGAATTGTGGTTCCAGAGAAGCTATTGAATATATACCATTATTTTTCGCCTTGAACTTCGCAGGGTGTGAAACCCAATCTTTGATTAAACCAGACATAGTCTTGTCGTATTGCACACATTCCTTCTATTTGAAATTGTCCAAGAATTAGACATTGTAAACAAAGTCCGACACAACTGGAAACTTGTACATAGCCTGCAATTGTTTGGGTCTGAAAGTCCCAATGGTGACCCTCTACTCGTTGACGATGGTTCTATTTTGTATATCTACATGGTCTAATTCCCACCGGATCATATCGTAGTAAGGGAGCAGACGTGGCCTAGCCACTACTTTATGAATTTGAGCTTGGATGACGATCTTATACTTGGTGATCAGGTTGTCTTTTTCATTTTCACTGGAATCATCCGAAACATCTACCAAATTAGACTGTAGAACCTCGAAAATATATGACCAAGTCCTGATAGAGTCGACACTTCGAGGTGAAGTATCAGAAACGTTGTCTGAACCTTGTCATGAAACCTCAACATTGTCTTTATATGCTTTTCGCGGGGCCATGGCGGAGGATTCTACTTTAGCTCTCCTGCAATAAAAATATGTATACATACAGAAATTAGTTCGCTCGCGAAAAGTTGGCTCTACGTAGAATATAAATGAAATTTGAGACAACAAATAAAAAATCCATGTCTTCAACTATTAAAAACTAGGTCATCCTTAGGGAGAGAACAGTCAAATCGTTCTTAAATATAAATTTAGAAATAAAAACCAAACCCTTACCTGTCAATTTTCCTCATTTCTAATTAATGTCATAAATTTTGACTATCCGTAATGCAAGTTGGCGCAAAGAAAGTTTAAAATCGCCTCGGAGACTGTGCATATTAATTTTCGTATTAAAACAATGAAAATGTTGGCTTAGCTTAATTAATCAGTCCTTTGTTAATTAATCTTTCGGCATTCGCCTCAATGGGAGCTTTCACTTTAACCCTTTACACCTCTAAAACCTGACATTGCGACAATTAGCTTTGGTTAATACAAAACGTAACCAGGATTAAGTGTTTAATTAATTATGTTTTAATTTATATCGCGACTTCGCAACTCGAGGCTTCAAAGGTATAGCTCCCGGGAGGCTCGTATGCCGAGTTGCGAAATCGTGAGATCGTGATAATATGATCTAATTAAAAAGAAAGACAAAACTAGATTAAGTGTTTAATTAATTACGTTTATATTTATATCACAACTTCACGACTTAGGGCTTCGAAGGTATAACTTTTGAGGAAAAACACGTCGAGTTGCGAATTCCCAACAGAGCTTAACCACGACTAAACTTTTTACCTTTAACATTAACTCGGGTTACTAAAACAGGAATCTCGTGGTTTCGGCTATCAAGGTTACGACAGTAAGACTTTGGGAGCTAGAAAACATTGAGACACAAAATCCCGATAATTCTTAGCTGCGGTTTAGAGTATTTTTACTCTCGGTAATGATCTGGGTAAACTTTTTAAAACTAGTTCATCGTTTCACTCCTGAGGGCTTGTAAACTATGTGATCTATAACTCCCGACATGCGACATCCCGAGATAAAAAGGAGAGACTCATTTAAACGATAAAAAAAAAAATCTTACCTTAAGAGTATGATAACCGTCGTTGTTTACGTGATGAGACTTTTGAGATTTTGGAAAAAATAAAGGAAAATATGAAAATCGGCTTTCGACTTCAAGCATTAAGATATGAAATTTTGAAACAAGCAAAAAACAAAGGCGTCTCCAACACCCTCCTCGAATGATTTGGTAGAAAAAAAATTCGATCTGGGAAAAAAGACTAATGTTCTTCCTGTGTCTGTGCTTTAGGTAGCTTACATGCTTGAAACAGAGTAGGATAAGTTGTCGAAAGTCTTGGGATTTGACAACTAACAACGCTTTTTCAAATTCGGTCACGCTGCCAAAACTACAGGTCTTTGAAGTCGTTTTCAAAATTGCAAAAAATCGAATTTCTTCGATTTGTCTACCCTTCAGGATCTTTGTTGAGGTTCACTGCAGCTTTTTCTAGAGATTCTAGATCAGGATATGTTTCTAGATTAGGATCTTTAAGCATTAGTTTGTGGCATTCTTCACAATGCACATCCAATGAAAACATGACATGTGGACCAAGTGGTAACCAAAGATAACTAATCCACCCATATTCTCACCTTAATCCTTCTTCACATCTAATGGCAGCTTGACATAGGGACTAGATGATGAGGTGGCAACAAGGATAGTTGAAATTTGGCATTCTTCACATCCAATGGTGGCATGACACATTGACCAAGTGATGAGGTGGTAAATTAAGGTAACTGACAAGTAGCATTCTTCACATCCAACGACAACATGATGCATCCAATATAGTCATCAATTCTACCATCCTTGATATGGATTCTTCCTCACTTGATGGATGCAAAAATTCGTCTAGAGCCTTGAAATTATTCTTCTTTATCCAATTTTCTTAAAATTTATATGGATTAATTAACATATTATTTTTGTCTTGTCAAATATGAGTACATATTGTTTTCTTTCCTTCCATGTTTTATTTGAGGGGTTTTTCACAAAAGTGCATCCTTCCCTTTTCTTTCTCCCAATATAGGTAAAATAAAACCTTCTTAATATCCACCTTATCCTCCATGTTGACCACCTCGACCTCTTCTTCTTTCACCATAGCCACCTCTTTTTATATAGTCACTAACCCTCTTCACCCTGTGCAACCTAATTCTATTATATTGTTTGTATGTGATATATTGTCTAATATTTTGGCTTGTTTCTTTCATTTTCCTAACATTAAAATGTATTGTGGGTATTATATTGACAAATGCAACACATTATTTTCTTGGTATTCCTTAGATTGTGGGGACCATCTCAAGAGAGACCATTAATGGCAATAGGGATAGTGTTAGTGATAATTCTTGTAAAGGGGTTAGAATGCAAAAGAATGGGTCAAAAACCCACTTGTCCTAAGTTTTGGATAATAATGCGCCTGCGGTAAGCAATGTGCAAGTTCAAGCGGCCGCGATTCATGTGCACAGATCAACGACGCATGGTGAATTCCAAAACCCCTTGCCTTTCTATCTTTAAGCGGGGGGGTCCGGAATAGCGGCCGCACCTCTCCAACGGTCCAGATCAGCGCGCCTGGATCAATGGCGATAAAGACCATTCCGAACCCCCCCTGCCTTTCTACCTTTAAGAGGAGGGTGGGGGGGGTCCGGAATCGAGCAAGAAGCTTCCGACGACTGAGATTGCAGCACCCAGATCAACGGTGCCTAGATAACCCCGTCCTTCCCAGTCGCTCTGTGTTTAGCCAGCATGGGCCCTCCTCCCGTCTTGTCACCTTCCAGACCCACCTTCCTTCTGCTGCCGCGTGTCACCCATCCACCTTCACTCTTTGGTCCGCATGGTCCACCTTCTTTCTCATTATCCACTTGGCATTTTCCATGTGTCTCTCTCTTTCCACATCTGCCTCCCACTGAATTATGCCTGTCACGTCCACTCCGCTATACCCTCTCGCCATGTGTCATCCTCTGCCACTTCTTTCACACCTCATCGCTCCTTGCTTCACCCTTGCGGTTGTGACCCTATCACTCCATTGTCAAGCCCCACCTTCCTCACTAGCCTCCATATCCACCTTTCAATCCATTCAGTTAATCCAGGTGGCAGCGCGAGGAGTGTTCCACATCCCGAAGTGTTGAGTTGGCTGAGCCATTCTCAATCCCGATGAAGCAGATATTGAAGTGGTTGGTGGTGGTTAGACATCGTCTCCGCCATAATGGGAAAGCACGGCAATGAATTAAAGGCACGTCGATTCACCGTTGGAACTATCAAAGAACTAGATCGCGTCTGACATAGGTTGCACGATCTTTCAGAGGTTGACTGTCAGAAAGCCATGTAGACGCAAAGCCTTCAATGCAGTGTCTTGATTTTGCTGCTTTTGTTGTTCTAAGTATATGAAGGCGTTTTCACCATTTTTGTATCTATCGATGGTTGAGAAAAGCTCCCGGTTTTAAATCTTTAATGAAGCACTGATACTCTGGTTATGTATGCACTCTTGAGACTTCTTGCCTGATGAATGCCAGTTTCTTTTACATCTTTGTTACACTGTTTTAGAACCGCTCGGAATTGGAGGATCCAGTCGAGCTATAGCTGTTATAGGATGATGTTGGTAGGATCACTGTAGCAGTTATGACGTTTCTAGCCAGTTATTGTGATTTTCCCAGTGCTGAGTGACTTGGAATTGGAGGATCCAGTCAAGTCCTCCTCGGTTTCTTAAGACCCTTGAACCAAGCGGATCTTGCATTCAGAGTCTTTCTTCTGCGAATAGCCGTAAGCCTGTTTCCTAAGGCTGTTTGTTCATTTTCCTCAGTAAGTCTTCCACCTACTCACCCTTTATCAACTCACTGGCCTAGTTGGATCAAGACCTCCTTTGTCACTTATGTACCAGACTCACTCCCTGAGTTAGAGTGATATTTCCTTGATTTTTCCTCCATTAGATCACCCCTTTAAAACAAATCGTGACATTAAACTGATGGGCGTCGGGCTCTGCTCCTGCAAGAAATCCAGGAGTGACTTCCGTCGCCAACATTTATGGTGCTGTTGCCGGGGACGAAGTTAAATATTTTCCCCGGGATTGAACGACAAAGATCAACTGATTCTGAAGGTGCATCAGATATCAGAACTTGAAGATTGCTACTGTGCACCTGGCGACTCCACTGTGACGACTCTGCTGGGAAGAACCTGCTCGATCAACTGTGGCTTCGAGAGGCATATATACGAGGTCTAATACACACTTGCCTTTAGCTACACCAAAAGCTAACGTGGAAGCAATGTGCAGAAAGGGAAATAGCTCAACAAAATAAGTTTCCGTCGCTGAAATAGGTAATACGCCATCCCCTTCTGTGAGAACTCCATTTTCTTATTCGCAGCTTCCTGTTCGTCCTTCTTCCGAGGTTTCCCATTTTATGAATTTCGGGAGTGTTCCTGCTGAGTTTTCTCCTCCTGGTCCGGTATCAGAAGGAGAGATCCTTGTCACTCCCCCCTCCCTGGAGGTCTTGCCTCATCACAGACCTCAAACTTCTGAAGGTTTCACCACACCTCCTTTTGTTGCTACTACTGCACAAAGAGAAGCATCTGTACACTCAGGTCCCTTGGCTTTCTCTCTGTTTTCTCCATTGTCTCCTCCAAGAATCTTTGTTCCAACATCTCCCGTTCATTCTCCTTCTCCTCCGAGTTCTCCTCTACCTAATATCCCTATGGCTGGTGCTAATCCCCCTCCGAATAGAATGGATTCCATAGTTTCTTCTAGATATGCTCCTTTGATTCTACCTCATCCTCTGAACCCCCTCCCTGCTGGAGACTATTTGAAATACATGCCCAAGTTCAGTGGGGAGGGAGATGTAACTGCTGAAGAGCACCTAGCTGCCTTTTACAGCTATGAAAACAACTTGAATATCAAGAGTGAAGATGTCTATATGAGATTTTTCATCCAGAGCCTCGATGGAGAGGTGAGGAAATGGTTCCGAGGACTGGCCCCCAGATCTATTTCTGGCATTGAAGCCTTGGACAACATTTTCCTGAGGCAGTGGGGAGACAAAAAAGATTATATGTATTACATGACAGAGTTTGGGTCTCTGAGGAAGATGGAAGGGGATTTTGTCTCAGAATTCTCCAAAATATTTAATAAGATGTACAACAAGATTCCTGCAGAAATTAAACCCTCAGAGGCCTCTGCTCAAATTTCCTATGCTGGCGCATTTGACCCTGATTTTTGTCTCGTGTTAAGAGAAAGAAGAGCCACCTCTTTAGCTCAGATGCAAGATGCAGCTATAGAAGCAGAATCCAACATATTGGTAGCTGAGAGACTGAGAAACCAGGTTGACGCAGACAGAAGAAAGGAAAAGGTGGAAGCCTCAACTTCCGGCCCATCACTGCCCCACCCTCAAATAGATGAGTTGACCCAAGTTATGAACCTCCTTAAAGAAGAGGTGGAAATATTGAAGGTGGAGAGGAAACAAATGAACAAGGGCCCTCAGAGCATTGAGAATAAGGAAGGCTTCAGAAGGCCAAATAATTTCGCTCCTCCAACTATGCACAAAGAAAGAGATAGAGACGACCTAAGAATTCAGGCTCCCTTCCAGAACAATTTTGTGGCTGATGAAGAACAAGGGGAAGCAGACGAGCCTAAGCCAAAAATCCACAGTTTAGAGGTCACTCCCCCTTTCCCTCATCTGACCCAATCAACATATGAAGAGTCTCTCATGGATAGTCATCTGAACGAATTAAGAAAAGAAGACAAAGCTAGCGGCGGTCGAGGCAGGTACAACTTGAGGTCTGAAAAAAGGGCAGCAGCACCTGATGTTCCTGAGACATCCACTAGAGCAAAGAGGCATGCTAATGAGATAGCATATGCTCACAAAGGTAAGAGGGCTCAACCTTTCTCTCCCATTGTTCATAATCATGTTCCTGAAGTTAGAGAAATCCCAAAGCCCATGTCTTCTTTCAATTTCGAACATGAGATTCAAAAGATCAGAATTCCTGTGCCACTCACTGAGTTAATCAAACATGGGGAATTCAAAAAATGCTTCTTTGAGCTGTTGAAATCTGAAGCCTCGTACCCTCTCACAGACTCCATAAACCTTCAAGATGAAAGGCCTGCAGTTGTCCTAGGTCCCATGGTAGAAGACAAAGATGATTCATCCCCTCCCTTCTACACATCCCTGAACATACATGACAAAGTACTACATAATTTTCTAATGGACTCAAGGGCCTCCCACAACCTCATGCCCAAAGCTGTCATGGAGGAATTAGGACTGGAAGTCACCCGAGCTTATCACAACCTCTACTCTTTTGACTCCAGAAGGGTCCAATGTTTGGGAGTCATCAAGGACCTAGTAGTTTCCCTGTTTTAGCTGCCCATGAAGAGTATGGTCATGGATATTGTGGTAGCTGATGTCCCCCCTAAGTTTGGCATGTTGTTGTCAAGATCCTAGATAAAGAGACTGGGGGGAACCTTGCATATGGACCTCACATATGCCACCATTCCAGTCTTTGGGGGGGAACATAGGATATTATACAGAGAATCCCAACTAGCCTACATTGTCAGTGATGTAGCCAACCCTACCAATCATCCCATCTATGCTTTGGACACTGATTTAGGCTTCAGTTTACTACAGCTTACCAACACCCCTGAGGCCCCTTTACAGATCAAAAAGTAGCCCATTCTTAATCAGGAGACCTCCCCTCCAACCACCTCTGTTTGGAAGATGTTCTTTGATGGAGCTTCCTTCAGTATGGGTGCAGGTGCCGGAGTGATATTCATATCACCCTGTCAACAGACCATATCTCTGTCATACAAGCTGGAATTCGAAGTCACCAATAATGTGGCAGCGTATGAAGCTCTGGTTCTGGGATTAAGAGCTGCCAAGGAAATGGAAATTAAAGAGATGGTTGTGTTTGGAGATGTAGAGTTGATCGTTCAGCAGGTAAAAAACATTTATCAGACTAAGCATCCTCAGCTCAGGAGTTATAGGAACGAGGTATGGGACCTGGTTGATAATTCCTTCCTGGATTTTAATATTTCCTACATTCCAAGGGAGGAAAATGCCTCAGTCGACTTTTTAGCTTTCACAGCTAGTGTGCTCGAAGTTCCCACGCTGCCCACTGCTAGGGCCGATGTTGAAATAAAGTACAAACCTTTTATACTGGACAACGTCAAATACTGGAAGGTGTTTGAGGATGATCAAGAGATTGAAAAATTCCTCCAGTCCGTTGATGACTTTTCCACAATGCACATAGATGAGAATCCTGAAGAGGAAGATGACCATCACCCTCGGAAATTTGTGAATAAAATTGTTGATCACCGGATCATTCAGCTACCAGGAAACCACATACCGATAAGACTAATACCATTGGAAAGATTGTTTGATGGGAATGATGTGGCAGTAAACGGTAAGGTTTTAGGTGATGATGATGACACAACTGAATGCAACATAGGCACATCTGAGGAGCCTAAATTAGTCAAGCTGTCAAGGAGTTTGACTGAGGAGCAGAGAGCCGGATATACTAAGTTGTTGAAGGAGTTTGCTGATGTGTTTGCATGGACCTACAAAGACCTCAAAACATATGACACATCGGTCATCGAGCACAAGATCCCACTAAAAGAGGAGGCTAAGCCATTTAAGAAAAAGCTGAGACAGATAAATCCCATGTTGTTTCTTGTCATGGAGAAAGAGGTAAAAAAGTTGTTGGATGCCCAGATCATTGTCCCCTTGAGATACTCTTAATGGGTGGCCAATTTGGTCCCGGTGAGAAATAAAAGTGGGGAAATCAGACTCTGCGTCGATTTCAAGAACCTGAATAGAAGTTTGAGGAAGGACAATTATCCCTTGCCCAACATGGAACACATATTACAAAGGGTCACTAGTGCATCCAGGATGTCCATGATTGATGGTTTCTCTGGATACAATTAGATATCAGTCATGCCTGAGGACAGAGAAAAAACAGCCTTCACCACCCCTTGGGGCACATTCATGTATGCCAAAATTCCTTTTGGGTTGATGAACGTAGGAGCAACATTTCAACGAGCCATGGACATAGCCTTCATAGGGGAAAAGGACCAGTTTGTGGTGATATATCTGGATGACATCACAGTATTCTCTAAGACTGATAAAGAGCACTGTTGCCACTTAAAAAGAGTTTTCCTAAAATGTTGGAGGTATGGCCTATCTTTAAACCCCAAGAAATCATTGTTTGCTATGCAAGAGGGAAAGCTTCTAGGTCACATAGTGTCAGCAGAGGGAGTAAGGATTGACCCAAGCAGGGTGGAAGCGATTCAGGCCCTGTCACTTCCCTGGTCTAAGAAGGAAGTTCAAGCATTTTTGGGGAAGGTCAATTTTCTTAGGAGATTCATCTCAAACTTCGTCGAGCTGGTGAAACACATCACAACCATTCTCAAGAAGGGCCATGAAATAAAATGGAATGCTGAATCCAGGGAATCTTTTGCCCAGATAAAGAAAGCGTTGACTGAGGTGCCTGTGCTAATCAGTCCTGATTATGCTAAAGATTTCCTGATTTTCTCATTTGCTTCTGATGACTCGGTAGCTGCAGGCTTGTTGCAGAGAAACGATCAAGGGCGAGAGAAACCTATTGCTTTCTATAGCAAGGCGTTGAGAGATGTTGAACTCAGATACGAGATCATGGAGAAGCAAGCCTATGCATTGGTGAAATCTCTCAAAGCTTTCAGGATCTATGTTTTTCACTCAAGGATTACTGCATATGTCCCTTTGACCTCTTTGAAGGACATTCTTATACAACCTGACATAGACGGAAGAAGGGGAAAATGGATCGCCAAGATCCTGGAGTTTGACCTGGAGATTAAGCCCACCAAGTTAATAAAGGGGTAGGGTTTGGCCAAGCTGCTGGCTGAATCCAATTGCAACACCTTGGGGATTAGCTTCTTCAATGAGAAAGATGAGTCATCTGGCAGTAATTCTCAGACCATCATACCACTAGCAGCATGTCCCTGGTACAGGGATATCTTGTACTTTCTACAAGAATTAAAGCCCCCTGATGGATTAGGAAAGAGTAGGGCCAGAGATTTAAATCTCAAAGAGGTCAAATATTGTCTCATTGACCGAGCCTTGTATTGGAGAGACCCTCTGGGGATACTATTAATATGTCTGGACCCGCTGCAAGCCCAGAAGGTGATGTTCGATTTTCATAGCAGTCTCTGCAGAGGTCATCATTTTTGGAAGACCACAGCCCACAAAATCCTCCGGGCTGGGTATTACTGGCCTACTTTGTTCACTGATGTCTGTAGAGAAGTCAGGGCTTGCATTAAATGCCAGAAGTTCTCAGGTAAACAGCAACTCAAATCTCTGCCATTAAAGCCTATAGTAGTTTCGGCACCTTTTCAACAGTGGGGATTGGATTTCATCGGAGAGATTCATCCTCCCTCAAGTGGCCAACACAGATGGATCCTCACTACGACTGATTATTTCACCAAGTGGATAGAGGTTGTCCCCACCAGAAGCACTTCTCACAAAGTAATCATCAGCTTCTTGGAAGACATCATAGCCAGATTTCACTGCCCAAGTCAGATTGTCACCAACAATGCTACCCCTTTCAGGTCTGAGCCTCTGGTCAAATTCTGTGAACAGTTCGAGATTTCACTGGTTCACTCTACTCCATACTATCCTCAAGGAAACGGACTGGCAGAGTCCTCCAATAAAAGCCTGATCAAGCTTATCAAAAAGCTACTGGAGGACAATCAGAGGGCCTGGGACTCAAAGCTCAAATTTGCTCTCTGGGTCGATCGAGTGACAACCAAGAAATCCCTGGGTCTCTCACCTTTCTAGCTAGTTTATGGAATAGAGTCTGTTTTCCCCACTCAGCTTGCCTTACCTGTGGCAATTTTTCTCTAGGACCCTGAAGAAGAACCTAATCATGTGCTCAGAAGGATTCATCAGATGGTGGAAGTACAGCAGGTCAGAGAACAAGTCATGGAGAGAGCCTACAGTCATCAGCATAAGATCAAGTAGGCTTTCGACAGGAAGAACGAAAAGGAGGAATTCAAACAAGGTGACTTGGTACTCAAGTGGGACGCACCCAGGCAGGACAAGGGAAAACACAGTAAATTTGATTCCCTCTGGTTGGGGCCTTTCAAGATCCTTGAAGCACATTCGAACAACACTTACATTTTTTAGGATCTGGAAGGCAAAGAAGTTTTCGGCAGCCCAATCAATGGGCATTTCTTGAAAAAATATTTTCTGTGAGCCACAGTTGGCTCTTTTTGTTTTGGTTTTGTACATATTGTTTCTGTTTTTGTTTTTCGGACTAATAAATGACTCCATAGCCCAACAGCAAAGGCAATGAATCTGCAAAAGAGTTCTTAGAGCATCACAGGGACGACTCTATCCCCCATGGAGCTGAATGTTAGTGATAATTCTTGTAAGGGGGTTAGAATGCAAAAGAATGGGTCAAAAACCCACTTGTCCTAAGTTTTGGATAATAATGCGCCTGCGGTAAGCAATGTGCAAGTTCAAGCGACCGTGATTCATGCGCACATATCACCGACGCATAGTGAATTCAGGACCCCCCTTGCCTTTCTATCTTTAAGCGAGGGGCGATGTCCGGAATCGCGGGCGCACCTCTCCAACAGTCCAAATCAGCGCGCCTGGATCAATGACGATAAAGACCATTCTGGACCCCCCTGCCTTTCTACCTTTAAGTGGAGGGGGGGGGGGTCCAGAATCAAGCAAGCAACTTCTGACAGCTGAGATTGCAGCACCCAGATCAATGATGCCTAGATAACCCCATCCTTCCCAGTCGCTTTGTGTTTAGCCAGCATGGGCCCTCCTCCCGTCTTGTCACCTTCCAGAGCCACCTTCCTTCTGTTTCCGCATGTCACCCATCCGCCTTCACTCTTTGGTCTGCGTGGTCTACCTTCTTTCTCATTATCCACTTGGCATTTGCCATGTGTTTCTCTCTTTCCACATCTGCCTCCCGCTGAATTATACCTGTCACGTCCACTCCACTATACCCTCTCGCCATGTGTCATCCTCTGCCACTTCTTTCACACCTCATCGCTCCTTGCTTCACCCCTGCGGTTGTGACCCTATCACTCCATTTTCAAGCCCCACCTTCCTCACTAGCCTCCATATCCACCTTTCAAGCCATTCAGTTAGTCCAGGTGGCAGCGCGAGGAGTGTTCCACATCCCGAAGTGCTGAGTTGGCCGAGCCGTTCTCAATCCCGATGAAGCAGTTATTGAAGCGGTTGGTGGTGGTTAGACATCATCTTCGCCATAATGGGAAAGCACGACAATGAATTAAAGGCACGTCGATTCGCCATTGGAACTTTCAAATAACCAGATCGCGTCTGACATGGGTTGCACGATATTTCAGAGGTTGACTGTCAGAAAGCCATGCAAACGCAAAGCCTTCAATTCAGTGTCTTGATTTTGCTGCTATTGTTTTTCTGAGTATATGAAGGCGTTTTCGCCAGTTTTGTATCTATCGATGGTTGAGCAAAGCTCCCAGTTTTAAATCTTTAATGAAGCACTGATACTCTGGTTATGTATGCACTCTTGAGACTTCTTGCCTGATGAATGCCATTTTCTTTTACATCTTTGTTACACTGTGTTAGAACCGCTCAGAATTGGAGGATCCAGTCGAGCTATAGCTGTTATAGGATGATGTTGGTAGGATCATTGTAGTAGTTATGACGTTTCTAGACAGTTCTTGTGATTTTCCCAACGCTGAGTGACTTGGAATTGGAGGATCCAGTCAAGTCCTCCTCGGTTTCTTGAGACCCCTGAACCAAGCGGATCTTGCATTCAGAGTCTTTCTTCTGCGAATAGCCATAAGCCTATTGCCCAAGGCTATTTGTTCATTTTCCTCACTAAGTCTTCCACCTACTCACCCTTTATCAACTCACTGGCCTAGTTGGATCAAGACCTCCTTTGTCACTTATGTACCAGACTCAGTCCCCGAGTTAGAGTGATATTTCCTTGAGTTTTCCTCCATTAGATCACCCCTTTAAAACAAATCATGACATTAAACTGATGGGCGTCGGGCTCTGCTCCTGCAAGAAATCCAGGAGTGACTTATGTCGCCAACAGATAGAGACCATCTTATTTAGAGAACACTAAAAAATACACAATTATTTGCATGAGGTGATTATTATAGTCCTTTCTTTATAAGGACTCGAAAAAGGAGAGGATGTATTTGGATCATGTTTTGTTAAAAAGAGGAGAGGATGAATTTTTGAATCATGTTTTCTTTTGGTCCAATGAAGGGGGGCATGAATAGGAACCTAGATCATGTAAATGAATGTTGTATCTTACTTTGAAATCCTTATGTCCTTAATACGTCCAAAATCAAGAGGTATATCACATTAAATTAGGTGGTTGACCACTAATATTGGTAATTTCACCCTAGTCTAATTGTGCATCCAAAACTAAAGATATAAAAATTTTATTTAGAACTTTGAATATAGAAAAAAAAGTTCATAAATTAGAACTAGGATGACGATGGACTACTAACTAACAACACATGCACATGCAATTGAAGGTACAACCAAACAGGTACCTGTCAAATATTTCTTCCTCGAGTGAGGAAAGCTTAGGACAAATAGAGGGAAATGTGACTGCAACTAGTAGATATGATAAGAAAATAAGGACCAGAGGTGAAAAAGTCAGAATAAAATTTTGTAGACGCATGAAATTTTTTCTTGCCGAAGGAGGATCATGTTACTATTATGATGAGAGCATAGGAGACATAGAGGTTCCACTCCGGTATAAGCATCTGGTGAAACAATGGGTACCTAAGGAACTACCTCCTATAGATGTTGAATTCGTTGTCAACAATATGACATATCACATTGCACCATCGTCCATGCATGGCTTGGGGATATTTTCAATGGATGGAATAATTGTAAAATACTATACAGTAACTAAATTGATGGACTATGTCAGACCATGTTACAATTATAACAATTGGATGTAGCTGGTATGATACATGCAAAGTATGCGGATATATGCACTCGCTGCAAATTATATACAACTAATAAACAAGGATAAAAATAAGGGAGCGACTATCTATATTGATGGAAGGCCTAAATCTTTCGGCAATGTCACAGGGTTTATAAACAACACATGATCTGGGATAACAAACAAACAACCGAATTGCATATATGAGGGATGTGAAGAGAATTGGGTAGTCCCGTGCACAATAAAAAAGATAGCTCCCGAGGAAGAGTTATTAGTGGATTACCATTTGACTCGAATAGAAACATTGACTAATAGTGTGTAGGTTCTTATGAAACACCTCTTTAAGAAACCTCTACTTATTGCATTATATTTTTTTATTATCTTTAACATTGTTGTAAATATTATCTTTAACATTGTTTTTTTGTTATCATTAACAATTTTTTAAATATTTGGGGGTTTTAATTATATTATAATGTGGCAGGATGATCATGGAAAAGGGTTAGTTGTAGAACATGTAAATGATTATCAATTTCCACTTTCATTTTACGTTATTTTTATTATTTTCTTATATAATTTTATTGAAATGAAATTGTTTTTGTTGGAATTATATGTAGTCTGTGGGCCATGTTAATCATGATTTCGCCGATGAGGAGGGGTTTTATTCATTTGCTGATATTATGGTCTTAATAAAAAAAAAATATCATTAAAGAAAACAAGGAACTTGCTAGCTTCTTAGATCGTCCAGATCAAACTCCCGACGTCAAAGCAAAGATCAAGCTCCTTATGTCACAAATTAACACATATAAGGTAATAAACATAATTTAAAGTGTTTTTTTTTAATGTACTCATATGTTCAATTAGGATACTTTGTTCTTTAACTTTTACATTATCTCACAAAAAAACATTTTCTTTTTTTTAAAGTCATTTTTGGAGCCTGTTCAATCCGATGTTGGTAGTAGTGGCGTTACAGAGACGCTACAGAGTCCTGATGTGGGTGGTCATACACCTGCTAGAGTACTATTTACTTCTCCATATTCCACACCTAATTTAGATAGGTGCCATTACACGCACCGCCAGACATCCACACCTCGATCAGAGTCTAGAGATGGTGTCAGAGATGAGGCTCATGGTGATGTGGTTGACATGGTTGCATTTCCTAGAGCTAGCCGTGTGACAAGCACGGGGACCCTTCCATGCACATTTTTGGTTGACGATAATGGAGTTCCATTAAAACAATCAAGACTCCCAGGTAGTTTTAATTCATATTTTAATCGTTTGATGTTGTCCTTCTCATACATAAATCATCTAGATTATTAATTTTAAATTAATGATTATATGTTTTTGTTTGTAGGAAATGCCCTTTTTTATAGGCACCTAGAGAGCAAGGCCTTGATGATTTTTGGGGAAACCTTATGCATGAGGCGGAATTGCCAGAATTCCAACCTCAAAAAGGAACTTATGGATTATCTTGAAGGCCTCTTTGGAGTAGACACGTTCAATAAAAAAGCGGTCACCTCTGTAGTGGGTGAATATTTAAAATATACATGGGATGTTTATAGATGAAGCTTGGCAAAAAATCCTAGGTATGAGCGTCCTCCCTCAATTCCAGAGAGGGAGTGGAAGACGATCATTGATTATGCAAAAGAGAAGATTTTGAAAAAATTAGGAGAACAAATAACTGGTACACCAACGTAAATTACAACATTTTGATTTCAATACCAGATTTATTTTTTCTTTAGATCTAAATAAAAGTGTGGTTATATATAACATACTTGAAAGTTTTGATGATAGGTTGCTTAACACTTCGAAGGAAACCAAAGAAAGGATTGTCAAACATGGACAACACAAGCTAGGCCAGGGAAGCTACTCAAGGTTACAACATGAATCGTATGTACCCAAACATCTTAAGAATATTATTTGTATCACCTTACAGCTTTCAGGTAATTGCACCCAAAAACATTAAAAAACCATACCCTTATGCAATGCAGGGTGACAACTTCAGAACTGAAATAACTAAGGAAGAGATCCAACTTGGTTACAAGTACGGTTATAAATCCATGGTTGATTGTAGGAAAAGCATGGGGTAGACCCCAAGATCCAATTTGCAGGATAAGGTAAATAAAAGTCAGTCCACATTAACCTTTCATTACTTATAAAATACGTAAATGTTTGATATCGTCCATAATTTAATGTCTTACTTTTTTTTAATTAGGGGAGAAACACTATCAACGAAACCATTAGTATTAGACAATAGAGCGTTGGTAGTGCAATGTAGCTAGAAGATCATGGTGCTCCCCAACACCCCCATCCCAGTGAGGTGTAGCCACAAGATGTTCTTGTGACTAAGGTCCATGACAGTAAAGTGTCTATATATCAATCATATACTTAATAATTCTATACTTATAAATTTTGATGTTTCAATGGCAGAGAATGTCATAGTTGATCCTCCTCAACTTGAAGATCAGGTGAACAGGTCGACAGCCATTCCAACGGTGCCGACTAGAGGACCAGGTAAATAATTACATTGCAATTTTTTTTTTAATATTAATGAACTACTTCAATGATATTTAAAAATTGGCCATATAAATTTAATATTTTTTTATTTTTGTAAGTGATGGCCCCTCACAGCAGCATCCACGCCGTAGGTACGAGACCAAGCATACTCGACGTGAAAGGACTGAAACAACATCATTTGGTGAATAGCACCCAGTAAATGAAGACATGGATATGGATGAATTACTTAAGACCCAGAAATCACAAAAGAAGACTAAAAGAAATTCATGATGTCATGTAATAATTTTATAAGACAGTTAGATGTACATTATATAGTTGAACATGTAATGATGCATATAATGCATTGACATTATGGGTACTTTTTCATATGATAATATACACAAGGATATTTCTATGGCTTGTATATATATATGAATGTAATTTTGTTATACACTTAATTATAATTCCAGCTTATGTTATAAGACTTGGTGTCTACTTGGTGTCTACAATCTTATAAGACATGTGCATCATCTCAATCTTCATGTCTATAATATGTGGATGTTTATTCAAGGTTTCAATACTTTCTTCATATTTTCCTACTTTAATCTTCTCAAGGTGATGTTAATCCATATAGAGGTTCATGATATAAATGTAAATGTGTTGAACCTACACATAATAGATCTAGCTAGAAAATACTACACACATTTGCAGAGGGAAATTGAGAAAAAAGAAGCAAGATAGAAAGAATGGAAGAATTCTCATTAACCATAGTCCACACTCAAAGAGTGAATAATTTACAATATATATAGAATAAATGAGTAACTAATGAGCCATAGTGGTGGTCTAGATTGATTTGGACACACATCAATAGTTACAAGAGTAAACTGCCACCTAGTTTAGTCTCTTGGGCAGTTACGGGACTGAACTGCCACCTAGCTAAGTTAACTAGTCAACTAGTCTTCAGTTAACTGACTGAAAAAAGAGTAGCAAGTTGGTGATGATCCCAATGTTTCATGGTGACAAAACCAATGCAACATCTAAACTCAACTTAACTAGTCAAACTGAAGTGTCAACTGAAAGAGAATATTCTCCATGTGGAATATTCTCCCCTAAAATATAAGAGACTAGATAATGACTAATTATGACTAATAAACAAGGAATAACCTTAGGAAAAATAAATCCTAGGTGTGTTTGAAGTAACTCCAACACCCCCCCTGAACATTTGAACATCACTATGGTGAAAATAAATAATGGGTTCCCACTACGAGGCCATGTTCGGTACCCAAATACAAAAGATACACTAAAATAAACGAGGAAAGAGGGAAAACCTCATGGGAACAAACCCCACCCCCCCCTCAAATTACAATGCATAAAATAAAAAATGATAAGGAAAAAAAGGTAGTTGCTCAGCAATGATGTCCTTCACTCCAAGAAGACCTCGCAACTATGCAAGTTTGTGCTCTTTGAGGATTTTGTTGAAGATGTAGATGTATGAAAAGATCTGATGAAGTATATGCATCATTGATATTTCCACACATATCCACTTTATCTTCTTTTAATGAATAATATCCAAATAAATTTTGGATGAAATTTTGAAAACCGTGCGGTCGTTTCTAGAAAAATGTTGAAATTTTGTTGATTTTAATATGATCATAACTTCACTTTCCGGACTCTGTTTCGGACGATTTTTTTTTTTTAAATTGGATATTTTCCTGAGAGGAATTCAAATATCCAAATTGTTTCTGCAAATTTTTCTCTGAAAATATCAGAATGGTGTCTGATGTGCGCATCTCCCTTTTTTACTCCCGAGATGCATGCATGGTGCATGAAAAAGTGTCTGCATGTGACTCCTGAGATGCATGCCATATATCTTCCACATGAATTTCAGAAAACAAATCTGAAATGGAGTAGAAATCATCTTCAATTAATGGAATACAAAATTCTGCAAATACTTTTGTAGAAGACTCTTCATAATAAGAAGCTTGATCTTCTGATGGCTTCTCTTCTGGCTCTATCTGTTCGACCTCCTACATGAAATCTTCACAATATTATTTATTCCCAAATAGAACCTCCAATCTAGTCCATAATTCATTTGGAGTTGATCCTTTTTATTCTTCATATACTTGATGGAAAGTTTCGAGAGAAACAAACATGCTGATACTTCCTATGGACATATCTTGTCTAATGAGAAAGTCATTTTTCTCATCGATAGAATCAGGCTCTACTTCCATTTCCATATTTATTTGGTACAAAACTATGTAGCTAAGATGAAGAAGAATTTTTGGCTTCCATTCCAAATAGTTATGAGACGTGAGAAGTATTTCCGGCGAATAATCCATCTTTTTGTTGTCTTCAATTTTTTTTACCTGCAAAAAATGATTTGGTGTATCTTTTTCTTAGCATTCTGTCAGCTCTAATACCATGTAAATGTGTTTAACCTTCATAGAATAAATCAATACTACACACATTTGTAGAGAGAAATTGAGAAAGAAGAAGCAAGATAAAAAGAATGGAAGAATTCTCATTAACCATATTCCACACTCAAAGAGTGAATAATTTACAATATATATAGAATAAATGAATAACTAATGAGCCATAGTGGTGGTCTAGATTGATCTAGAAACACACCAGTAGTTACAAGAGTAAATTGCCACCTAGTCTAGTCTCTCAGGCAGTTACGGGAGTGAACTGCCACCTAGTTGAGTTAACTAGTCAACTAGTCTTTAGTTAACTAACTGAACAAAGAATACTGAGTTGGTGATGATCCCAATGTTGCATGGTGACAAAACCAATGCAACATCTAAACTCAACTCAACTAGTCAAACTGAAGTGTCAATTGAAAGAGAATACTCTGAGCTCTCCAGGTGGAATATTTTCCCCTAAAATATAAGAGACTGGATAATGACTAATTATGACTAATAAATAAGGAATAACCTTAGGAAAAATAAATCCTAGGTGTGTGTGAACTAACTCCAACACCCCCCCTGAACATCACTATGGTGAAAATAAAGAATGGGTCCCGGCTATGAGGCCATGTTAGGTATCGAAATACAAAAGATACATTGAACTAAACAAGGAATGAGGGAAAACCTCATGGGAACAAACCCCCCCCCCCTCAAATTACAATGCATAAAATAAAAAATGATAAGGAACAAAAGGCAATTGCTAAGCAACCATGTCCTTCACTTCAAGAAGACCTTGCAACTATGCAAGTTTGTGCTCTTTGAAGATTTTGTTGAATATTTAGATGTTTGCATGGATCTGATGAAGTATATGCATCATTGATATTTACACACATATCCACTTTATCATCTTGTAATGAATAATATCCAAATAAATTTTGGATGAAATTTTGAAAACCATGCGGTCGTTTCCAGAAAAATGCTGAAATTTTGTTGATTTTAAAATGATCATAACTTCACTTTCCGGACTCCTTTTCGGACAATTTGTTTTTTTAAATTGGATATTTTCTCGAGAGGAATTCAAATACCCAATTTTTTTATGCAAATGTTTCTCAAAAAATATCATAATGGCATCTGATGTGCGCAGATCCCTTTTTGACTCCTGAGATGCATGCTTGGTGCATGCAAAAGTGTCTGTGTGTGACTCCTGAGATGCATGCCATATATCTTCCACATGAATTTTAGAAAATAAATCTGAAATGGAGTAGACATCATCTTCAATTAATGGAATACAAATTTATGCAAATACTTTTGTAGAAGACTCTTCATAATAAGAGGCTTGATCTTCGGATGGCTTCTCTTCTGGCTCTATCTGTTCGACCTCTTGCATGAAATATTCACAATATTATTTATTCCCAAATATAACCTCTAATCTGGTCCATAATTCATTTGGATTTGATCCTTTTGATTCTTCATATACTTGATGGAAAATTTCGGGAGAAACAAACATGTTGATAATCCCTATGGCCATATCTTATCTATTGAGAAAGTCATTTTTCTCATCGACAGAATCATGATCTACTTCCATTGCCATAGTTATTTGGTACAAGCCTCTACATCTAAGATGAAACAGAATTTTTGGCTTCCATTCCAAATAGTTATGAGACGTGAGAATTATTTTCGGCGAATAATCCATCTTTTTGTTGTCTTCAATTTTTTGTACCTGCAAAAAATGATTTGGTGTAGATTTTCTTAGCAGTCTGTTGGCTCTGATACCATGTAAACTTGTTGTGTTACAGGTATGAACTAACTGAGAGGGGGGGGTGAATCAGTTAGTGTAGATTCTTAACAATTTCTCTTGTTTTCAATCTTGAATCATTAATTTTAGTGGCAGTGAGTCTTTACTGTGAAATTCAGAGTTATAAACATAAAGCAGATAACATAAAGAATAGCAATCACACACAACATTTACTCACAAGTATGAGACACAAATTTTCAAGAGGAAACCCAACCAGGGAAAAAACCTCGTCTTCTTAAGATCTTAAGCAAGCTCCAACTGCGTTACATCTCATCTTTTATGAGAACCAACTCATAGAGGCTACAACCTCTAATTGCCAGCACCAACTGGCTGAGAGCACCAACTCCCACAGAATCCCAGCACCCACTGGGTGGAAGCACCGACTTCCTTTTTTTTACTTCAGCACCAACTGAGTGAAGGCACCAACCTTTAGATTCTACAAGCACCCACTTGCATAGAGAGAGACATTCGTCTCCCTAGCACCACCCTACCTCCCTTATTTGTCAAAATAAATATTGCTTAAATCAACTGGTTCATTCTGATATAGCTTGCTTACCCTTTCTGCTGATCTACTCTGCATTCTTCACTGTCTCTGATCTGTTGCTCTGCTTCACCGTCCTCTGCAACCCATTCTCAGCTTCTTCTGTGTCGCTCAGATTCTCCTCTTCCTTTTCTCACCTGCAGAGCTCTCTCTCTGTCTCATTTTCAACACCTAACTCATCTCTGTTCCAACGCATTATATAGATTCACCACATGTAGAGGTTTTCCTTGCATTTCTCAACTCCAACTACAATTTCCCTTTCTTCCATTCTTTCTTCTGCTTTTCGCATGCCAGCATTCTCCCTGATTTTCTGAACTCGCTCTTTGCATGCCTCCTCTATGCATGCCACATCATGCAACACTATGTTACTCCTATCTTAACTTCCAGTCTGTTTTTAGACTGAAAGTCATTCCGCTTTTCTCAACTTCAACTGCAGTTTCCCTTTTTTTCATTCTTTCTTCTTGATTTTCGCATGCCAGCATTCTCCCTGATTTTCTGAGCTGGCTCTTTGCATGCCACATCATGCAACACTGTGTTTCAGCCCAGTGTTGTGTTTCAGCATATGTAACACTACTGTGTTTCAGCATTGTGTTTCTGCATCTGTGTTTCAACATCCGTGTTCCAGCATCTGTGTTCCAGCTTCTATGTTCCAGCATTTGTGTTCCAGCACTTGTGTTTCATCACTTGTGTTCCAGCATTTGTGTTTCAGCATCTGTGTTCCAGCATCTGTGATTCAGCTTCTATGTTCCAGCTCTATTTCAGCATTTTGTTTCTGCATCTGTGTTTCAGCATCTGCGTTCCAGCATCTGTGTTCCAGCTTCTATGTTCCAGCTTCGTTTCAGCATGTTTCAGCTTCTGTGTTCCAGCTTCATTTCAGCGTGTTTTGGCTTATGTGTTTCAGCATCTGTGATTCATCTTCTGTGTTCCAACTCTGTTTCATCATTGTGTTTCTGCATCTGTGTTTCAACATCTACGTTCCAGCATCTGTGTTCCAGCTTCTATGTTCCAGCTTCGTTTCAGCGTGTTTCAACTTCTGTGTTCCAGCATCTCTTGTGCGTGTTCTGTAACCAACCGATTGCCATCAATGACAACCTTGACCATCTGCGTCATCTGTGCTATAGCCATATTTCCAACAATATCCCCCTTTGGCATTGATTAGCCATATTTCCAACAATCTCCCCCTTTGGCATTGATGGCAATATGACTTTCATTGCTCCCCCTTTGACATCAAGGGTAAAGGGTTAAACTGTTCTCCTCAAGCTCCCCCTGACTTTGCCCACTCAACTGTAATACCTGGAAAAGGTATCGGCTCTTATCTCTATGTATTTTCGCGTACTACAATCTTACCATGTTCAGTAACCAGGCTTCTTGTGAAAAGATCCTTTGGACCTGCGCTCCTCTAATCAATCATCTATGCTCTGTCTTTATGCTCAAAAGAAACTCTTTGCATCTGCAATTTTCTTCGTACTGCTGTACATCTTCAGTTTTGTGCATAACAAAGATGTTTAGAGCTATGCTCCCCCTATCAAGATAACCCCAAGAACCCGGTCACGAGGAACCAATCTAGGATTATTTCAAAAAAAAATTTGCTCTCTCTATGTTAGCTAAGGGGATGATGCACATTTTATCTTCCTACTTGAAGCAACCTGTGCAGACATCTAATTTTTCTCAAACCTGATTCGCAAATTTTCTTCATAGTTCTCAATCTTCCATGCTACTCTCAAACAGTCTTTTTATGCATGGGGTCTGCCCTGTTTTGAATGGCTGAGGATACTTGCCTTTTAAATAATTCAATAGGCATCATATGTTACAGATTCACGTTTATTACTTCAAGAACACTTCTTATAAAACTGCCCATCTTTGCTGCTCATGACCAAACTCAACACAACTACACTCATATATTCAATACTGGTGTAAAGACCAAAATGTCTCTTCAGGCGAGCTGTTAATCACACACTCCCCTTGACAAAGTGCAGAGGTTAGTTAGAGAAGGGTAGGACACCCATCTTCTGTCTGAGGTATTCAAACTGTGCCTTGGGTAATGGTTTGGTAAATAGATCAGCAATCTGCT
>JZKD02S1624684.1:197915-225791 GCA_000966675.3 Picea glauca
TATGACACCTTGTTTTCCACATCCCAAAGAAGCCAAAATATGTTAAAGAATTCCAAAGGACCTTGTAATTAGTCCAATCGTTGCCTCCTTTCACTATTGTATGAAGGTTTGTTAACCATATTTTGTTTTGGCGTTTGCATATCTTTTGGCTTGGTTGGTTGACCACGATACATTCCTACCCTAAACACCCCAAACAATCTACCCAAACAGTGCAACATTTATATTGTGTGCTAGTTGAGAGGGTCGATTCATGCTACAATCATGGTTCCAAAGAATTGATCTATATTGTATGATGAGAAATAGATTAATTTCAGAGTGTTGATGAATGAATGATAAGTTTGGTTAATGATATAATTTTTGTGCCTTGACATATAATAATGAAATTTGGTAATCTGGTAGCATTGTATTTCTTCTAAAGTTATTACATTGAGCTTGTTGCCTTATTCTCTCTTTACAATAGTGACACTTCATGTGTTTCATGGCATATACTTTTTAAATGGATGCAAACTTATATTGGTTATGAACTTGTTACAATTATTCTCTATTTCATTGCTATCATAACGACCCAATTTCATGCTTAAATGTTTCATAAGTACTTGTTCATGCTTCACTTCTTGCACATGTGAAATTTGCTAAATGACGACTATCTTGTGAATGAATATAGACTTTTTACTTAGAAAGTTTTACCTTGAACATTGTATATTGCTTGATTACTAATTATGAATAATGGTGCATTGGTGTGTTGTGTTGAATAAAGTAAGTGTTTTTCTTCCAAGCATTCATTGAGCATTTTCTTCTCTTACTTTTCTTGAAGCATCAGTTTAGAGAATTCAACCCAAGTCAAACAAAGTCCTTGTCCTCACCTGTCTTGAAATGATATGATATGAATTAGTATTATCCCCCTAGGAAAACCCTCCTTATGTTAGAAACCATGGCCTAGAAATGTAGAGGCAAGGGCACTAAGGTGATAGTAGGCAGCTTCCCTATCTATTTCCTCAAGATTTCCCTCACAGGGTAGGACTTTCCTTTGGCGAGAGTTTAAGAGGTAACATGAGAAATTTATCTAGAAACAAATTCACTTGGATGCCCTCTTTAGTGTGCAATCATAGCACCTTCTATAATTGGCTCAAAAATCAAATTTTATTTTTTTTGCTCAAAAATAAAATTTTAATTGTTTTTGCTCGAAAATAATATATATATATATTATCAACTTACCTCTTATGTGTTACCCAAAACTCTATTCAGGACTGTCATAAAAATGTAGAAGTATTCCACTTTCAATGGTTATTAAAGTGTTGATGTCTTGCAATTTTTTATCACACCTTGTTTTCCACATCCCAAAGAAGCCAAAATATGTTAAGGAATTCCAAAGGACCTTGTAATTAGTCCAATCATTGCCTCCTTTCACTATCGCATGAAGGTTTGTTAACCATATTTTATTGTGGTGTTTTCATGTCTTTTTTATTGGTTGGTTGACCACGATACATTCCTACCCTAACAACCCCAAACAATCTACCCAAACAATGAAACATTTATATTGTTTGCTAGTTGAGAGGGTCGCTTCATGCTACAATCATGGTTCCAAATAATTGATCTATATTGTATGATGAGAAACAGATAATTTTAGAGTGTTGATGAATGGATTATAAGTTTGGTTAATGATATAATTTTTGTGCCTTGACATATAATAATGAAATTTTCTAATCTGGTAGCATTGTATTTCTTCTAAAGTTATTACATTGAGCTTGTCGCCTTATTCTCTCTTTACAATAGTGACACTTCATGTGTTTCATGGAATATACTTATTGAATGGATGCAAACTTATATTGGTTATGAACTTGTTACAATGATTCTCTATTTCATTTCTATCATAAAGACCCAATTTCATACATGACCCTTTCTTCAAAAATAAAATATTATTTTTTTTGCTAAAAAATAAAATTTTAATTTTTTTTTAAATAAATTGTTTTCGTCGCAATTTTGACGCACTATAGAAATCCTGCAATGATTTTTCTAAACAAACCAAGAAAGTGTTCATCTCAATTGCAACAAACCATAGAAATCTTGCGATGAATTCACTATACAAATCACGACAGTTTTCGTCTCACTTGCGACGACCAGAACAAATCATGTGATGAATTTGTTATACAAACCATGAAAATGTTCGTCTCAATTGCGACAAGCCATAGAAATTTTGTGATGAACTTGTTGTACAAACCACGAAAGTTTTTGTCTCACTTGCGACAATCGGAACAAATCCTATGACGAATTTTCTATACAAATCACAACAGTTTTCGTCTCAATCGCGACGACCGGTACAAATTTTGCGACGAACGTTTTGTACAAACCACAGAAATTGTATAGCAATTTTGTCATTATATAACCTGTGTTTTTCGCAATCATGAAGAACTCTTCGAAATCTTATTTGTTGTAATTTGTTCACTTACTTTTCCTATATTGTCAAGTGTGCAATGATTTCCCTACTATGTCATTCTTTCGGCGAATTCTTTACTTAGTCGTATTGGCGACAGTATTTTTTTTTTGTCGCAATTGTGACAACGTCCCTACTGTTGTCGCTCTTGTGACATTAATAAATATTCATTGCACGTTCCATGTCACATGAAATGACGTTTGGGAGGCTGAATATTTGTCGCAATATCTAGGACATAACGTCGCAAGAGCGTCGAAATAGCCATCGCAAAATGACCCAAATTCGCTAGTGTTTTAAAGGACCAAATAAAAATACTAATGTTCAACCACCTAGATAACCATTTGATGCAAAAAATATCCCCACAAACCATTAGCACCATCAATGAGGTGTGTGGATGTTGGTATGGACATTATTTTCAAATATTACATATGATCATGAACTTTTTGCAACTCCTGGAGGAATTATGGGTTGAATTCATTTTGCATGGATAGGATAACATTGGATCTATTCCAACATATCATATTAAAAAATGGGAAATGACTTCTATACATATATCCATTGAAGTCTTATAGAAATGAAGCAAGATTGTGAATAAACTGAATATGCAACACCATACATCATAGTAGAAAATTTTAAAATTGAACAAAAAGTGAATAATAATAATAAAGTCTTGTGAGAGGGATCCATCTACTGCCATTGCAAAAGTATTTGATTCATGCAAGAGTGTGTTGTTCTTCAATTTATTCTTGTATAATTTGATTCTATATCTTTTAATATGAAAACCACTATGGAAGAAGTAGCACTAAAGCATAATGAAGGTCAAAGAACAATATCTCTACATGATAGCAAGGAAAAATAATTGAAACAAGCATATCATGTTTTTGAAATATTTGGAGAAGGAACAAATGTAAAGCCATTGAAAATTGTTTATTTAAGAAGGGAGTTGAGGGGATCAAACACAATTACAATAGTCTATTCAAATTTTCTATTAATTTTATTTTCTTCTTTCTATTACATTTTGTTAGTGCTAAGAGTCACCCTCAGATTGCAAGAGGATAAGCCTAGTACCCATCATAATATTTGGTGTATGTTGTTTTTATGAGTGGAGGTCAAATGGACAAAACTTAGTACAAGAATGATTTTAACACAGAAAATAGAAAAGAAATGCACAAGGAAGTGAGGTCCTCATTAACTCCAGTCAGTGAATTGAGTTTAAGGGTGAGAAGAAGGAAGACTTAGTGAGAAACATGGATAAGTCTACCATGGGCATCCAACTTTCAAGCAACTAGGTGAAGAAACAATCAGGCTCAAGAGCACTCTTGAACTCAAGTTTTAGACATTGAAATATGTCACATCATCATAATAATCAAACCTAAATTACCATGAAACTACAACAACTCAACTAGATCCTCCATGCTCAATCCTTTAATCATAAGGGGAAATAAGATAATAAATAATCTTACTAAAAATGGTCACAACAATACTGTAATCAAACATACATTACAATAGAACCACAACCCTTGACTAAATCCTCCATTCCCTAGTGTTTCACCACATTTTACACAAAGATATGAAAGAAGTTGACTTCTGTTAATGAGGAAGTCTCAAGTTTGATACATAACTAGAGAACAATTCTGGCATAAAAATTTACACTGTAGGGAGCTCTTCTCAACCATTTGGCGACCATAAAAAAATATCAAATTGATCTACTTATACTCAAATCAGTCCATAACTGCCAGGAGTGTGATCTGACGATCTGAATCAAAGCTTTGCATTTGTGCAACCTTCTGTCAGACTCTGTGTGTTTCCTTTTGTCCAATGTGAAATTGGTTCAATATGGGCCTGCAGGAAAACCATCCATGGTTGTACCTTGGGCTGACAGCTCTGTCTCCTCAGTCATAACTTCTAAACCTTCCATTTATGGACTAAGATGAGGTTTAAACTACCAGTCCATGCTTCATTAACTATATATTCATCGGTATTGGAGTGTGGCTGGATGACTGGCGGAATACCATTTGTCGCAACCAGATTTGGCGTTTAATACGAAGGCGGCTACAAAATTCTATCCCCATTCATTGGTTGACCCCTCCTTGGGATTGGAGCGTAGCGAGATGACTGTCGAGAAAACACCTGTCGATATTGGATAGGGATCCATATGCGCATGTTCATTTTAGGGCCACGGGAAGTGGTTTAGGCCCACACCATTTTTGAGCCCGAAATGCACCATTGCTTGCCACGTTGCCACCTCGCAAAACAGTGGTTTGGATTTTGGCCCTATTGGTTGTGGAGCCTGATTATCTTCCTGATTCATAGGTCCTTTATTTCATCCATGTTTATACCCCATGAAGACTTTACACCCAAAAATTATGTACACTCTTCCACGAGGGGGAGTGCAGAGGAGGGTTACCCCCTCTGCGGGGTCCAAGGGGGCTATCCCCCTGGTTGGGGAGTCCGGGGGCGAAGCCCCTGAAGGAAAAATTTCCTTGTAAATGTATATTGTAATTTCATTGTAAATTTGGACCGTTCATTATAAGGTCGCAAATGGTAGAAATTATGTTAGGGTTTTCTTCCCTAGAAGGAAACCCTCTGTTATGAGGGAAATGTATTGTGGCTATGCATTATGGCAAGCATTTTATTCTGAGAGAGGAGATTGTAAGAGAAAGAAGAGGAACTTACAATGGGTTTTGTTATAGGTTGTATCCCTTCATTTGTTGGATAATAATAAAGGAAGGACCTGGCAATTTCTCTGGTGGACATAGCCCACACTGGGTGAACCACATAAATCTATGTCTTTATTGTATTGTGTATCTTCTGTGTTTTATTTCTGCATTTGTTTTATTTTATTTCTCCACAATCCTATTTTTCTAGCAGGCCCGCCCTTCGGATTTTATTGTCCATGCATGTTGCGGCCCCGAAATGATCTAAGACCATCGATCTGGATGAGAGCTAAGATCTAGGTGTGTCGGCTACTTTAGTGCTCCTGCCAAACTTGGATTCCCTCCAACTACGCTTGGAGATAGCGCCACATCAATTCTACATAAGGGATATTGACCACTTCAAACTACACCTGCTCATCTATGTTCATGTTGTTTTGTGTGATAACACATTTGTTTTGACAATGTTCTTTTCCATGTATTATTTTTGAAAATATTTTTTCTATGGTCAATTTTGAGGCTAGCCTATTACAATGAAAAACACAAGACACTTGTAAATAGAGATAAAAAGTAGACATAAACACAACTTCAATGAATATTTCAAGTCAACTAAAGGATGTCAAACAATCAATGTTTGAGAAAAAGAAGAGAAACCTGATAGCGCTAAGGAAAAAGAGACATGGCAAAGTGGAAACTAGAGCCATGAAAATTGTCTATGCATATGCCAATGCACATTAAAAACACATAGCCAAATTGTCTATGCACATTAAATTGTCTATGCATATGCCAATGCACATTAAAAACATGCTATGTAAACAATAATAGTACATATTCCATAATCAATCACACTCGATATACTAATACTCTAAGCTGATACAATGGAGTTACTAGTACAAATTCCATGTGCTTCTCTTATTCCTTACCGATCATCAAGATATCATGTTCTTCTACTTGAAAGTGGTATATATATCTCATTCATTTCAAATAATCTATTGCATAATTATGGTTATGATTATACTATGCTATCCAGGAGATTACTTATACACAACCACAAAAAACCAAGTTGAATTATTATATTAACTGTGTGAATCATATGATATGATGAACTAAAGGGAATCGTATATGCTACATACTTGGGTGTGGTTCATTAGATATTATGATTGGCCCCATAGTGGCCCACAAATGAATAAAAGGAACCTTAAGAAGCCATAAAAAGAAGAAAAAATATAAGACATACCTGATCTTTGATATTCTAATGTGTAGCATTGCATTGATACAACATATAGAGAATCTGCAAATGCACAGACTGCATACTGTAGTAAATAAAAACACAATTATATTTAGTTTTTAGTAAAAACAAAAAAATACTTTTAATACATGTCAATAAGTCCTAATAGAAATTAAAACCGACAAGATTGTAAATAGTAAACACCATTGATATTCTTTTTTTTTAAATCCACATGAGAGGAGATTAAACAGTGACACACACACACACACACACACACACACACACACACACACATCTCAGATGTGACAACCTGAATAAGCTCCTCTTTGTTTCGAGAATAATTTATTGGAGTCATTTGATCTTGGAGCAAACCTCCCTCGATCTAAAGGAGCAACAACGAAGTCAACATTGACTATGTTATTACTCCATTGGATTGAGAGAGGTTTTCTCCAAGAATAAACAGATCCAATAAATTTTTCTCTACTAAACAGGGCCAACCACGTGAAGGTGTAAGCTCCTATGCCCCACCACTCCCACATCACTCTCAATTCCCCACTACCTAATATATATTCTACTAAAAAATATGAATTGAAAATATTCAAAATTGATAAAAAGTGATTGTAAAGCTATAAATGAGGTTTATCATTCAAAGACATATGTCATGAAAAAGTGTTTTTATAAATGATATTTATCATTCAAAATATGTTCCAAATATACTAGTTATATAATGTACATCTATCTATCTTATAAAATTATTATACATCATCAATTTCTTTTAGTATTGTTTTGTGTTTTCCAGCTCTTAAGTAATTCACCCATATCCATGTCTTCATTTACTAGGTTCTCTTCAACAAATGATGTTGCTTCAGTCCTTTCACACTGAGCACACCTGGTCTCATACCCATGATATGGAGGATTCTGTGAGGTGCCATCACCTAGAAAAACAAAAAATATTAAATTTATATGGCCAATTTTTAAATATCATTGAAGTAGTTCATTAATATTAAAAAAAAACTTTGCAATGTAATTATTTAACTGGTCCACTAGTCGGTACCATTGGAATGGATGCCCTATTCCCCTAATCTTTAGGTTGAGGAGGCTCAACTACCACATTGTTTTTCATTGAAACAACAAAATTTATAAGGACAAAACCATAAATGTATAAGTAATAAAAATTAGAAGTACAAAATTATTAAGTATATGATTAATATACAACCATTTTACCATCGTGGACCTCAGTCATAGGAAATCTTGGGGATTCACCCCACTAGGATGGGGTTGTTGGGGAGCACCATGATCTTCTGGCCGCACTACACTATCAATGCTATGTTTTCCAGTACTAATGGTTTTGTTGATAGTGTTTATCCCTTGATTAAAACAAAGTAAGACATTAAAGTTATGGACAATATCAAACATTTACATATTTTATAAGTAATTAAAGGTTAATGTGGAATTATTTTTATTTACCTTCTCTTGCAAACTGGATCTTTCAGTCTACCCCATTCTTTTCCTACGATAAACCACGACTTTATAGCCATACTTGTAACCAAGTTGGAGGTATTCCTTCATGGTTTCAGTTCCGAAGGCATCGCCCTACATTGCATAAGAGTATGTTTTTTTAATGTTTTTGGATGCAATTACCTGAAAGTTGTAAGGTGATACAAACAACATTATTAAGATGTTTGGGTATTTACGATTCATGACTGTAACCTTGAGTAGCCACCCTAGCCTAGATTGTGTTGGCCATATTTGGAAATCCTTTCTTTGGTTGACTTTGAAGTGTCAGACAACCTATCATCAAAATTTTCAAGTATGTTATATACCACATTTTTATTTAGATCTAAAAAAAATTAAAGGTATTGAAATCAAAATATTGTAATTTACCTTGGGGTAGCAGTTATTTTTTCTCCTGATTTTTTCAATATCTTTTCTTTTGCATCATCAATGATCACCTTCCTCTCCCTCTCTGGAATCGAGGGAGGGTGCTCATACCTAATGTTTCCTACCAAGCTTTGTTTATAAACATCCCACACATATTTTGAATAATCTCACGTCACATATTTTGAATAATCTCACATCACAGAGGTGATCGTTTTTTTATTGAACGTGTCTACTCCAAAGACGCCTTCAAGATAATCCATAAGTTGTTTTTTGAGGTTGGAATTCTAGCAATTCCACCTCATGCGTAAGTTTTCCCCAAAAATCAACAAGGCCTTTCTCTCCAAGTGCCTATGAAAATGGTCGTTTCCTACATACAAAAATATATGGTCATTAATTTAAAAATAATAATATAGATGATTTGTGTATGAGATGGACAACATGAAACAATTAAAATATGAAAAAATACCTGGGAGTTGTTAGCACTCTGTAAATTTTGTCCAGCTAATAGAAAAATTATTGTTGGACAACTAAGGGGGGGGGGTGAATTAGTTCTTACCATGCTTAAACAATTTTGATTATTTTAAACTCTTTGCATAACACTCAATGACAATCACAATAATGCAGGGAGGTAAGCAATAGAACATTCAACATCACTCACATAGATGAAATATGCAGAGACAGATATTTCTTGAGGAAACCCATAAAGGGTAAAAACCTCTTCTTCTTGATATGATAAGTAATTTTTATTTTTTGTACATTGTCATTCTTATGATCACCAACTCATTGTGAAGCTACCACCTCTATTCTGCAAGCTGCAACTTGCTGAGAGCACCAAGTCTCTGGTTTCTATAGCACCCACTAGAAGGAATCACCAACTCCCTGGTTTCTCTAGCACCCACTAGAAGGAAGCACCAAATCCCTAAGTGTACCAGCACGAACTGGATGGAAGCACCAACTTCCAGTCACACAGGCACCGACCTGTATAACAGAGAAAAATAGTTCTCCCTTGCACCACCATACCACCCTGGTTTTTCTGGATGCAACCAGATGGAAGCTACAACTCCCTATGTTCAAGCACCAACTTGAAACTCTAAGGACACCAATCCTCCCTAGCACCTCCTTACCACCCTGAAATATAAATATTTTCCTTTTTCACTTTTATCATAGTGATACAACATTTATCTATGGCTTACCAGTCTCATCATTGTTCTGCTACACTGCTCTGCTCTGCTTGCATCAGTGTCTCTCTCCTTGTGTCTGTTGTTTTTTTTTGTTCTTCTCTCAGATATGTTTTTTTGTTCCTTGATTCTTCTATGCTTCAATTTATGCACACTGCATGCTTCTACCCACATCAATCACAGTCAACAAGAACACCCATCTATTCTATGTTCTACATTTTTATACTTTCTGTGCACCTTTTTCATCCTTCATGCACAATACCTTTGCATGCTCTTTACAATGTCATTGTTATACCCTACAGGTTGTACACTACAACTTTTCTTCACTCCTGCATAGCTTGACAATAGAAAAATCCTTCACTTCTTTTTTCTGCATGTTTTTCTCATGTCGAGTCATCTCCTGATGATCATGGAAACTCTTCATCTTCTCTGGTGGTTTTGTTCCCTGTGAGTTCATCATCAATGGTCATTATGCTAAGATTCCTTAGCTTCTCTAGCAGTCAAGAATCTTTGTCTTCTCTGTTAGTTATAGCCAATATATTATGGATTCTTTGGCCTATAGCCCCTTCCTTCATGTGACCACCGACGATGACCATGCGCTTATTCAAAAGGCGCTTCCCGATTTCTATCTAGTGAGCACTGGCGCCATTTCACGATATGAGCTTGGGCTATGACCTTCATGTGACCAAGTGATTGAGGGTGTGTCCAAAGGTGGTTTAGACCAAATTTATTTTTGTCACGTAATTCACCACAAGCCTCCATGCATTCTTTCTCCAAAAACCATGGTTTCAATTGCAGCCCGCTTACGAAAAATTAAGGCCCGAGCATGTTCTAGCCCCGCAATGGAGCACAACCATCGATCTTACGATCTTGATGGTGCTCTTGAACAAATGTTCCATATCTTTCCTCTTCAATCAATGAATATTCCTTCTTTCCTTTTTCCACGTGCAATCCTTTGTGTCCACAATCAGATGACACGTGTCCCTCCAAATGAATGGAGGAGATCGATTTCGCGATCCGGGTTCCAGGAGTTTAAATTCTCAAGTTCTTGTTTTCCCCTAGAGAATTTAACCTAGATTCCATGATCCAACGATGCATGTCCCTCTCGGATCAACAATTGAGATCTCCTTCATGTCTCTAGACTTCGGAGATATCAATTCTCAAATTGTCGTTCATCCTTCCTTTTCTTTTTCCCGGAGTTGACAATCCACTGACACGTGTCCTCTTTAATCCAATGGCTATCCTATGCTATGGGACTGTGGGTCTTTGGGTGAGTACTGGTGGTAAAACTATCAGAGTGACGTAACTCTTGCGTCACTCGATGACGTTTCATGAGCCGAGTAACGACCACATGTCACTCGGATTTGTGATTTCCATGTACCTGAACTTCTGAATCAACTTGAAACTTATCATTGTCTGATTGCCCCACATGTCCTTGATGATGTAGTATGCCACCTGTACTTACCAACATGGTCTACTGACATGTTCTTCCATGATCTAACCATCATTGTCTAATCTCCAGATCCGACGGTTAATGGAACTTCGCATTCCGCGGATTTCAAATCTCAAAATTTCCTGAGTGTAAACTCCTCACATCTATATATCCGAAGTGAATGCTGTTCATTTGATCAGGATCTTGGATTGACGGCTCGATCTTTTTGCGATGTGACTTTTCTATCTTATCCTTTCCTTCCACTATAAATTGATTCGACAAATGTGATCAAATTGAGACTTCACATGTCAGGTGTTTGAACGTGAGCCAACCCTCACTCTTCCAACTCCCAATATCTGAAATACTCTATATCAACGGCCCACAACCCTCTGTGATCCAACAATCCATATCTTATCAATACTTTTCATTTCACGAAGATGGAGGACTACTCACCTCCCTTCTCCTGACTCCCAATTTTCTGAAACTTTCTCCAGATCAATGGTCCACATCCCTCTATGATCCAATGGTATGGATCTTATCAAGATTTCACGTTTCACGAAGTTGGAGGACTAGTCACCTTTGAATTTTTCATTTTGTGAGTCATCGAAATGTTGATCTCTCACCATGTGTCCACTAGATCCAACGGTTCAGATCTCATCGCAATTTTTCATTTCGTGTAGTTGGAGGATGGCTCTCGGCCATTATCCTCTCTACAACTATACTAGATCCGACGGTTGTTGCTCCTCGGTGCTCAGATCCAATGGAATAGATCTATACTTCTCCTCTGCACCTCCTCTAGTCATTGGACTCTGATCTAACGAACATCAGGTATTCAGGATTGGTGATCCAATGTCCATTGTCGCTCCTCCTCCTGAGCTTTAGCTTTCTCAAATATCTAAGTGTCAAAGGCCATGACCTTTGATACTTCTACAAGCTTTGAAGTATGGGATCTCGTATGCACATCTCAGAATGCTATCTCTCCTGAGCTTTGATCTTTGCATACTATTTTCTTCTTCACCTAATATTACGTTGTTCCTGTTTTTCCATCGATGCAGACTCCGATCTTTCCATCAATGACAAGCACACTCTGTCTATAAACATGCTAACAATATCCCCCTTTGGAATTGATGGAAACCCTAAAAGGATGCAAAGGATGCACTATTATCCAACTATAGCATCTAGACCACACCTTTTCTCCCCCTTTGACATCAATGTCAAAGAAAAAACTCTTACCCTGAACTGTTGCAATACTTGTCAGAGGTATCAAATATTCAACCAATACATACTCCCCCTAACAGGATGGACCCTCTTATTTGATTTCTACAGAGTATTTGTATCTAACTCATAGTATTCTTCTTTTGATTCTTGGACATGTTCATCTTTAGCTTCTGTTGTGTCCTCTATAGCAGACTCAATATTTCTCACCTCTCTTATTGGGACTCCTTCATCAACCTTTCCTTGTCATAACTGAATGACTCCCCCTGTCACTCTTCTTTGATATTCTATTACAACAATTTCATTTTTCTTCCATGATGCCTACAATCCAAGACTATTATGACCATATGCATGACAAGAAAAAACCATTACAAACACTCTCATACCTGCTTTCCCTTTTTACAAATGAACGACCTATTTTAGACTTCTTAGGAGTATTGATTTGTTCCTTGTTGTATCCAAGACCGGATTTGTCATTTGGTGATCTTTGACTATCCAATATCTCATCCAGGGTCATGGAGCTATTCGGGAACTTGATTTGGGTGTTTTACTTCTCAACCTTCACAACTTATGCTTCTATCTTATGACATTATTCTTCTTCTACTTCTTCTTTTCTTGCATGGGAGGATTCAATATCAACATCATTATTTATCCTTATTCATTTAGCCACCATTTGTCCTGAGTTTACATTTTTCACCTTATAATTTTTGGACATGAACATCTCTTCACAACCTCTGTCACACATTTGACTTGTACTAAGAAAATTATGTTTCAAACCATCTACAAAGAGAACATCTTGAGAATTTCCTTTGCCATTACTCAAACTCACCATCCCTTTACCGTTGAATTTACCTGGTTCATCATTTTCAAAGATCACATTTCCTATTTTTCTTTTACTTATAGGCAGAAGCTTATCCTTGTCTCCAGTCATGTGCTTGTAACATTCACTTTCTATATTCTAGGAGTCCTTTTGTTTTTGAGTTGAAAGTATTAGACCACATTTTTCACTATATTTATTTTTCCATGTGTTGGCCTTTCTAGCTAAGAGCTTTATCCTTGGATCTGATTTGTAATTATTCAAATGGTAGTTTGCATCTTTGTAACTGAAATTGTGAAAATTATAACATTCAATCTCATTGTTCAATAGGTCAAAGTGATTGTTGAAGAATTGTCTACTCATTGACTATTTATTATTTCTTGACCCCCTGAGTTGCATGTCTCTAAAATTGATTTGACAATTTGCAATCTATGGTTTTTTTTTACTTGGATGTCTCATTCTCTGTTGTGGTAGATATTTATTCCTTGGGTGTCTTGATTGCTCATGTCTAAATCTTAAGGAACAAATTGTTATCACTAAAATTTTGTCCGCACATGGTGACAAGAACTCAGCATCGTCAAACAACATTGAAGTCATTCATGGCCCTGAATTAATCTTACAGCATTCAAAAAAGGTCAAAAACTATACAAAGTAGTGAAAAATTGAAGAGCGCTTTACAGAAGTTGGGCGTGCGTGCACATGCACAGAACAGAAACATACCATGCACGCATACGCGCACGATGCACGGCTATTAGCGCAAAAATCCACGCACCTGCTAAACGATGCATTTATTGAAGTGGTCGGCCTCCCAACCACTTATGGATTAGCTCCCAAGTTGATTTGACTCTCAAATCTGAGCTGAATCCACATGGTAGGCTGGTCAAAGACCTAATAATGCCCTAAATGGCCTCTTTTCACACTACAAGGCAGTTACACAAAAGCCCAAAGAAATGCTATAAAAATCCATGAATGCACCTCATTTTCTCAAGGAATTTCATGTAATGTTATGCTGCCTATATTGTTTTAAGGACTCACTCCTTGACAATATCACATTGGCACCATTTCATTGAGCAATCCACCTCTCCATTGAGTGGGTTTACAAAGGAGTTCTTTCATCACCATTTTCATTTTTCTTGTTGTAAGGAGAGCAATCTTGTGAGGGTCCAAGAGCCTTCCCTTGGAGGAAGAAGGGACTCATAGTCCCCTTTCTTCTTGGTGCTTTGATTTCATCAATAGATCAGCCTAAAAACATTGGTGACATTGGTCTTTTTGTTCTTGTTATCTCTCTATTTCCATGCTTAGTATTTTATTTTGTATTAGTTTAATTCTTGCTTATAGTTTTGTTTTTCTTTCTCTAACTCTTTCCTCTACAACTGTCCTGCCCAGGAAGACCCAACTGGGCATGCAAGCACCTCTTATTTCCTCACCAAGGTGACGAAAAGGGTGCAAACAGATTGGCGACCATACTGGGGATAAGGTATCAATTCCTACCTCATTTGGGTTTATTTTTCTCTTCTTTTAGTTTGATTAACTTGCAGGTGCATAAACCGGCCTAGGCTGACCTGACAACCATTCAATTCAAGGGAGAATTGAGAGAAATCCATCCGGATTTTATTTCTCAGCCATTTTTCACAGGTGCACGGGTATTTTACCCCAAAGATTCCCATCATGCACGCATGCGCTTAATCGACAGTCGTTCTCTGCGCACATGCGCTTTCGAACTTATTTCTGTTCGCACGCCTGTGCTCTGTGCGCCTCTGTCTGCACTAGAGGTCGCGCATTTAAGAAAAATTTCACTTTGTAAGTTGGTTGGGATGTGGGGAAGGCCATTGGCCCTCTTAAAAATGATGTTAAGCATGCTCTAAAAACTGCACCACACTTAGTCCCCTCATCATATAAAGGGGTTAGTCAAACACACATAGGCACTTAGGAGGATAAAAATCAATTTCCCTTCTTTGATTTTTTCCACATGGATGGCTTGTTTTGACTTACAAGATAAGGTGGTAATCATTTTTAATCACATCTAAATTACATTTGGAACTTGAATCTAAATTGCAATCGCTTAGTATGCTCTTTTCTCGTGCCTTCAAGCGACCTTGAGAATCAGAACAAGATTGTGAAACAATTCATCTCCTTTAAAACAAAATTTCAAACCTTTAGGAGAGGAAAACGGCCCTTTTTGGGACCCCTCTTAGTTTTCTTTTTTCAAACATATATTAATATTGTAACGGGCCCATAACATGCCAACATGTCACAAAGATAGGATAGTGTTTGAATTTTTGCTTTCTTAGATCAAAACACTAGGGAAGTTTAAAGGTTTGTAATGGGCCCATACATGCCCACATGTTCAATATAGAATAGTTTCAAGCTTTCTTAGATTACATCACCATAGGAAGTTAAAGGATAGTAACGGACCCACATGTCCACATGCTAGCTTCCTAGGGATTTTGAATTACGTAAGGTTGTACCAAAGGCACTTAGTTAATTAGGTAATCAAACTTTTGTAAGGACCAAGCGAAGTCCACATGCAGCAAGGTGACATCTAATTCACTAAAAATTGGCACACTTTCACTCACACACAAAAGTCACTTTTCACTCACATAGCTTCTTCTCAAAATGTGGAGGTCAAAGTAAGTTTCCTCCAAAGGGATTCCAAAAGTACCCCATCTTTTCTTGACGAGACTATCCACTCCCATTGTTAACTCAACGAGGTTGATTTGCACCCCCAACCTCCCAAAACAACTACATCTAAAATCTTCCTAAAAAATCAATAAGTTTTCCTCCACAAGAGGTGCCAAAACAAATTTTTTAGTCTAGGTAGGATTTCGGGGATAGGCATCCAAATAACTCCCCGTTATCTAGTTTTCACATTGTCAAAACATAGAGGTTGTCAAATAGGGAACTTAAAAATCCTCCAAGTCAAGTGTTCCAATCACAATAAGGAAGGGAGATACCTGTGAAGGGTTGAAGGTCGAGGTCCGGTTGTTCTGTGCGTCCCCCCTTGAGGCACCCACCTCTTGGATAGGATCCAACCTATGACCCATTTCTTAGGCCGAAAATCTAAATGCCACACTTTGACCGAGGTACCTAGTGACCAACTTTAGGACATCTACCCAGGTGGCATATGTGGGCTGCAATTGCACCTTGATTGGATTTTGTGTGGATATTTGGAAATATCACCAACTCTTTCGGGATATGCCCCCTCTACCCCTCATTATAACCAATTGTTTCATCCTTCACTAGTCTCTCTTCCGGTGACTTTAGACCCCACTGTTGAGAACTATTGGAAGGTCCAGTGCTATTTGAGAGGAAGGACTTTACATCTTCTAGGACACGAGCATTTTCTTTCTTTTGATTCCCCCACGAGGACAAAACCCACTTACCCATATATATGCTTCTTTCTCATTTTATGTATGATGTACATCTGATTATAGTTTGATTTGGATATATATATTGTGTAAACATTTAACGCAAAGCCTCTTGGTTCTATATTACTCTCACCACTTGTTTCACACATTCACATAGTTAGTTTGACATCATAGGGGAACCATAGAACCCCCGTCGTTCACGACGCTTGCTCAATCTACCTCCTATCTTAGGGGGAGTATCTGGTCATGCCCACTCATCGACACCTGCTTCACACACTCCTGTGAGTGCTACTATCTTGGGATCAACTTTGCTTGGTTCTACATTACTTGGGTCAATTTCCCAAGGTCATTCGGTCACTCGCTCTCCTTTACACGGAAGCGGGGGACCCACTTCCTCTCAAGGAGGGAGCACCAACCCACCTAGTCCCCATCAAGGGTCAGGTTCACAACACACTATGGCCAAAGCTAACCCTCCCACACCACTAAAGATGCCATATTTGGCCTCTCTCAACATACCGGATCTCACCAAACTCACCAATGACCCTATATTGCATGACGCCACATGGCCTGCAATGCCAACAAAACTTCCTTCAGACATACCAAAGTTTGAAGGAAAGGTGGGGGATGACCCCACCAACCATGTCATGAACTTTCATCTATGGTTCTCTTCCAATAGAATTATGGATGATTCCATCAGACTGCAATTATTTCAACGCACACTCACTGGCCCCTCGGCCAAATAGTATGTCGAAGAAAAATCAGAGTCCCACACGACCTTTGAGTCATTGACCAAAGCATTATTGACCTTCTTCCAATTACCCATCCGCCATGACAATGGTCTAGAACTACTGTCTAACTTCAAACAAACCTCAGCCACACACATCGCTGACCACATTCATGAGTGGTGTAGGCGACGTAGTTTGTGTAAAGCAGAAACCACCAAGCAACAATGTCTCGACTGGTTTCTTAGATCACTTGTCTCTCTCCTTGGAAAGGATGTAGCTTCCACCTTCCCTCAATCTGAAGAGGAAGCCATCGGAAAGGCCCAACAGTATGACCTCATTTATGCATAGTCAGGGTACTTATACACGGTACTTCTTGACCTTCCAAAACCTGTGCCATTTTGCCAACACAAACCTGGGATGTCTCACTCAGCAGACAGACTAATCGGTGCCACCACACACCATGGTCCACAACCCCAACCACCACCGATGTATGGAACACCTCAATACCCGCCATCATATGGGGGTACTTAGTATTACCCCCCACCACTTTATCAACATCCTTACCCTGTTTCTATACCCCCACCCATCAGTGGACCACCGTCGGCACCTCCCATACATCCACCCATTTCCACAAACAGTGGTACTCCCTCAACATTAGCTTATAGTACCAGTGAAATCACTACAACTTCCTATGTACCTTATGGATCATTACCACCACAAAATCCATACTTCCCATTTCCTGGTCCTCCACAGCCCATGGCTCCCCCACATCCACATGCGGGGGTAAATTTTGTTCAACCTTCTGCTGCTCAATAATACCAAAATTTTGAACAGTTGAATACAACCAACCCAACTCATCCATCGAACAACGCTAAGAAGAAAGGATGGAATAGGAATAACAACAACCCAGGTCAAGGCGGGAATCAACCCCCACAACACCAACCAACTGGGGCCAACTAGAACCAAGGAAACCAAAACCCCCAAGGGGGAAATAACAAAAAACGCCAAGGGACAAATAATGTTAAAACCATATTCCCTTTTGCCCTTTGTGGTGAGTTCATTCATTACACTCACCATTGCCCCCAAATCATTGATTTCAAATGGTTGAAAGACTCGGGTAGTCTTCCCCATTCTCCTGCACAAGCTTCCCCTCAACAGGCACCACAACAATACATGCAACAACCCCCTCCCACTGTGCTACAAAATCCTATTCCACATCAAGGGTGATAAACACCCAACAGGACACACAACATCCCCCACCTCAAGTGGGACAATACCACAACCCCAATAATCCAGCAGAGCGTACAATTCCCCTCACCAGTGAGGAAGAAATCCTTCTGCAAACCCGCAATCGTCAGTATCATACACCCACTGAGTCTACTCCCATATATCCAGAGACAACCCCTACACCGACGGGACCCCCGTTGGTGATCCCTCGCCCTTCCGCCAAACCACCACTACGCATCCTTCACATCCCCTTGCGCAGGAATGTCCACAACCCACAGGCTAGGGCGGCTCATAACTATAGCTTGGTAGACAACTTAGCGCAATCCCTGGCTGCCATGTCAGTCTTGGAAGTCCTCCAGACTTGTCCTATGCAGCGGAAATCTCTACTTTCCTCCTTGGGGGTAGTCGACCCTACAGATACTCAACTTATCACCTTTGATCTTGATAGCAGAGAACCTCGTCTTCCCACCTTGATCGCTTTTCAAATACCAGTAAAAATATAGAACATCACAGTTCATCGGTGTATCATCGATGAAGGTGCCTCTACGTGCATCATGTCCAAAACAGTATGGAAAAAACTTGGTTCCCTGGAACTCATACCCTCTGCCATCACATTACGAGCTTATGACGGACGACCATCCTCTCCTAAAGGGCTCTTCCAAAATGTCCCCATTGAACTCAGGGGCAAGACTATTCTCATTGATATTGAAGTTATCGACGCCCCGCTCGATTATAATATCCTGTTTGGTTGTAGCTACATGTACGCTATGAAGGCAGTGGCATCTTCCATCTTTCGGACAATGATTTTCCCCCACAATGGGAAGATCGTGACCATCGACCAAGTCTCACATTATGAGCCTAACACATCTACCAACCTCGATAACATTCTTCCTCTCATCCACACCAACCAATACACCTACCCACTCGTCGAGATGGGTCCAGGGATTTTCAAAGATCCATCCTTGTTAGAGACATACCACGGAGCACCACCACTCCTTCATCCTACTAATCAGGTGTGCGTCATATCCTCTAACGAAACTCACACAGAGGATGTTCTTCCTCCTCAGGAGGCTTCAGTCATTCCTGACGTCTCAATAGTCACAAAACCACTCCAGTCGGAGCCTCCTACGCCATCATCGACCTCAACAGTCCATGAATCCACATCCCCTCGAGGGCCTAGTCCTGTTTGGGAGACAGTCCCCCAACCCCTTACCCAAATTCCCTTCTTTTACCCTCCACCAAGTATCAAAGCTTTTCAGGTAGCTACAACACTCACACTACCAAATATGGTATTATCAATCCATGTTTGGTATTTAGACCCACCAGATATGGTCCCTTGACCATACCTTCCCCCACAGGAAGGACTTCCCATGACAATCCCCGTCCTTACCCATATCAGCCCCCTACTCACTACCCCCACTGCTACCGCTGGGGGCAGGAGAAAGAAGAAAGAGCCCACCGCTCCACTTCCTCCATGCATCCCACCACCTTGCACACTATGTGAGAAAGAGGGCCACCAAACCAACAATTGTCCCTCACTACCTGAATTACGGAATTTGATGCCTTCCAATCAAACTTCCACAACACCCGTCACTACTGCTAATACCACCAACCCTTCCAGTAATAAAGGGTTGAGGACCAAATACGCTTGCACTATCTATTCAGAGTATGGTCGTTACACTCATCATTGCCCAGCACTGCCACGCTTTTGGCAGAAATTAGCCATCGTGCGCCAGAACTTCCAGAACAACCCACGCCCTGCTATGTCCTCTTCAACAAATATCACTGACATTCTCTATGTCACTGCTTCATTCAATGAACGTATGAGATGCCCTTGCTCTCTCTGCAATTCACTAGCTCATTTTACATACCAGTGTCCTATGATCCTTGCGTACAGGCGACGTCAATTGGCCCTGCTTCACCAACCTACAGAGGTGATACTTGACATTACCTCGTCACTTGAGGATCTTCATGTCATTTCTCCCAAACCCGAGGCACTCCCAATGCCTCCATGGTTCTTAAATGACGTCTCTGAGGATTCACCCCGCAACCCCCCCAACTCCCCTGCTCATTCCCCTACAAAGACTCTCCACCCAACCACCATGGGTACCCCTCAGTATTTCAATATATGGTTTATGTCAAGTGAACCCTCCCCATCTCCTAGCATCGTTCCCCCTGCTTCTTCATCAGGGGGAAATCACACTAGCACCGAGATCACTCCTCACGACCCCTTGTATTCCCAGCATTTCCAATGCGACAAGGAAATACTCGAAGAGATAAACCACCCAGACTCACCCTGGGATGTGCTACATCACCGCGCACTCTTCTCTCCACAGGAAGCCCTCATGCCTCCTAACCAAAACCCCATTTACACAATCGAAACCAAAGATTTTATCCCATCCAGGCCTATCGATTGGTTCAACAATCCCATTCCTACCCCTGATGCATTTGAAGAAGGCAACATGGCCAACTTTTCCCCCACCATCAAAATCGACATTTCCATTAAAAATGGAATCATCGAAGCAATCACCATTGGAGCTGCTTGCACTCCTCAGGAAATCACCGCATATAAAGGCCTCTTCCAGGAGTACGGGGATATTTTCGCCTGGTCATACACGGAAATTCCTGGCCTCGATCCCTCTATTGTCGAACATCACATCGACACCTAGCCCGACATCACACCAGTTCACCAGAAACAGCGACCGCTACACCCAGCCAAAGCTTCGGCTATCAAAGATGAAATTGACAAATTATGCGCTGCCAGGTTTATTTACCCCATCGCTTATACTTCATGGGTTTCCAACCCTGTACCCGTCGACAAAAAACAAGGCACTATCCGTGTTTGCACAGAATTTTACAATATCAATAACGCATGTCCCAAAGATAACTTTCCAATGCCTTTCATCGATCAAATTATCGACGACTACGTCGGCCACGAGGCTCTCTCCTTTATGGACAGATTCTCTGGCTATAACCAAATCCAAATCCACCCATCCGATCAGTATAAAACTGCATTCATTACCCCGTGGGGTACCTTTGCATATCGTGTCATTCCTTTCGACTTAAAGAATGCTGGTGCAACTTTCCAGCGGGCGATGACATACATCTTCCACGATCTGGCTAAAATCATCCTTGCCTACTTGGACGACCTCACAGCTCGATCCAAGAAATGCACCCAACATATCGATGATTTACTAATCATCTTTCAACGATGTCGTCAGTACAACATCCACTTGAATCCTCTCAAGTGTGTGTTCTGTGTCACCGCAGGGCGCCTCCTCGATTTTATTGTTTCCCAAAGCGGTATTACCGTGGACCCCCTCAAAGTCCAAGCTATCACTAAAATTCCACCTCATCGGAATTTACGGCAACTTCAGAGTCTACAAGGCAAAGCTAACTTTCTCAGATGCTTTGTTCCTGATTACGCCATTAGTGCACACGGTTTCTTTCGCTTACTACGTCATGACATCCCATTTCACTGGGACGACCATGCCCAACGGTCATTTGACGATCTGAAAGTAGCGCTTTCAAATGCACCTTTAACTAGTGCACCTGACTATAATCGTGACTACATCCTCTACGTATCAGCATCAGCTGTATCAGTAGTCAGCGTCCTCATCCAGCTCGGAGATGACAATCATGAACATGTCATTTACTACATTAGTAAGAACCTCTCAGGACCACCCTTGAAGTATAAACACGAAGAGAAACTTTCTCTTGCAGTTGTCCTCGCAGTCCAGAAACTGCACCATTACATCTTTCTTCATACCACCAAGGTCGTCGCAGATTCCAACATTATGCAGTACTTGCTCAGCCATCGGCAAGTTAATGGCAAGATCGCTTGATGGATCATTATCCTTCAAGAATACGATCTCGAGTTCTCAACACCTAAGAGTAAGAAGGCCCTCGTTCTTGCTGAACTTGTCACGGCCCTCCCCTCTGACACCACCAGTACCCCTGTCAACACCAACTTTCCTGACGAACATCTCTTTTACATCACTTCAGATGATCCTTGGTATGGAAACCTTCTCATCTACCTACGAACTCAAAATTTTGGTAACCACCTTTCATGAGATGATCGTCGATGTATTCGCCATCAGGCCCCCCACTATCTCCTCATTAGAGACATCCTATACCGGTGGGGCATCGACACCATTCTTCATCGATGTTTGACTATTGACGAGGCCAATAGAGTCTTAAACGACTGCCACAATGGCGCATGTGGGGGCCATCTTTCAGGTATATCCACTTCTCAAAAGATTATTCGGGTCGGTTACTTTTGGCCTACCTTGTTTCATGATTGCATTCATGCCGTGAAACGATGTGAGCAATGTCAGCTCTATGCAAACAAAGCTCGAGCTCCCCCTGCCCTTCTTCACCCTGTCATTACGGCCGGCCCTTTTTGTAAATGGGGCATCGACTATGACTTGTAATCCCCCCTCCATCAATGGTCACAAATACATTGTTGTCACCATTGATTACTTCACCAAATGGACCAAAGCTATGCCCACTTTCAACAATACCGCTGACACTGCAGCACGTTTTTTCTTTAATCATGTCATATCCCATTTTGGAGTACCACTCCAACTCATTTTCGATCATGGGAAACACTTCGAGAATGAGATCTTCATTTAACTCTCATCTTGGTTAGGCTTCTCTCATGAGTTTGCCTCACCATATTACCCTCAGTCAAACGGACAGGTCGAGGCAGTGAACAAAGTTCTCAAGACCATGTTATAGTGCACAGTCAATAAACATAAAACCAATTGGCATCATATGTTATTTTCTACGCTATGGGCTTATCGAACGGCGGTGAAAACCGCTACTTGTTTCACACCATTCCATTTAGTCCATGGGATTGAGACAACTCTTCCCATCGAGTGCGAAATTCCCACTTTACGCACCGCAATTGAGCTATTACCTGACATTGCTCCAATAGAGCAGTGCTTGCTGAACTTGGAGTCTCTGGATGAATATCGTCGATCTTCCTTACAGAACAACGAGGCAGCTAAAAAATGATCCAAATCTACCTTTGATCGCCATTTCAACCTCCGATCATTCCGCGAAGGCGACCTAGTCCTGGCTTATGATATTGCTCATGATACCTTTGGCCACGGAAAATTTGAATCACTTTGGCATGGCCCTTACATCATCCAACATTGCCTCACCAAAGGCACATACATCCTGGCCTCTCCCGAAGGCCTCTCTCTCAAGGAACCCATCAATGGGTTGTATCTCAAGAAATTTTATGCTTAAGCGTAGTCATTCTACTTTAGGTTATTTCTTTTTCTAAGCGTTTTTTAATATTTTTTCTCCTCCCATTTCGTCTAAACTATCCTTTGTGCTATTGACATATGCTTCCCCCACCAGCCTATCACATTGGTTTCACCAACGGTGCCAGTCGTTGGACACAAAATCTCACTTCGGCTGCTTGGGCTCTGTACACCCCCTCACATGAACTGCTACACTCAAGCGGAATATGTTTGGGGCCAGCAACCAACAACCAAGCCAAATACACTACTATCATTGACCTCTTGGTTGACGCCCAACGTCATCATATTCATCACCTTAGCATCTTCCTCGACTCTCAACTAGTCGTTCTCCGGCTCAACAATGTATACCGTGTACGCGATCCATGCCTCTTTCGCAAATACCTGCAGGTTAGGATTTTATCTCGACATTTTGATTCCATTACATTTACACATACTCCAAGACAATTGAATCAAACAACAAATGAAATAGATAACATGGTGTTCGATTGGCATATATCACATCAAACTACACATACATAAACATATCATGAAACATTGTCACAGCATATATATAGAATGGATGTACTCAACTCATCAGCAAAAAATAACATGTAGACAACATCAAGAACTCAAAAAGGTATACTCATGTATATATATATAAATTCCCATCAGGCCATCCGAATGTTTACATACAAAAATACATGTATCTGCAGGCCAGCACAGCACCTCGGTACAAAAAATCGGCTCACCAACCTATATACAACAAAAACATATACATCACGGTGCCTCCATCGCACCACCACCTGCCCCAGGAGGTGGTGGACCACCCATAGGACCCTCCTGCCCCGGCAGCAGGCGTCCACTCGTCATCACCGCAAGCACTGCTGCTCACCGCACTATGGCCCGCCACAGTGGCGGCACCCCCACAGACTGCTCCAGGAAGCTCTCGTCCTGGATACGCGTCCACATGCCCTCAGGCACATCCTGCAACACCGTCTCTAGACGACGGCATATGTCATCATAATCCACTCCGGCCGCCGCCAGAGGAGCGTGTGATGGACCCGCACCAGGGTCATCAAACTGGTGCCTCCTTGTTGCCCTCTCAAGCTCAACTAGTTGCCCCACAACCTCATCCCGCTGACGTCTCTCTCCCTACGGTTGTCTCTTCGGCTCTCGATGAGCCGACACCCTCTACTTATCCACCTCGCGCCCGCGAGGTGCCACATCTTCACATGCACAAACCAACAAAAAAAGATAGTATCAGCATCTATATCATATACATATGGACTGCTATCTCACAAAACAATATACATCAAAACATGCACACCAATACTGAACATACCTCGATGGTCAAAAGCCTCCCCTGGAGGTAGCACCATGTCCGGGTCCCCCCGAAAATCCACCCCAGCATAGGGGTACTGAAGTATCACTTGCAGCATCTGCCACCATATCTGTGTCGCCTCTGCCAAGAAGAAGTGGCCACCTTCGCCACCACCGTGGCGAACCAAAACTGTCGACCACCACCTCAATCACGGCTCTCGTGCCCCTGACATCTGCAGCAGAACCCTTAGGCACAACATAGGCACCCTCTCTAAGAACCATGCCACTAGGATCGACCCAAAGGAAAACTCTCCTGCACCTGTGGACTGACAGCGATCCAACTGCACTACCATCTGCGCATGCAGCGTCAGGCCCCACGCGAACCGCTCACCGGCCACCACTCTCTCCAACACCAACAGTTGGCCACCACTAATCCGTTGGGTCACAAGTGACCCATATATACGAACAATCATCGTCGCTATACAGCGATGAGCTAGGGAGTCTATGGCACTAATGCTCACCACAGTCCCCGACATAAAGTCCTGACCTGAGCAGTATCGCTCACCAATCGTGACAAGGGTTGTATCCCTAGGAAACACTGGCTCTGTTAGAAAGGGTGTTCTCCGAAAGGGGAGCCCAGTCAAGAAATATATATCCTCCACCGCAGTGAAGGGGATCTTCTCTCCTCATACGAGGAAGCAGTGCAGCTCCGGACACCACATCTGGATCAGGAACTGCAATAAATACTCCTGTGCCCGTATCAACGGGCACTCAAAAAACTTTAGCAACCCACAGGTTGCCAAAGTAGCATGCACACCAGGCCCCTCAATGGCCATGGCGTCTCGTAACTGGGACCAGTCTTTCTCATGCCACTGCACTGGCATCGTCACCACGATCAACCTACAGACAACACAGACCCTATGTCAGCATTTTTCAAACCATCTTTAGCCACGAGATCAGCATCCCATCACCTACATCACAGCAGTCCCTGGGTCACTTTTCATCTTGAGCCCCCGGGGCACCTTTTTTTCAGATCATGGTCAGGTACACCCACGCATCATCACATTTATCAAGTGCATGCTCATATCTTTGATTCTCTTCAGATATTGTTCACTTTGGGTATTTGGTTGTCGTGTGTGCAGGTACTTGATCATCATTCATCAACAACACCCCTTCAGGTATATACTCAGCACCGGCATGTAGTCTTTCCCACTGTATCACATTTACATTTCCAATCACACCCTCTGATGTTGTCCGCTAGGATCCCCATTCATGGCTCTGCAGTACCCATGCCTCCATTTGCACCTTCGATACTGTCACCCGGTAGCATTCTCACCCACATGAGTTGTCCCATTCATAGCACCTTTTGGCACTTTTGACACTCATGTTGTTCTTCATTACCCTTTAGGGATGGGAGTCCCGATAGTCTTTCATCATGTCGCAAATTAACCACATACTTATTCTCCTCATTTTGCTAGCTTTCCCACACGGACTCCCAGATTATCTCTTTACGGTTCTATTTTTTACCTACACCTCCGCAGTATCATGAACCCTCCATTTCATCGACAATCAGTTTTCCCATCTGCGAACCTATCCTCATTTCACCTACCTCATACAGAAACTCACCAATAGGGCCCCCACCCTTCACCAGTTTTCCAAGAAAAATCTGCCCTCCCTGGGGTACTCATTTCACACTGGGGCACCCGTTTCTGTATTTGTACATTTCTTCCCAAATTATTCATTATTTATTGTACAAACGCCTTTATTTTCCAGTCATTTCATTTTCTTTTGTAGTCACCGTTGGTGACTTGCTTCCTTTTTGGCCACGCGCAACCCATGTCACCCTTGGTTGGAGCATTACTTATCATCTACCCTTGCCAGCATCGTCCATATCTTCAGAGCACCTCATAGGTAACTTACCTCTACCCTCTGAATTTGATCACCTTATCCTGCCACTGGCACAACTTATCACCAGTCTTGCCATCCCCCTGACACTTGACCTTGTTACACGGTTGCGGCCACTCTTTATCTCATACATCCTCCAACCAAGGGCAATCTTGAGTCTTCCCACTTCTTGACTTCATCCATGTACCTCTGCCACTTCCTCACCTCAGTAGATTCCACGAAGCCCTTCGCTTCAGGGAGTCGCGTTCCCCTTTCGTCGACATCAGCACAATTTTCTGGAAGGGCGACAGTATCTTGGTTCTCATTCTCCATTCAATGAGAGATCTCGGACGGCACAGGGAGAAACACCATTACTCCCTGCTATCGTTGGCCCCCATAACATTCGATGCCAACCCTTTCTCATGTTATGGTGGGTCTTACTTTGCAACTATTGCAGTTATTTTTATCATTTGCCGAAGACCTCTGAACTTGGTAGGGCCATCAATGCCCGCATCATCATCGATACTTATTACCGCGATCATTGCCTATTATTCAGAGTATGTTCCTTTGCAGCACTGTCTTCTTCCTTTATCATCACCGCCCCTGAGGGCACTACAGTTGTCTACACCAACACTTCAGTCATCTTTTTCAGAGTTACATAACACGAGCATGGGTCATGCCTACCTCATTTGTACACAGTTGTATATTTTACGCACCTTGTGGAAGGTCGGTTTCTAACGGTTCCTTTCTCCTCCAAAGGATTGCTCCGAACGATCCCACTATTGCTCTATATTACAACAACATTCTCAGTAGAAGAAACATTGATGGATTTTGGCTATACGTATGCTCCTAACCTCATCCATCAGGGGGCATATGTTATCACTGAAATTTTGTCCACAAGTAGCGACAAGAACTCAGCATTGTCAAACAGCAATGAAGTCATTCATGGCCCTGAATTAATCTTACAGCATTCAAAAAAGGTCAAAAACTATACAAAGTACTGAAAAATTGAAGAGCACTTTACAGAAGTTGGGCACGCTCGCACATGCGCAGAACAAAAACGTACCATGCACTCATACGCGCACGATGCACGGTTGTTAGCGCAAAAAGTCGTGCACCTGCTAAACAACACATTTATTGAAGTGGTCAGCCTCCCAACCACTTATGGATCAGCTCCCAAGCCGATTTGACCCTCAAATCTGAGCTGAATCCGCATGGTAGGCTGGTCAAAGACCTAATAATGCCCTAAATGGCCTCTTTTCAC
>JZKD02S1624684.1:225841-239801 GCA_000966675.3 Picea glauca
GAATGCACCTCATTTTCTCAAGGAATTTCATGTAATGTTATGTTGCCTATATTGTTTTAAGGACTCACTCCTTGACAAGATCACATTGGCACCATTTCATTGAGCAATCCACCTCCCCATTGAGTGGGTTTGCAAAGGAGTTCTTTCATCACCATTTTCATTTTTCTTGTTGTAAGGAGAGAAAGCTTGTGAGTGTCCAAGAGCCTTCCCTTGGAGGAAGAAGGGACTCATAGTCCCCTTTCTTCTTGGTGCTTTGATTTCATCAATAGATCAGCCTAAAAACATTGGTGACATCGGTCTTTTTGTTCTTGTTATCTCTCTATTTCCATGCTTAGTATTTTAGTTTGTATTAGTTTAATTCTTGCTTATAGTTTTGTTTTTCTTTCTCTAACTCTTTCCTCTATAGCTGTCCTGCCCAGCAAGACCCAACTGGGCATGCAAGCACCTCTTATTTTCTCACCAAGGTGACGAAAAGGGTGCAAACACAAATTACAACTTTGTGGCCAAAGTTAGAACATTAGAAACAATATCCATAGAAAAAATCTATGTACCTGGAAAATGGTTGTCTTCTTTGAGCAAGTCTATTTCTTCCATGTTGATGATTTCCTTGAGAAGAGGGTGTATTATTTATTTGTTCTACATATATAGTTCTGGCACCTTTTTCTTTACTCCTCCTGGGCGGCTAATTATCTTCTTTTGTTTCTGCAGGTTTGTTGTTGTCATTGGTTGTAGATTTGACAAACTTGATGGGTTCTTTGTTTCATGCTTGACCACTACTTTATTCCTCTTCATAACCCAAACCATTTTTCAACTTTGGATTCCTTTGTTGATTCAGAATGGTGGCCAATCCTTCTGAGACTTTGACACTTGAGAGATTTTGATGATACAAGGCTCGAAACTTCTCCAACTCTTTCCTAGTTTTCACTACTTCTTCTTCCATAGCTTCACATCTTGCCTTATTTTCTGATAACTGTTGTTTCAGAATGTCTTCAATTTTTTTTGCCTCTTATAATTTCATTTTTAGCAGGGAAAAGTCTTCATCAGGTTTTTTACTTCCTTTCTTGAATTGTATCAACAATTGTTTTTTCTTTCTCTTTTTAATTCTAAGTCTGTCAATCTCTTCCAAAGCGCTAATCAAATCTCCTTCCAAGTCAACCACAACTTCTTCATCATTAGCATCACTTCCTGTTCTTTTGTTATCATAATCCTCTTTGGCCATAAGCATGAATTCATTTACCTTATCTTCACAGGAAGAGTCATTATCTGTGTCTTTTGAAGAGTCATCATTGTTTACACATAATCTTTTCTTTTTACCAAATCTCTTGGGTTTGTACTTCTCTTATCCTTTAGAGTTCTGGTCCTTCTGCTTGGGTGGACACTTAGATGAAAAGTGACCTATCTTTCCACAATTAAAAAATTTGAAGGGCTACTTGCCTTGGTACTTGCATGATCCTTTCTTTAGTCTTATCACAATTTTTGTTTCAATTTCATCAGCCTCAGAATCCTCATTCTTGTATGTTTTAAATGATGCTTCTCTAGTGGTATATTTATATTTATTAATCCTCATTTCATAATAAGTTAGAGTTCATAGGAGTTGATCAATATATAGAGTCTTAAGATCATTCAATTCTTCTATTGCAGAAACTTTTGGGTTGAATCTATCAGGCTGAGATCTTAAGATCTTCTGAACTAGTAATACGTCTTCAATATTCTCACGAAGACCTTTCATGTCATTCACAATCTCCTCAACTCTTAAGAAAAATTTATTAAGTCTCATCCTCATTCATCTTTAGTTTTTCAAACTATAATCTATAGGTTTGAAGCTTGGCATCCTTTACCTTGTCATTACCTTCATAGTTGCTAATGAGTTTGTCCCACATTGCTTTGGCAGTTTCTAAGTGCATAACTTTTACAAATTATGCTTCTGCAAGCCCACTCAGAATAGCATTCATAGCCTTAGCGTTGAAGTTGAATTCTATATTGTAATCCTTGGAAGCTAATACAACTGAATTTACATAACCAATCTCTACCACATCCCAGGCATCTGCACCTAAATCCATTATGTAGGTTCTCATCCTAACTTTCCAAAATCCAAAGTTTGTTCCATTGAACAGGGGGGGATTATTGGTTGAAGTTCCTCCATGGCTAGTCATGTTTAATATCTAGGATCTACCCTTAAATAAAGGGAACTCACTCTGATACCAATTGTTGGACAACTGAGGTTGGGGGGGGGGGTATAATCAGTTGTTATTGTGCTTAAACAATGATGCTTATTTTAAACTCTTTACAGATCACTCAATGAAAATCACAATAATGTAGGGAGGTAAGTAATAAAACATTCAACATCACTCACACAGATGAAATATATAGAGACAAATATTTCTTGAGGAAACCCATAAAGGGTAAAAACATCTTCTTCTTTATATGATAAGTAATCTTTATTTTCTGTACATTATCATTCTTATGAGAACCAACTCATTGTGAAGCTACCACCTCTGTTCTACAAGTTGCAACTTGCTAAGAGAACCAACCCTCTGGTTTCTCTAGAAACCACTAAAAGGAAGCACCAAATCCTTGGTTTCTCTAGCACCCACTAGAAGGAAGCACCAACTCCCTAAGTGTTCCATCACCAACTGGATGGAAGCACCAACTTCTAGTCACACAAGCACTGACCTGTATAAAAGAAAACAACAGTTCTCCCTTGCACCATCTTGCCACCCTGGTTTTTCTGGATGCAACCAGATGGAAGCTAAAATTCCATGTGTTCAAGAACCCATTTGAAACTATGAGGACACCAATCCTCCCTAGCACCTCCCTACAACCCTGAAATATAAATATTTTCATTTTTCATTTTTATCACAAGTGATACAACATTTATCTATGGATTACCAATCTCATCACTATTCTACTACACTGCTCTGCTCTGCCTACATCAGTGTCTCTCTCCTCGTGTCTACTTTGCTTTCTGTTCTTCTTTCAAATATGCATTTATGTTCCTTGCTTCTTCTATGCTTCAGTTCCTACACATTGCATGCTTATACCCACATAAATCACACTCAACAACAACACCCATCTATTCTATGTTCTGCATTTTTATACTCTCTGTGCACCTTATGCATCCTTCAAGCGCAATACCTTTGCATCCTCTTTACATCATCACTGTTCCACCCTACAGGTTGTTCACTGGAGCTCTTCCTCACTCCTTCATAGGTCAACAGTAGAAAAATCATTCACTTATCTATTCTGCATGCTTTTCTCATGTCAAGTCATCTACTGATGATCATGGAAACTCTTCATCTTCTCTGGTGGTTATGTTACCTGTGAGTTCATCATCAGTGGCCATTATGTTGAGATTCCTTAGCTTCTCTGGAAGTCAAGAATATTTGTCTTCTATGTCAGTTACATCCAATCAACTATGGATTCTTTGGATTCTATCCCCTTCCTTCGCATGACCACAGGCGGTGACCAAGCACTTATTCAAAAGGTGCTTCCCGATTTTTGTCTAGTGAGAACAGGCTCCATTTCATGATATGACCTTGGCCTATGAGCTTCATGTGACCAAGCAATTATGGGTGCATCCAAAGGTGTTTTAGACCAAATTTCTTTTCACCCCGCAATTCACCATGAGCCTCCACATGTCCTTTCTCCAAAAACTGTGGTTTCGATTGCAGCCCGCTTACGAAAAATTAAGGCCCGATCATGTTCTGGCCTCACGATGGAGCATGAATATCAATCTTACGATATTGATGGTGCTCTTGAACAAAAGGTTCATATCTATCCTCTTCAATCAACAGATCTGCCTTCTTTCCTTTGTCCACGTGCAATCCTTGGTCTCAGTGATCAGATGACACATGTCCCTCCAAACCAATGGATGAGATCAATTTCGCGATCCGGGCTCCAGGAGTTTCAATTCTCAAGTTCTCACTTTCCCTCTGATCATTGCACTTGGAGTCCATGATTCAATGAAGCATGTCCCTCTCAGATCAATGGTCGATATCTCCTTCATGTCTCTGGACTTCAGAGATATAAATTCTCAAACTCTCTTTCATCCTTCCTTTTCTTTTTCTCGGAGTTGACAATACAGTGACACGTGCCCTCTTTATTCCAATAGATATCCTCTGCTCTAGGACTTCAGCCTTTGGGACTTCAGGTATTTGGGAGAGTACTGGTGGTAAAAATCTCGAAGAAAAACTCTCAAAGTGACATAACTCTTGCTTCACTCGATGACGTGTCATGAGCCGAGCAGCTGCCACATTTCACTCAACTTTGTGATTTCCCAATACCTGAAATGTCGAATCAACTTGACACTTGTCATTAACTTATTGTGCCACATGTCCTTGCTGACGTAGTCTACCACCTTTCCTTGATGGTGTGGTCTTATAACGTGGTTTAAAATGATCTAACAGTCATTGTCTGATCTCCAGATCCAACGGTTAACAGAACTTCACATTCTGGGGACTTCAAATCTCAAACTTTCCTGAGTGTAAACTCCTTGCATATCTATATCCAAAGTGAATGTTTTTCATTTGATTGAGATCTTTGATCAATGGCTTGATCTTTCTGTGATGCAACGTTTCTTGCTTATCATGTCCTTCCACTCGAAATTAATCTGACGACTTTGATCAAATCACGACTTCGCATGTCGAGCGTTTGAACATGAGCCAACCCAGACTCTTCCAACTCCCAATATCTGAAATACTTTAGATCAATGACCCACAACCCTCTTTGATCCAATGGTCCATATCGTATCGGGGCTTCACATTTCACGAAGTTGGAGGACTACTCAAATCCCTTCTCCCGACTCCCGATTTTCTGAAACGTGCTCCAGATCAATGACCCACAACCCTCTATGATGCAATGGTCTAGATCTGATCGGGACTTCATGTTTCACGAAGTTGGAGGACTACTCACCTTTGAATTTTCCAGTTCATGAGTTAGTGAAATGTTGATCTCTCGCCATGTGTCCTCTGGATCCAATGGTTCAGATCTCATCACGATTTCTCATTTCGTGTAGTTGAAGGATGGCTCTCGGCCATTATCCTCTTCACAATTATACTACCTCCGATGGCTATTGGATCTCGAAACTCAGATCCAATGGATCAGATCTATACTTCTCCTTTGCGCTTCCTCTAGTCACTGGACTCTGATCTAATGGACATCGAGTATTCAGGATTCATGATCCAACGGCCACTGTCGCTCCTCCTCCTGAGCTTTGGATTTCTCAAATATCTAAGTGTCAAAGGCCACAACATTTGATCCTTATGTGAGCCTTGAAGTATGGGATCTCATCTGCACATCTCAGAATGCTATCTCTCCTGAGCTTTAATCTATGCATATTGTTTTCTTCTTCACCTGAGCTTACGTTGTTCCTGTTTTACCATCGATGCACACTCTGATATTTCCATTAATGACAAGCACACTCTACCTGTAAACATGGAAAAAAAAATTTCACATGAGTATGGTTGTCGTTAGACCAAAACCTGTGAGTGATTGGTAAACTTATCACTGCCAAAATTCAAGGATCCACGTGAGGCAGTTAGTCCCTTTTCATGATACATTTAGGGAGCGTTGACTACTTGCAATTCCATGCAAAAATGTCCCCCTCAACATGAGCAAAGTGTGTATCGAACTCGTGACCTCTAGATCTAATACCATTTTCATGGTAGTACGGTTGTTGTTAGACCAAAACCTATGGGTGATTGGTAAACACATCACCGCTAGAATTCAAGGATCCATGAGAGACGGTTAGTCCCTTTTCGCGATACACATGGGGAGCGTTGACTACTTGCAATTTCATGAAACAACTACAGAGGTAATTGTTTCAACTTACTTTAGAGCTGGGTACTAGCCTTCTCAACTCAGAGAGGGCTCTCTCATGTCACTAGGTATTTCTTTGATAATCAGTGGCTAGATTTGGTTTTTTTGGGGGGGGGTTATAAGGTTGTTGGTGGAAAAAGGGATGACCACTTAGGGCTATGGAGTCAAAAATGAATAAGGTAATGGCAGGCCATTAGAAATATTTAGAGGAGAAAGGATAAATGAGGCAATGAATCTGAGTTATAAATTGATTTTAATCAGAGTGGTAAGAAGAAAGGGGAAACAAATAACTTCATCAGAGTACTATTGAAATGAATTTTGAATCAGCTAAGGAGAAAAGTACACAGTTTAAATTTCTTAGGTCGAGAGCGTCATAAGACAAATTTCGGACCTTTGACTCTCCAATTTAAATAGAAGAAAATTTAGATGGAAATTTAAAGACACAAGAAATACACACTATGAGAGAAAACAAAACTCATATCACATCCAGTAGAATCTTTTCATAAAAATTTCAGAATGTTTCTGCATTATATATTCAATTTAGCTCCAGGCAATTACAATGTCCTCCTACCAAGAGGGCAAGTCCCTTTCTAATCAGTCCTTTTCATTTATCTTTGGAATAATATATATAGAGAAACTACATTGTGGATTCAAAATGAATCAACTTCCCCACAGTCCCAAAAATAGACATCAATTACAAAATGGAGTAACATATAACAACTGTACTACTATTTTACAGGGAGTGTTATAAACAAAACTGACATATTTTTTATTCTCGCTTTGAACGCCACGTGTGTATATCATTACAAAATTTTATGAAACATACTTAATTTATCTTGAAAACTATTTCATATTAGCAATTTATTCCTTTAAAGTGTCAAGCCATGTAGGCTAATTTTCTCCAATACTCTCAATCATCTCAGCTTTAATCTTTTTCTTCTATCGCTTGCTCTGCTTCCTCTTAATAGCTTGCATATGGTGCGCATCTGCGTATCTGTTGATGATTAAATCCTTCATAATGGGATTTAATCTGGCCTCTTTATCTGTTTCTAGTTATTCATCAAACTTTGTATGAAATTTCATTGCTAATATTCGTGCTACCAGATTCTCTTTCTTCTTCAATGATGAATTTGTCATATTAGTTGAAAATTGTGGTTCACTAGAGGCCACTTGGTATTCTTTATCCATTTTTCCCAGTTTTTCAAAGAATATAAGCTTATCTCCCTTAATTGTGTAGAAATTAGGAAGCTGATTCGGTTTGTAATTACCCCGTTCAGGAATGAAGCATCAATTGCCCAAAACAGAGTAATGTCATCCATATTTTGAAAGATGGTAGTCTTAGAGTTCCAATCATGAATTACTGACAAAAGTACTAGTGATGACTGCAGCTTATCATGTTTGGCCTCTAAGTTTCAAATTATTATCTTTCACATCAATCCTTTGGCAGCGTTCACTTGGCATCACACAAACGAAAAATACTCGAACAATTGCTTCGAGGTGATTTGACTAGCCGTCAACCCTTCTTTTCCACATGTGATCTTTGGACGTGACACATTCAATGATGTATTGACATGTGACAACGTGGTATATTTTAGTGGTTTTGAGCTCAAACTCTTTTCCCCCCAATATCCATCTAGGGGTGCCACGTAGCTTTGACACAAAACCATGGTATTTTGATTGGGCCGCCTTCAAGGGTTTAAACCTCGAGCTAGTTCTAGGCCCGATGTAGCTTACGACCATTGATCACCCATGCCCATGATTTGCAGCTTGTCGGATCCAATCAATATCAAATATTCACCATACTTATCCCGCCTGATATATGTAGCTCCATCCTGCCAGTCTATCACTCTTTTATACTGATTTGGCACTCTGTTGAATCTTGAGTTTTGGGTTACAAGAAATTAGTATGGTGATAACATAGGCTCCAACTGGGGATGTTATCCTCCCTGCAAGGTAGAAAATAACATGTATACCTGATGCCTCACCCATGTGTTGATCCCAAAATAGGTTCTTTCCTTGTTCTGTCCTGGAAATCGAATGCCAGATACATTGCTAAAACTCTAACTGAGTACTTTATTTGAAAATTCTAAATTTGAAAAATGTCGGGTCACCAATATTATTCACTCCTACCTATCCTAACTGCTGAAGAAAAATGCCAGTCAGGTGAAATGAAAGTGCCAATGCAACCATGTCATCACTTCACCTAATGCTCATTTAATTTTCATGTGCTTGTTCCAGATACTGTTTATCAACAATTCATTTGGGAAGCTACATTTGGATCTGAATCTTAGAATCTCAAAAATATTATTGTGGTTTATCATTTCTAGCAAAAATGCAAAGGGATCCTCCAACACATGCGTAAAATGATAGACATATATCATTTATTCCACTGCATCCTTATTCTCAGGTGATTCATCTTGTATACTTTCGTCAAAATGCTGAAAAATATGTTGAAAATGTTTTGAATAACAACCTTCCGAATCAAAGGACAATTCTGACTGAAATGAAACTTCTGGTATAAACAAATCCATATCTAATACTACCATTGATTTCTCATCTCTTTCATTCCTAAGCTCATAACCCACCACCAACTGTAGATTATGATTTCAAAGGTCCTCTATATAGCATGCCATGGGGTCATGAAACACATGAGGGCGCATTTCCTTTTTAGGAGTTAAGACCGAAAAACAGGTTTCCCTCACAAGTGTTTTTTATTTTTTCTCTACTTCTTCAATCCTGAAAGTATTTTCAAATGAAATCACAGCAATAGGTTTTTCCATCTTTCCATGCATCTCAATAGAAAAATTCATACATCCTTGAACATCTTCAAATATGACAACCATTTTACGTGCATCAAGGTTGTCTTCTTGTTCATCAAACAATTTTGATTTGGTTTTATTAAACTTTTGGAAATTTGTTTGAGGACTATCATTTTGACTTTCAGATGAATGAATGGAAATAAGTTCATGATCACAATTTTCTTGCAAATGTGAAAATATCATATCATGCACTATTTCAAAGTCCAGGATGTTCATGGATGCATTTTTAAAATCATGATTTGCAGAGGGATCAATTGGAACAACTACCTTCTCATTACCTTTATGTATTTCTGATTGAAAAGTAGCACATCCTGTTTTGTTGCTTTCTTGAAACTCCATGGAAGTTGTTTGTATATTGCTTGAAATTTATATAGATGCAGTTTCAAAATCCTCATCCATATTTAGGCCACTTAGAAATTCAACAATCACATCATTCATAGGGGAAGAAAGACAACTTTGAAACAATTTGTATTGTTGGAAGTCTTGTTGAATCTCTTCATCAAATTCAGGAGAAGAAAAATGGTTTTTGACTATAATCTCTTGATCATATTTCTCTATTTTCTCATGATTTGTTTTTAACCATTCAAAGGAAGAAAAGCATAATGGGAGATGCTCTTTGTTTGCAAGTCTACTTCTTTCTTCAAATTTAATATCATACCTGGAGGGTTTTTTATCTGAAACATTCTTGATGTTGTGTTTGAGTGCTTTGAAAGAAGTGAAACATAATGGAAAGGTTCCTATCTATGATTTAACCATTTCTTCATTGTCATATGCACCCTTTTCCATGTCTTTGAATTTCTGAGCATACTTTTTTTTAGCTTCACTTTCGACCGATGGTTGCAATTCCTTGTCAGTTTTTTTTCAGTGAATCAGTGTGATTTGGCATCAATACACATTCCTTTGCTTCAATGATGATCTTATCATTTTCTTTCGACAATTTAAATGAAGAAAAGAATTCTATTCAACTAATTCACTACTTTCTTCTTTGTAACTATGATATGTAGGATGATTTCTCTCATTACACTGTTGAAAAGGAACATTTTCTGATAGAGAACATACAACTAGTTTTTCTAGGAATTCAATATCACAATCATCATCATATTCATCATATGTAGGCAAATAAGCAACCTTTGCAATGTCATCTAACAAGAAAAAACTTGGAACATCAACCTTCTCTTCAACAAGATAATTTGCAAAGTCATCTTCTTGACTGTCTACAAATGAATACATAAAACAATCAACCCCCTACTTATCATGGGATGGATCAGAAGCTAAATCAACAGCTACTGTTTCAACAAGTGGACTATAAATTTTTTCAAAATCATTGGCCTTAAAAACTTCAAGAGGGAATATGATATTATCAATTTTTTTCTATTCATATTCATTGTCATGTTTCTTAGCATCTAACTCCTCATTTAGAATATGTTGACATGCTTGGATATTGTGTTGAATTTCCTTAGAATCATTAAACATTTGTTGTAAGGTCTCAGGTCTTCTTTCCATCAGGAGGAAAGACAAATCTGGGTGAAGAGTAGTGGCATACTGGAGCATGGCAACAACTTCAGTGGGTTGAATTTCTTTGGGAAAATCATAATAAGTACTAGAAAACCTTCTACTAAAAGTGGAAATAGTCTCATTGCTTTGCCCTTTCAAGGCATAGAATTATATAAGTTATAAGTCTAGAGATTTCTTCTTACCCCATAACTTCAAAAAAACACTCTTTAATTCTTCCCATGAGCTAATTGTCTCTGGTTGTAAACGTTTAAACCATTATTTGGTATCTCCTTTTAGATATTGAGAGAAAGCCTGCATACAAACATCATCATGGTCAATCTCAAACAAATCTATAAAATTCTCAAACCTTTGGATGTGTTTTTCAGCTGTGATGGCACCAAGTTCCCCATCAAACACATGCAGGTACTTATAGTGCTTTGGAGGAAAATCATGAAGGATGTGAGGTAATTTCAATGTTTTGTATCTGTGTTGGATATTGGAGGGTGTTGAAACAAGCACAGGAGATGCAATATCAACCTTGGTCTCATGAGGTTTATCCGCTTGGTTGTAGCTATCACATGGTTCAGGTGGGAGATTTTGATCAAGGTCAGGAATAAACTGAGGGGATATTTGTATAATATTAAGAGGAAGATATGAAACTTCAATACCATCATGATCATCATTTGCATGCAATAGATGAAGAAAAATTTGTCTAGCATGTTCAGGCAAGGACCAAAAGCAACTTATAACAAACAATAAACTGACTTGGAAAACCTTCCACCTTAAGTACTTGTTTTATTCCATAATGCTTTTTCATACCTCTGTCAGGGGTTTCATCTTCGGACAGTGGAGTCGTCAAGGATGTTTCAGAAGATGGATTTTTCATTGAGAGTGGAGTCACTAGTAAAATTTAAATTTCTAGATTCTTCTACCCGTGGAATCTTTGAATCACATTTGAAGCTTGAGTGGAGTCGCCAATAAAATCTTCAGGCTACTGAGTCTTTGGGCAGTGGAGTCATAAAAATTTTAAATCCTAGATTCTTGAAAATGGAGTCATCAGGCGAATGATATACCTTTCTGTGTCTGAATAATCTTCACCATTAGTACTTAGATCTGAACTTTGTCATTTCTCCCAGGGAATAATTCACCTTCGCTACCGGCCAACGATGCCAGAATGGTAGCACTCTGTAAATTTTGTCCAGCTGATAAAAAAATGACAAAGGTAATTGTTTCAAACTACTTTAGAGCTGGAAACTAGCCTGCTCAACTCAGAGAGGGATCTCTCGTGTCACTGGGTATTTCTTTGATAATCAGTGTCTAGATTTGGTTTGTTTTTGGGGTTTTTATAAGGTTGTTGGTGGAAAAAGGGATGAACACTTAGGTCTATGGAGTCGAAAAATGAATAAGGCAATGGCAAGCCATTAGAAATCTCCAGAGGATAAAGGATAAATGAGGCAATGAATATGAGTTATAAATTGAGTTTAAGAAAAGTGGTAAGAAGAAAGGGGAAACAAATAACTGCATCAAAGTACTATTGAAATTAATTATGAATCAGCTAAGGAGAAAAGTACATAGTTTAAATTCCTTTGGTCGAGAGCATCATAAGACGAATTCTAGACCTTTGAATCTCCAATTTAAACATAAGAAAATGTAGATGGAAATTTAAAGACACAAGAAATACACACTATGAGAGAAAACAAAACTCATATCACGACCATTAGAATCTTTTCATAAAAATTTCAGAACGCTTCTGGATTATATATTCAATTTAGCTCCAGGAAATTACAATGTCCTCCTGCCAAGAGGGTAGATCCCACTCTGATCGGTCCTTTTCATTTATCTTTGGAATAATATATATAGACAAACTACATCCAGGATTCAAAATGAATCAACTTCCCCACAGTCCCAAAAATAGACATATGTTACAAAAAGGAGTAATGTATAACAATTGTACTCCTTTTTATAGGGAGAATTATAAACAAAACTGACATATTTGATATTCTTGCTTTGAACTCCACGTGTCTATATCATTATAAAATTTTCTGAAACATACTTAATTTATCTTGAAAACTATTCCAGATTAGCAATTTCTTCCTTTAAATTGTCAAGCCATGCAGGTTGATTTTCTCCAACGCTCTCAATCATCTCAGCTTTAATCTCTGTCTTATGTTGCTTTCTCCACTTCCTCTTGAAAACTTGTGTATGGTGCTCTTATGCGTATACGTTGATGATTAAATCCTTCATGATGGGATTTAATCTGACCTCTTTATCTATTTTTGGTTCTTCGATAGACTTTGTATGAAATTTTGTTGCTAATATCCATGCAACTAGCTTCACTTTCTTCTTCAATGATGAATTTGTCATATTAGTTGAAAATCCTGGTTCACTGGAGGCCACTTGGTCTTATTTATCTACTTTTTTTCGGTTTTGTAGAAAACATAAGTTTATCTCTCTTAATTGTACATAAATTAGGAAGCTGATTCGGTTCGTAATTACCCTGTTTAGGAATGAAGCATCGATTGCCCAAAGCATCGATTGCTTATACAATGTTCAAGAGATAACTCAACCAATACAGAAAAATCCTCCTCAAGAGATGTGCCACCCTTATTTTCCTCTCTCCAACTTGTAAATGAAACTTGCCTCATCAGAGAATGAGCAAGTGAGGTGTGTGTAAGAAGTGAGGCGCTAGCCTCTTATTTATATCAATCTGGCACGTGTGAAGAGACACCATCTGGCAGGGCCGACCTCTCACACTGGGTGGGTAAACCCACCTTTAATTAATTTTGGCCCTTCCATTATAACTGTTGGGGCCGACTTCTTATTCTACACTTTGTAATTTTCCAATGACCAATCCGCAAAAGGGGATTTGGTCCTTATACAATTACCAACATGATTAATCCTCAATGGGGATTAATCCAATAACAATAATAATAATTATGATATGATTAATCCTCAATGGGGATTTAATCCAATAATAAATTAATAATAAGAATGCTCTTCGCAGTTACATTATTTCAACACTCCCCCTTAACAAGAAGGGTATTCTTCATCATCATTAGGCGAGAGAGGTCTGCATCATCGATGGTATCTAGAGGACAGTATCGTCAATATCATATTGAACAATTTTCTAGCACATTTATGAGTCATCGGAAGTTTTCTTCATCAGCAGCATCATCATTCTCAAAAGAATTCTATCATCATCTGCATCAAACATGTATCAGTAAAAAATGATACCTCATTACAACACTAGGTTGTCACATCACAGTACTACACTATCTCAATGTCACAATGGTTAAGCTGGTAGCTCAGTGTCAGTCACATATTGCTTTACGTCTAACAACTAGGTCAGAAGCAAGTAAAATCATCATCTCGCTTTACGTCTAACAACTAGGTCAGAAGCGAGGAATCACAACATCATGCTTTACGTCTAACAACTAGGTCAAAAGCATGACTCATCTTGCTTTACGTCTAACAATGAGGTCAGAAGCAAGGAACACATCAACATCTTACTTTACGTCTAACAACGAGGTCAGAAGTGAGGAATCATCGGCGTTATGCTTTACGTCTAACAACTTGGTCAGAAGCATAACTCATCTGGCTTTACGTCTAACAACGAGGTCAGAAGAAAGGATCACATAGCGTCATGCTTTACGTCTAACAACGAGGTCAGAAGCATGACTCATCTTGCTTTACGTCTAACAACTAGGTCAGAAGAAAGGATCACACAGCGTCATGCTTTACGTCTAACAATGAGGTCAGAAGCATGACTCATCTTGCTTTACGTCTAACAACTAGGTCAGAAGCAAGGAACCAGCGGCGTTATGCTTTAC
>JZKD02S1624684.1:242850-257756 GCA_000966675.3 Picea glauca
CCTGTCTATTGTACTAAGACAATATGCTATCTTGACAAAAGGTTAGGTTAGAGGATAAGCTCTGTGATCAACTTTTCAATCTTTCTAATAATTTGATCATAGCTTCAACATGCAATACTGATTGAGATAATGTCATGACAAATAAATGTATATTAGAATAATCACACCTCGGTTGCATCATTCCTCTGAATGTGTTGGATCTTGAGATCCTTCTGGATCTATGGAAAAATATCCCTTCACCTGCAAATACTCTTTAGGGTTTAACCATTAAACATATGTGAGTACATACCTTGGATAGCATTTGTAGGTAGTGGCTCCATCTGGTAGAAGCAGTAATAATTACGAAAAACTTCAAGGGTGATTGCAACTGGTTCTACGGCTGCAACTGCAACTGGTACTACAACTGCAACTTGTCTGGAGACTGCAACTGCAACTGCAACTTAGGGTTTTATGAGGAAACCCTAATTTTTCAAACTTCAGGTTTTGAAAATCTGATCCAGGGCATAGATGTGCTGAGCTGAGGCGAGTTAGCTGGTGCAGTCGAAATTTTGAAAATCCAACTTTTACCCCTTCAAATCTGATCTGCAGATTTCTAGACTGGTGCTTTTGGTTTTCTGGTACTTCTAGTACTCTGGTACTTCTGGTACTTCTGGTACTCTGGTTTTCTAATACTTTGTGAAACTAGGGTTTCACTTTCTGGGAGATCTAGTCATTGAAAAGGTGCGCTCTAAGTGCCAAAATGATCCTTGGGGGAGGGCGTAGCTTTCTAGGGTGTTAGGGAGCTGAAAATACTTTCTTTTTCAAAACCCTAATTTTGGGTACGGTAACAGTGACGTTTTTCCTCTTGTAGATTGTGCTTTCTTCAGGTTGGCTCTGATACCATGTTAATGTTTATTCCATTATTATAGTTCTTTGCATTTCATAAGATAAGAGCATAATAAGAACAAGATCAATGAGAAATACACATCCATAAGAGACACAACATTTATCCTGGGAAACCCTCTAGGGGAAGAAAACCCAGCAAAACTTCCTTATCATAAATAGCTTATACAATGTTCAAGAGATAACTCAACCAATACAGAAAACTCCTCCTCAAGAGATGCGCCACCCTTCTTCGCCTCTCTCCAACTTGTAAATGCAGCTTGCCTCATAAGAGAATGAGCAAGTGAAGTGTGTGTAAGAAGTGAGGTGCTAGCCTCTTATTTATATCAATCTGGTACGTGTGAAGAGACACCATCTGGCAGGGCCGACCTCTCACACTGGGTGGGTAAACCCACCTTTAATTAATTCTGGCCCTTCCATTATAACTGCTAGGGCCAACTTCTTATTCTGCACTTTGTAATTGTTCGATGACCAATCCACAAAACGGGATTTGGTCCTTATACAATTACTGACATGATTAATCCTCAATGGGGATTAATCCAATAACAATAATAATAATAATGATATGATTAATCCTCAATGGGGATTTAATACAATAATAAAATAATAATAAGAATGCTCTTCGAAGTTACATTATTTCAACAGTCTTGACAGGTGACATTGGGGTATATTTTAGCAGTTTCGAGATCAACCTATTTTCCCCCCGATAGTCATCTAGGGGCGCCACGTAGCTTCGACGTAAAACCATAGTATTTTGATCGGCCTGCCTTCAAGGGTTTAAACCTCGAGCTAGTTCTGGGCCCGATTCATATTATGACCGTTGATCTGTCGCGCCCATGATTTGTAGTTCGTCGAATCTAATCAATATCATATCTCCACCATACTTATCCCACCTGCTATATGTAGCTCTATCCCGCCAATCTATCACTTTTTTATACTAATTTGGCACCCTATTGAATCTTGAGTTTTGGGTTATCTTTGTTTTAATGGAAGTCTGTTATCTTTGACCAAAAATGTGCATGGAAGGGTCCCCATGCTAGTCACACATCTATCTCCAGGAAATTCAACCATGTCAACCACATCATCAGCCTCATCTTTATCACCACCTCTAGATACTGACCATTGTGTGGATGTATGGCGATGCGTGTCATGTCTCCTATCTAAATTAGGTGTAGAATATGCAGAAGTAAACAATACTTTAGAAGCTATATGACAGTCCGCATCATGACTCTATGGCATATCTACAGCGCCACTACTACCAACACTAGGCTGAATAGGATCCAAAAATATATTTATAAGAAAGAAAATGTTATTTCGTGAGACAATGTAAAAGTTAAAAGAAATACTTTCATAATTGAAAATATGAGTACACTAAAAAAAACACTTTAAATTATGGTTATTACCTTATATGTGTTAAGATGTGACACAAGCGGATTTATCATTTCTAGGACGTCAGGAGTTTGATCTGGATTGTCTAACAAGCTAGTAAGTTCCTTTTTCGCTTTAATGATATTTTTTTGTATTAATACCATCTGATCAGGGGATGAATACAATCCCTCCTCATCGACAAAATCATGATCAACATGGACTTCAGACTACATATAATTTCAACAAATCAATGTTATTTCAGTTATCTAAACAAATGAAATAATTGATCGCCACACAAATAAAATTATATAAACAAATAATAAAATTCACGTAAAATGAAAGTCGAATTTGATAATCATTTACATGTTCTGCGACTATCCCTTTTCCACGATCATCCTACCACATTATAATATAATTATAACCCCCAAATATTTAAAAAATGTTTAACGATAACAAAAAAATTGATTTCCACCCAAATAAAATCAACCTCAATGATCAACCTCCCACATTATTATAAAATTGAGACCTTGAAATATTTAAAACATTTTTAAAGATAAAAAAAATATAATACAATAAGTAGAGGTTTCTTAAAGAGGTGTTTCATAAGTACCCGCACACTATTAGTTAATGTTTCTATTCGATTCAAATAGTAATCCACTGATACTCTTCCCTTGCAGATATCTTTTTTATTGCTCACATGACTACTCGATTCTCTTTGTGTTCCTCATATATGAAATTCGGTTTATTTTTTGTTGTCTCAGGTCGTGTGTTGTTTATAAACCCTATGATATTTCCAGAAGATTTAGGCCTTCCATCAATATATATAGTCTCTCCCTTATTTTTATCATTTTTTATTAGTTGTATATAATTTGCGGTGAGTGTGCATATCTCTGCAGACTTCGCATGTACTGAATCATCTGCATCCAATCGTTATAATTGTAACATATTCCGACATAGTCCATCAATTCAATTACTATATTGTATTTTATAGGTATTCCATCCATGGAAAATATCCAACGCCATGCAGGGAGGATGGTGCAATGTGATATGTCTTATTGTTCACAATGAAGTCAATGTCTAATGGATGTAGTTCCTTAGGTACCCATTGTTTCACCAGATGCTTATACCTGAGTGGCACCTCTATGTCTCATATGCTCTCATCATCATAATATCATGATCCTCCTTCAACAAAAAACAATTCCATGCATCTATGGAATTTTCTTATGAATTTTTCACCTCTAGTCCTTGCTTGTGTATCATATCTACTAGATGCAGTTGCATTTACCTCTATTTATCCTAATCTTCACTCACTCGAGGAAGAAATATATGACAGGTGCCTTTTTGGTTGTAACTTCATTCTCATGTGCACATGTTAGTGAGTAGACCTAGATCCGAGTGATGGAGGTGTTGTAGCAAGATCAAGTATGGTTTTCTTATTGTACACATCCTTTCCATCATGTTCCTTAAATTAAGCTCGCCATCATAAATGCATTATGTGGTTCGTGAGTAAATTCACTATACCTTATGTTAGAGTCCTATATTTCATAGTATCAAATGGTGATTGAAATTTCTTCCTTCAATGATTTTATATTGTAAATAATATTACATTCTGCAAATGATTTCCCAAAGAAAAAGAAAAGATAAAAAAAAAATAATGAAAATTAAAAGAGGGTAAAAAAAGAAAAGAAAAGAAAACCCAATGAAAAGAAAAATAAGTTTGAATCATACAATCTAATCATGATCAAACATTTTTTTTAAATTGTTGTTGTTAGGTTAGAAAATAATTTTTAGCCAAACTGCCTAATATTGGCTAAAATAGTTACATAGAGGAATAAATTAATCCAATTGTTTAAGTTGGATTAATGAGTTAGATGCATAGGATAGTAGATAGGTTAGATGAATTTTCCCCTTAGAGAAAAGTGAACAGGGTCTGCACATTAAAATGCACCCTAAGTTGGTGAAAATAAATCAGTTTAGCATAGAAAAAATGAATAAGAATGAAAAGATTTCAAAAAAGCAAACATTTTGCTTTATTGCGCGTGTTTGTTTTTTTTTTATCCAAAGTTGGAAAAGTGACAAGACATTTTGTCTTGTAGTGCATAAGCATCGCCCAAATCTCCCCCGATGACATCATCTTTTCCCTGATCGACGACCCTCAATCGTTTTCGCCCCCCACGACCCAGCTACCTTTATCGACGGAGGGGGGTCTGAAAAAGTGGTTTTCCCCACCTTGGTCCCACCTAACATGGTACCTCCCCATAGTTTCGCACCCCCCTCTCTTATTACCACATACCACTGACCCCTCCCCTCTGAAATTTGTCTAACCTAATCCCGATACCACTCACTTTCTTCGTCACTACTCCCCCTCTCCCTACATGGCATTTGTCCCACATCCTATCCCTTAGCCAATTAATTCTTTCCCTGTGATCGTTATCTATCCCATAATGATCTAGTGCCCTAATGGATATCCTTGTGCATATAAAAACTCCCATTTTCACCCCTATTACATTGTTTGTTGACTAAGAACCTGTGAAGACCGCACCGAGCTATCTGTCAAACTACCACTGCCACCTCTTACCTTCAACAGGCTAGCTATTTTCCTGGTAATTTCATCGTTCCAACTCATTCTACTGTTAATTTGTCAATTATGACTCCCAAAGGAAAGTCTGTCGACACCTCTGAAAATCCAATGATTCCCCCTCCAATCAACATGGACCACATTCCTCTGGCAGACAGAGACTACAAAGTTGAAGAGTCAAGGTGCGAATTTTATTTCTTTGAATTACACTGTTGGCTGAAGGAAATTTTCCTCGACCATAGCGACAAAATTGGACTCTAGGAATCCAATTTTCCCTTTTACATGTTTCCCCAAACATACCCTTTCCCTGAATTTGTCCTCAAATGCCAGGCTAATTATCTGCCAAACCAAAGAGTCATAGCCTCTCCCATTGGTCATATTATGTTTATAATTACCCCTGAAACCATTGAAAAAATGCTACAGATCCCTCAAAGTGACTCCACCACCCCTTTCTTTGTCGAATCCCTAAACAAATTGTATCAGAAATTGACTTTTCCCTAGAGAGCCCAAATTTTTGAGATTTTCCTCCCTGAAGATGCCCAACTTACTAAGAAAAATCCACCATACCCCTATTCTATTTTCAAAGATAAATCTAACCAAATTATCTCCACATTCTCATGTCTGTTATCTTATTATTCTGATGAATGGGTAGATGAACCTATTTTAGGTTTTTTGTCCATTTTCTCTATAGAAGAAAAGGTTTCTGTGAAGTTCAATTTCATTCAATTATTAACTGACAGCATTCATGAACAATTCCTTAAGTTTCCAACTGAAGGGATGTTCAAATATTCTTAAATTTTGGTTTATATGTTCCAATTTTATCAACCAAATGTGTTTCCTTTTGCACTCCAGAAGCTAAATGAACAAGGAAGCCCATAGTCAATCATATTTTGGACTTCATTGGTGAGAAAGAGCTCGGGAGAGTACAGTTTCAAATATTTCATTGATCAGTTCATCCATCCAACTACTTGTTTCTGAGAAGCAGCACATAACCCAGGGTTAGTGAAGAAATTCAGAAGGTGTTACATCTAACTGAGAAAGCCAAGACAAGTGATTGGTAATTATACTAGAATTATACATAAATTAGGGTATATGGGTGTGATCTTCCATGATACAAGTTTCCTAAATACCTCCCAATGATGATTTTTTCATTGGATTACATAAGGCAGATGATAAATTCAAATGAAATTCATTTTGTAGTGGCCAAGAAGAAATCCCAATTCAGAATCAAAACTCAAATTGGACCATTTATTTGGAACAATAGAGTGACTAGTGAAGAAGTAAGCATCCTCTTGAGACAAATTAAGTTTCCTCTTAGATTCACTTGGTAATATGACCCATTTGGCATCATTTCTAAGTTGAGGACCAAACAAAAGACCACTCACCATGTACACACAAAAAGGCTAGAAATTGAAAAATACATGAACCAGGCTAAGTGGGAAGAGAAAACATGTCTCTATCAGCCACTTCACGGACCATCACACCTTAGAGACAAGAAAATAAAAGATAAAGAAATGAAGAATATCCTTCAGTCACAGAGGTCTCAACGGATGATTTTCAAGTTTATAGGAAGCAGACTAAAACCATTCATATAAGAGGTTCTCTTAAAGAAGGAGAAATACAGTCTACAATAATCTTGGAAGTACCACACTCTTCAACATAGTCAGACAGTTTGATTGCAGGATCTCGACCATCATCATCACAAAGAAATCTAGACACGACTCTAACATATGAATCAATTCAGATAGAAAAAAATTCAAATATTTTTGATAAGTATAAGGAAATTAAGCAAAGGAATGAACTTCTCAATAACAATACTTATACTCGATTTTGGAAACAAACCTCTACTACTCAGCACCAAATTTTTTCAGCCTTTGACACAGAGAAGGGAAGAATGGAAATGGAATTCTTATAGAGACAAGTCCCCTATCCAAAGACAAAAATTGATTACAAGAAGACTTCATATGAGTTTGATATAAAATATGTCCATCATTTTGACCATATGGATATGCATAGACAAACAGGGGAGATGATCTTTTCAACCCTGAAAAAAAATTCAATGATGGCATCCAAATTACAGGTATCACTGACCAATATCCAATCCCAATTAAAGATTGAGAATATATCTTATTTGTCTTAGGATAATAAGATAAAATCATTAGAAGAGTTAGTTCTCAAATTTGGGTATGACCCAGCCAATGTCAAAGCAGCAGAAGAGTTGATAAAGAAGAAGAATGATTATATAGTGTTGGCCCTTGACCAAGTTTTGAGAAAACATTGGTCGTGTTGGACCACTTTTGGGACTTCTATAGGTTGTTCGAAGATGGAGTGCCCAGGCGGAGCGGATATCATAGGATCTCACTCATTTTGTGGGATTGTGGACCCAAAAAAGGGTTTTAGGGTTTATGTAATGGGTTAAGGGATGTCGGCCCATGGGTTTACCCATGTTTAGGCCTCTTTGTAAATGTATAAATAAGAAGTATCTAAGTGATATGTAGTATATTGATATGTAGTCTTAGCTATGTGCACAATATGTTTGGCTTAGTGCAAGAGAGTGGAAGTTGCTTTGGGCAATCTGGTTGTGTAAAGTAAGGCTTTGTGCTATTAAGGGGTTAGATCTATGCCTTGGCTTGATTTTGGGAAGGTGGATCTAGTGCGTTGTGTGTAGATCACCTGTCCATTGCGGAGTTGGCTCTATGGCTTTGTGTGCAAGAGCAGATGAATGTAAGAAGATCGAAGACTAATAAAGAAGAAGAAGAAGAAGTTGGTGGACCTAGCCCCACACTGGGGTGAACCACGTATATCCTATGTCTTGATGTGCTTTGTGCGATGTTGCTTATGTGATTTATACTTAGAGTTGTTATAATGAATGCATTGGATGTTGTAGCTTAGTGCTTAATGGTGTAAATGAATGCTAGATCTGAACTAATGTTATGTTCTAAGAGGTTTTAAGAGTTTCATCTTCATTATTATTGCGTTGTTTTGTACTTAGGCTTTGATCTGTGATGTGAATAAGAATCATAACCTAATGCATATTGTTGGCTAAGTTCTCTATTAAGTATTGTAATCGCAGATATATGTACCATCTTGGTTGTAGAGACCTGAGTCATACAACCCCCCTACCTCTACCTCGGGTGAGACTTCATCGGCTTCACAGGTGTTGCTGAAATGGTTGGTAGTTAGGGTTTTGTTGGTGTTTTGTTGAAAAGCGTTGAACCCTAGTTCTACCCCTGTGCCAACAAATGGTTCTGTTGTCGGGAACCGAAATTGTGATTGTTGGGAACTGAAGAAAAGATAAAGCTCTGTGCGTAGATCTGTTGTTGTAGTGTGCAATATTCTACATGACTTGTGAAGCTCTGTACTAAGAAAGAAACCAAATATGAAAGAAAGAGGTAAGTTCTTAAAGCCTAGTGCTCTGGTAAAGGTAAGATAAGTGGAAATTTTTGCTTCGAAAGTATGAATATAGGTATGTTTGATATATTTTTTCCTAGTATGAAAACTAGGTCACAGTTAGAAGAAAGAGTTGACCTGAATAAATTTGATAGAAATAGAGAAAAATATGTTATTTGTATGCATAGAAATAATTGTTGGACTAATAAATGGATGCAGGAACCTAGAAGGAATTTTTTCATATTGCAGCTCCAGCACTGTGATCCGAATGCGCAATATAGGAGAGGCTAGGGATCATTCAAAAGAAAGAGAGAATTAACACTGGGTTATAATTGCAAAATATCAAGACATCTTGCTAAGGAATGCCCTGGTATAGGTCCTATTTGTCTTTGTTGTAAAGCTATTGGTCATGAGGTTGAGGATTTCCCAAGAATGATTGCTAAAGTTGAAAAGATGAACATGAGACAAGAAAACTATAAATAAGGTCAAGAACTAAGGATCAGTTAGTAAATCAGAAAGAGAAAGAATCAGAGAAAGAATAAGAGAAATCTCAGACTATGTTAGTACAATTAAAAGAAGCAATGAATGACCACAAGGATGTCAGTTTGTCATAGATATTGAAAGAAAAACAATGCATAGTTACAAGAATAGAAGACTTCGACATAGATTCTGTATTGGATGAAGAAACACATGTGAATATTATGCCAGAAAGCACTTGGGAAATTTTGGGAAACCCTGCTATGATACCTTCATTGGGAAGGATAGGCTTGTTTAAAGGAAATATGATAACCCTATGTGGAAGAGTTACTAATATACCTATGAATTCTCATGGAACTATGACTGAAGAATAATTTGAAGTCATTAAGTTTGTTAAGAACAACGCCCCTTTTGAAGTTTTATTAGTAAAGACTTGGATTGAGAAGGATCAAATAAGAAGGAAAGAAGAGGAGGAAGCTACATAATAGAAAAAGAAAGAACTAAGGGATTTCATAGCTTGAATAATAGATCAACTAATAGAATAACAAGAGGATAAGTCGAAGCAAAAGAGGGCAAGATAACTTGTTGTCGAATTTGAAAGAACGCAAGAAGACTTGAAGAGTTTGCCCATGCAAGAAAGAACAATACCTACCATGGAGTTAATGAGAGAAGAGGTATTACCTCTGAACCCTTTGAAAGAACATCAGTACCGTGAAGTCACTTTACTAAGAGAAGATAAGAATAAGAATGGAAAGAGGAATCCAGAGACTCATACCATAGGAAAGAAGGCAAGGAAGCTCAAAAAGAAGAAATCCAAGTCAAAAAAACTACAGGAAGTTCCAGAAAAGACTTCGCAGGAGACAGATCTACAGAACTTGAACCTCATCGGAATAGCAGAACCACGCAAAATGGGACTTCGCCATGGTGAATCTATATTATAATTGGAGGTTCCCCAACCGTTATAATAACACTCCATAATGTCTAGAAACACATTTATTGATGGAAAGACCATCATTGGACCGTTGGGACCACACCATAACAAAAGGATTTGTATTGATTGAGGCATTCCTTCTCGTTAGAGGAATTCGTTACGACACTCGCTTATTTAACCCATCAGATGTTGCACCGGGACAAATTTTTTCCACCCGTTATTATCCAAGCTAAAATAGAATCGATTTCATATCATGCTATGATCTCTAGACCTCGCCACCCATTTGATTACCTTTCTTGTCTATTCGGTTACAAGTATGAATGTCAGGGGAATCTAGCGCATTAGAGAAGTGTGTAGAAGAGATTATTATGGAGCTCATGGCTGAGAAAGTTATGTCTGTAGGAATACAGGCGTCGTCGACTAGAGGATTGCAAGCATCCCCTTCCACTAGACGTCACTCTAGCAGAACCTATACTGAGAAATGAAGAAAGCACCATGATGATCTGGGTAATGTGAAGTAGATCCCATCGGTCTTTCCTGAATACATACCACCTTTGGCTGGTACAGTTATCCATGATAGTATCCCATGGGACTTTGAATATATGTTGATCAATGCGTACCTCCCAAAGCAGATATGTGTAGTTGGACCACAGTTAGGACACATACCAGCCTTGAAGAATTGTTGGCCCTTGACCAAGTTTTGAGGATCCTTGGTCAGGTTTGACCTACTTTTTTGACTTCGATAGGCAGATCACAAGATGAAGCTGCGATCGCGGGATATCGGCCCCTTTTAGGGGCCATTTTGGGATTCGGGATTATGTAATGGGTATGGGGATGTCAATCCATGGGTTTACCCATGCTTAGGCCTATTTTGTAATGTATAAATAAAGTAGCTAGGAGATGTAATAAAAAAAGAAAAAAAGGGGAGGTGCTAAGTGCTAAAGTTTGATCTAAGTGATCAAAAGTGCTAAGTGATGAGTAGATATTTCTTTTGTGCATATCGTATGAGGCTTGTAGAGCTCAGTGAAAGTGAGTGTAAGAGATTGAGAAGAGGCCTATTGTTGTAACCTAGCCCTGGGAAGGAGGATCTAGCAAGGTGTGTAGATCTCTTGTCCTCTGCAGAGTAGGGTTTTTGTGGCTTTGTGCATGTAACTGATTGAAGAAGCTAATAAAGAAGATGAAGAGTTGGTGGGCATAGCCCCAGGGCGAGGGTGAACCACGTACATGTTGTTTTTCTCTTCTTTGTGCGCTGTGTTGATGTGTTTATATGTTAACTTGCTTAGTGATTTGATATAGATGAATGGTAGATAGATATGTTAATTCTATGTGGTTAATAGTATGGATGAATAGTAGATATGGCCTATGTGGATGTGCTTAGTGCTTGAATATAGTAGATCTAGTTAAATACTACAATGTTATGTAATTAGGGTTTAACTACACTGTAAACTAAGACTAGATATTGATGAACTATAACTGCTAAGTGCCCTGTTAAGGTGTTACACTCACATATTTGTGTCCCATCTACGGTTGCAGAAACTGGAGTCCTACAACCACCCCTGCCTCTACCTCGGGTGAGACTTCATCTGCTTCGCAGGTGATGTTGAAAGGGCCAGTAGATAGGGTTTTTTTGGTGTGTTGTTGTAGTGTTAAACCCTGGGTCTACTCCTGTGCCAACAAATGGTTCTGTTGCTAGGAATGAAAGTGTGATTGTTGGGAACTGAGGAAAAAGAAGCTTTGTGTGAAGATCCGACCTGAAACTGTGAAATCCCTGTGCATAGATCTATTTCCCTAGTGCACAGCATTCCACTTGACCTGTGAAGCTCTTTTCCAAGAATAAGGGTCAGATCTGAAGAAAAGAGGTAAGATCTAAAAGATTTGTGCTCTAAGAAAGGTAAAAGTGAGATTTTTTTCTTAAAGAGGTAAGATCTGCAAGCTCTGTGCTCTAATAAAGGTAAGAATAGTGAAAATTTTTAGATCTGGAAGCTTTTTGCTCTATTGAAGATAAGATTAGTGGAAATTTTTGTTTCTAAAGTATGGATCTATGTATGTTTGATAAGATTTGTCCTAGCTTGAAAACTAGGGCGCTGATAGATGAAAGAAGATTTGATATAAGTAGATATGACAAGAATAGTGAAATATATGTTATACCTATGCATAGAGAGAATGTTTGGACTAAGAAATGGTTGCAGGATCCTAGAAAGATTTTTTTGTAGGTTAGCTACTATGATCCTAGTGCGCAGTATAGGAAAGGTTGGGGATCATTTAAAATAAAACGAGGATTAACCCTTTGTCATAGTTGCAAAAGACTGAGACATTTGGCGAAGGAATTCCCTGGTAGAAGATCTAGTTTTCTTTGTTCCAGAGCTACGGACCATGAAGTATTGGACTGCCCTAGAATGATTGATAAGGTTGAAAAAATGAATATGAACCAAGAAAACTCTAAGGCAGATCCAAAAGCTAAGATTTTGGCAGAACCCCAGAAAGAATCAGAGAAAGTATTGCTACAAATGAAAGAAACCCTGAATGACCACCGACATATCATCTTATCAGAGATCTTCAAAGAAAAAGAGTGCATTGAAGCAAGAATAGGAGACTTCAACATTGACTATGTTCTGTATGAGGAAACACAGGTGAATAGCATGACAAAAAGAACTTGGGAACTTTTAGGGGAGCCTGCTATGATTCCTTCATTGGGAGGAATATGATTATTCAGAGGAAAACTGATAACCCTATGTGGAGGACTTACCCAGATATCTATGAGTGCTCGTGGAACTTTGACAGAGGAATATTTTGAGGTTGTTAAATTTATTGAGAACAACGCTCCATTTACTATGTTACTAGGAAAACCTTGGATCGAGAAAGACCAGACTAGAAGGAAAGAAGAAGAAGTCTTAGAGCAGAAAAAGAAAGAATTAAAATATTTCATGACTAGGAGGATTACACAGTTGGTTAAAGAACAAGAGAACAGATCAAAGCTACTTAGGACCAGAGACTTGGATGTCAAGGTTGTAAGAACACAAGAAGATTTGCAGAATATTGAAGTACCTATCCTAGATAGAGAAGAAGTATTACCCTTGAATATTAGGAAAGAATATCAACAGTGCAAAGTTGCTATGCCAAAAGAAGACAAGAATCAGAATGGAAAGATGAATAAAGAGATGAAGCTCACCGAAAATAAGGCTCAAAATCTCAACAAAAAAGAGAGCAAAGATCGAAAAGTTACAGAAGGTTCCAGAGGGAACTTCGCAAAGGGAAAATTTACAAAACTAGAACTTCGTCAGGATATCCAAACAACATCACATGGAACTTCACCATAGAAAAACAATATAGCCGTTGGGAATAGTATAACCACTAGACCGACACCCTGAACGGGTAGAAAGGCATTTATGGTCAAACAGCTCACCATCAGATTATTGGGACTGCACCGTAACAGACAAAACTGAGTTAATGGAGGCTTCTCACCCATTGGAGAGATTCGTTTCTTTGTTATCTATTTATTCCATCAAACCTTTCACCGAGAAATTTTTTTCTAATCGTGAATCTGAGCCCATAGATTAGTTGATTCTACTATCACCATCTATCCCATTTCATTGACTAGTTACTCTTCAAACCTGAGAGATTCAACCATGAGTGCATATGTCTGAATAAATTAGCGTAGTCAAAGAGTCTGTGAAGGAAGTACTCATTGACCTCATGACTGAAAGAGTAATGTATGTGGTTGTACAAGCGTTGTCGATGAGAGGAGTGCAAGCCTCTGCATCCACTGCTCACAGATCCTGGCCATTCCTACCAACAACAGAGAAGAGAACCAAGCACAGAGATGACCTAGAAAATGTGAAGTTGATCCCAACCATATTGCTTGATTATATCTCACCTTTGGCTGGCGCAGTGAGTCGAGATAGTGTGCCAAGATATTTTGAGTACACCATGGTTACAGCGTACCTCCCGAAGGGGATACACATAGTAAGAGCACAGAAAGACAAGATCTCAATGTTGAATTTCAATGAATTCAACCTTAGAGATCACAAGAACCATAGAATGCTCGCCCCGTATAAATACTTGACCAAGAAAAAGGGGAAGAATTCAAAGATAATCCTCCATCCGTGGATGATGAACCTCACACAGTCCACCCTATTGAATTTAACGAAAATCCCACACTTCGAAAGGTACCAGGACGTTAACACCTATGTCAAGCTACTAATTTCATGTTACCATGGTGGCTACTTATGGATCAAACATCGTATCACAATTGATCTGACATTGATCCATAGGATCACAGGATTGAGTATGCAAGGACCTGATCCACGGGACTTCTATCCAGGAAAATCCATAGATGGTGCACTAACACAAAATATCAAGAATACATACGACGATGTTGAGAAGGGAACATGTGGCTACAAGGTAGCTTCCATCCAGAATGGCACAGTGCACCTACCATGTTAGTTAATTGTAGGGAAGCTAGTACAAAAGAATCGACCCACGCAGGTCACAGGATTTGTCATTGACCTTGTAGGGAAGTGCGTGGAAGGTCTACAGATGAACTAGGCGAAGTACCTAGTTAATCATCTTGAAATGGATTGTCACAAAGCACAGGATCAGGGCTATGAATTCCATTTTAGTTCTCTCTTGATCCTTATCACGTTTGTTTCTTGGGAGATACCAGAAGGTGTGACCTTCCCAAACATCGATCCATTCAAGCCACTTGTTGTGAAGTTCACCCCGCTCTATTACTTGAGTGATATGAGCAAATAGTGGCAATCAAACATTTGTTTTTCACACATATTACCTCCAGCTAAAGAGATCCATTGAATTTGGACCTCGCATGACTCTGAACACCCTACATATGTTCTGACCCCTGATGAAGTTCTGCGCAAATCGACACTTCATCTACATTATGTTGGGTGTGTTATATTCTTTGCATGAGTAGTAGTATCTGAGCATCTACGCCGAGCATGTAGGGGGGTTAGAGGGGGGTGGAGGACCCCACGTGGGGGTTCGGGGGAAGTGCCCCTGAATTTTTTTTTTCGGGATGACATATTTCCAGGACCACATGATATTTAGGTGGTTTTTCGGCACATGGTTTTTACCGATGGTTTTCTATTTCTGGTTAAGGAATTAGGGTTTTGGACTAATCCAGGTCATTGGGTTAGGGTTTTGGATGCCAATGGCTCCTATATGTATCTTGTATTGTAAACAATGTAACACAATGTATGAATATAATATATGTTGGTTTTCCCGGTTTGGGTTTCCAGGTGAAAAATCTCTGTGTAATGTTTGTAT
>JZKD02S1624684.1:276069-297852 GCA_000966675.3 Picea glauca
GAAACCAGGGAGTTGGTGCTTCCTTCTAGTGGGTGCTAGAGAAACACAGGGAGTTGGTGCTTCCTTCTAGTTGGTGCTAGAGAAAATAGAGAGTTGGTGCTCTCAGCAAGTTGCAACTTGCTAAACAGAGGTTGTAGCCTCACAATGAGTTGGATCTCATATGTATGATAATGTACAAAATGTAAAGATTACTTATCATGCCAAGAAGAAGAGGTTTTTTCCCTTTATGGGTTTCCTCAAGAAATATCTGTCTCTGTATATTTCATATGTGTGACTAATGTTGAATGTTCTATTGCTTACCTCCCTGCATTATTGGGATTTTCATTAAGTTCACTAAAAAGAGTTCAAAATAAGCATAATTTTTTAAGCACGGTAACAATTGATTCACCCCCCCCCCTCTCAGTTGTCCAACAAAAGAAGAGTTATATTTTTCAACAGCTAGAACCAACAACTAAGAAGAAGTCAAAGGGACAGATCATCAACAACTTCCATCAAATCAACACCAGAAATCCAAGCAGATCTAAAAAATCGTATGTTTTTGTAATTAGGGATTCAAATAGTTTATATATCGCTCAAATATATCCTGATCATTTATGACAAGATCCATTGTAAATAAATGTATAAATACTTCTACTCTTGAAATATTGAGGGTTGATTTTTGCATCCAAGAAAGCTACTTTGTATTATTCAAGACGATCGACCAATAATAAAAAAGTCTCTTTCACGGGATTCTCGTGTCAGACTATTGGTGAAAGTGCATCTTTCTAAGTTCATGTTTTTTTTCTTTGTTTCCATTCTTATGTGTTTCCAATTCTAATTAGTCCAAAGAAGGTTAAAGAACTGAATTTATTTCAATATACTATGTTTTTGAATTTGAATGATCTTTATGTTTTCAACTAAAATTAAGTAAAAATGATTCTCAATTGCTCTCTTTACTTGATGGAATTCCTCTCACTTCTTCCTATTCATTTAATCTAAATTTACCTTATCCAAACAGTTTAACTATCTTTCCTCGTGAAGAAACTTTATAAAAAGATGAAATAGATCCTTATTTTAAGAGACAAACCCCATTGCCCAATCGTAATTTAAGCATTCAATCGTCCAAATATTTCAAACAAACAAACAAATCTTGAACTGTCATAACTAGCCTAATATTCTAACTTGAAAAAATCTAAATATTACAGAGAGATCCCTCTCTGAAGATGGTAGGGCTAGATCCCAACTTCCAAAGTGGTTTTGCGGTTACCTCTATCCTTTCTTATACAACCTCTAGAAATTATAGAGTGATAACATAGTGGTGAACATATTGGGGAAGAAAAACATTTCAACTTCTACATATTATTTTCCTTAGTAAGAAAAGTTTATTTTTGGACAATTAAAGATTCAAATCTTTAGAAAAAAATGTTCAGAGGTTCTAAAAATTTGTAAATAATTAAGTAGGTTTTTAAATTTTTAGTTGTGGCTCCAAAAATAATTCACACCAAATCTCATCTCGATCCAGAACCTATAAAAGTTGTAGATGAACCTGGAAAATTGATCAGGAAAAGAAGTTTAGCAGAAAGTCAAGGGAGCCTTAGTTCTCCCTCCTAGGGAAATCTCTCTCCTAGAGAAATTTGTTACAATCCAGAACATTCAGTTTGATATACCATTCGAGAATAGTCTATTCAGAACCAAATCTGAGATTTTTTTGGAGAAAATATTAGATCAAGCTATTTTCCAACCCAAAACACCTGAAAGAAAATATCCTGAATCATATCTTGATCAACAAATCCTCCAAACTTTTGAGAAGTTACAATATCTAGCATCAGACTTTGATCAAGATTTTAATGAATCTTGTATTCAACAATCTGTTGAATTTTTTTCCCTAACCATTTCAGCATCATCTATTAATCCTCAATTGGTTCATCCTATATCTACCAGTCCCACTTCTTCTATATTTTCCACCACTTCTCCAACAATTTCATAGATAATGATCCAAGATATTATAGGATTTCATGCATCTACACCTTTCACAAGTTCATTTGTTGTCCATCCTCATATACCAATCATGGAAAAAAGATATGCTCCCCTCGTTTTGGCTGATCCTTTACATAATATGCCCCAAGACTATCAAACTAAGATTCCTCAGTTTGATGGCACTGGAACTATGACTACAGAACAACATGTTGATAAGATGAATGGATTTTTTGATCTGCAAGAAGTAGATGAGGAAGATGTCAAAATGAGATTGTTTGCCCAAAGATTAAATGGAAAAGTTAGGAAATGATTCAAATCCTTACCAACTTCTAGTCTAAATGGCATTACTTCTTTTCGCCAATGATTCCTCAATAGATGGGAAGTTAAGAAAAATCCACTTCATATTTTATCCGAATATGAAAGTATTAAAATATCCAATGGGGAAAGTGTACATGATTATTTCACTAGATTTAACAATATTTATAATGCAATTCCAACAAACATTAAACCCCCTCAAGGTTTAGCTTTGATTAAATTACCTGATGGTTTTGATGATGACATGTCTTACCAATTGAGAGAAAGAAACCTTCCAACCTTGGAAGAAATGTAGAGAGATGATGTGAGTGTAGAGGCCAATCTATTCGCTAAGAGGGATAGACAGAGAACAAAAAAGAGAGTAATTATAAAAGAAGAACCATCTACCTCTTCTGCTAATGCAAAAATCAACTCTTTAGTCAAAACTATGGAAAAGATGATGGACAGATTAACCATTGCTGATAGAACTTGTTGGCCCTTGACCAAGTTTTGGGAGTTTCTTGGTCATATTAACCTATTTTTGGACTTCGACAGCCATCGAAGGAGGATCATAAGATGGATCAGAGATCACAGGATCTCGACCCACTTTTGGGTCCATTTTGGGTTTTTGGGAATATGTAACGAGATTCAGATATTGGCCCATGGGTTTTACCCATGCTTAGGACTATTTTGTATGTATAAATAGTAAGCTAGTGAGCTAGATGATAGATTGGAATCTATGTGATGTATGCTAAGTGCAAGTAAGGTATGTAAGTGCTTTGTGCCTATATGAGACTTGTAGGGATCAGTGCAAGTCATTGTAGGAAGTTGGAAAAGGCTTTGTGTTGTAGCGCAAGGAAGAAGGATCTAGCAAGCTACACAGATCTTATGTTCTGTGCGCAATAGGGTTTTGATGGCTCTATGCTTGTAACCGATTGAAGACGCTGATAAAGAAGAATAATTGGTGGACGTAGCCCCAAGGTGGGGGTGAACCACGTAAATATTGTGTAGTGTTTCTTTGTTCTTGTATCAATTTGTTTATGTTCCCATTTTGCTAAGTGCTATGAGATGACTAAATAGATCTTCTTATGCTTAAGTTCCTAATGATATGTAGGATGTTATATCCGATACACATGAATAGGATTAGTGCCTGATCTATTAGATTTGATGTAATTTAAAGATGTTAAGTGCTTGAATATTTTAGATGAATGTGAATGGTGTGAAGCCTTGTGTTATCAGCGAAGTGGATATTGACTACATATTAAAGAACCAACAATGCTAAGTTCTTTATTAAGTGCTAGAATCACAGATCTGTGTCCCAACTAAGGTTCCAAACACCTGAGTCTTGCAACCACCCCTGCCTCTACCTCGGGTGAGACTTCGTCTTCTTCATAGGTGTTTCTAAAAGGGTCAATAGTTAGGGATTTTTTGGTGCACTCTTGAGCATTGAACCTTGGGTCTACCCCTGTGCCAACAAATGGTTTCGTTGTCGGGACCTGAAACTGTGATTGTTGGGAATTGAGAAAGAGGAAGCTCTCTGCAAAGATTCATCCTGAAACTATGAAAGATCTATGTGTAGATTTGTGCCCTAGTGCGTCATATTCTACTTGATATGTAAATCTTTGTACTAAATAAAGAAGGTTAGATATAAGAGAAAGAAGCTCGATATGAAGAGAGAAGGCCAGATCTGAAAGAAAGGAGGTTGGATTTGTAGAAAAGAAGCAAGATATGAAATATTTATGTTCCAAGAAAGGTAAAAGCGAGAAGTTTTGATTGAAAGAGGTAATATCTGTAAGGTTTGTGCTCTGTTAAAGGTAAGAATAGTTAAAAGTTCTTAGATCTGAAAGATTTGTTCTCTATAAAAGTAAGAAAGGTAGAATTGTTTTTGTTTCTAGAGTATGGATCTAGGTATATTTGATAGGTTTTGTCCTAGTTTGAAATCTAGGGTGTTAATAGATGAAATAAGATGTGATATGAATAGATCTGATAAGAATAATGAAAGATATGTTATACATATGCATAGAAAGAATGTTTTGACTAATAAATGGATGCAGGATCCTAGAAAGAATTTGTTGCAGGTTTTCTACCATGATCCTAGTGCACGGTACAAAAAAGGTTGGGGATCATTTAACAGAAAGTGAGGATTAACCCTCTGTTACAGTTTTAGAAGACTAGGAAATCTTGCTAAGGAATGCCTTGGCAGAAGACCTAGTTGTCTTTGTTGCAAAGCCATGGACCATGAAGTGTTGGATTTCCCTAGAATGATCGCTAAGCTTGAAGGAATGAATCTGAATCAAGGAAACCCTAAGGTAGATCCAGAAAAGATAGAACCCCAACAAGAATCAGAGAAGGTATTGATACAAGTGAAAGAGACCCTGAATGACCACCGACATGTCAGCTTATCAGATATTTTCAAAGAGAAGGAATGCATCGAAGCAAGAATAGGGGACTTTGACAGTGACTATGTCCTGGATGAAGAAACACAGATGAATATTATGCCAGAAAGAACCTGGGAAGCTATAGGAAGGCCTTATATGATCCCTTCCCTAGGAGGAATACGTTTATTCAGAGGAAATCTAGTAAACCTACGTGGAAGGCTCACCCAGATACCTATGACTGTCAATGGAGATTTGACAGAAGAAGACTTTGAGATTATTAAATTTGTTGAAGACAAAGACCCATTTACTAGATAATAGGAAAACCTTGGATTGATAGAGATCAAGCTAGACGAATGGAGGAAGAATAAGTTTTGGGACAAAAGAAGCAAGAGTTAAAAGACTATATGACCAAAAGGATTGCACACTTGATTGAGGAATAGAAGAGCAGATCACAGATATTTAATACTAGAAACTCGGATGTCGAGGCTAAGAGAACACCAGAGGATTCCCAGAAAATTGAATTATGTATCCCAGACAAGGAAGAAGTATTACACATGAACCCTAGGAGAAAATTTCAACATTGCGAACTAACTATGACCAAAGAAGAAAAGACTCAAAATGATAAAAGCATTACCGAGATGAAGCTCACTGGAAAGAAGGCTAGAAAGAAAAGAAAGAAAAGGGATAATACTGAAAGGTTACAGGAGGTTCTAGAAGAGACCTCACAGAAAGAAAAATTACGGAATTGGAGCTTCGTCGAGATATCATAACAACCTCTATCCAGAGAGGCACAGTGCCCCTTGCATGTCAATTGATCGCAGGAAAGCTAGTTCGCAAGAACCGGCCCACCCAAGTGACTAGATTCGTCGTTGACCTCGCAGGTAAGTGTGTAGAAGGAATTCAGATGAATTGGGCATCGTACCTGGTAAACCAGTTGGAACTGGACTACAGGGAAGCACAAGACCAAGGATATGAGATCCACTTCAGTTGGCTTCTCATACTGATTGCATTCATTGCATGGGAGATGTCGGAAGGTGCAACCTTCCCGGACATCAATCCCTTTGAACCATTGGCCGTGAATTTCAGTACCCTGTGGTACTCAAACGATATGAACAATCAATGGTAGTCAAATTTTGTCTTCCACACTTACTACAACCAATTGAAATAGCCATCCAATCTGAGCCTCTTATAACCCCAAATACCCTCCATAGGTTTCGGCCCCTAATGAAGTTCAGTGCAGACTGCCACTTCATTTATATAAAAGCATGTGTAGATGGCCATAAGCAGTAGTTGCAGTCCTATTACAAGCTTACAAGGGAATATTTAGAGGAAAACACCAAGGAATGGTCGGTGGACCTCCTTATCCCAACCAACCCTGTGGAGTTGTCCGGTGTAGATAGTTTGGAAGCTACACAGGATACACCTAGACCTAGTAAAACAAATAATCTTGAAGAAGTTTAGGATATATACAACACATCTGTGAAGATTGTGTCTGTGTCACCAGAGCAAGGAGCTGTTGGTGAAGAGATCGACGAGGAAACATCGCATAAGGATGAGGAGGACCCCTCTAAGAAAAGAAAGGTGTCCCCCCAAAATCCTTAGTCCAGAAAGAAAATGAAAGAAACCAATACCAAGTTCGAGACTGTCCTCACCCCGGATGACTTTAAATTCATCATTGATACATTGAACGATGCTTCGCTAGAGATTGAAGAGAAGCAGGAAGCCAGGCAGGAGGCGATGTACAGTCGGATCAAGATAGAGCTCCAAGGAATGCAGCAGGCACTTCACTTGAGGTGTGCAGTCTCCACTATGCCCCTATCGATCAGAACACCAAAAGAAGGAGATGAGCTAGCTCAACTCCACCGAATCGTTGATTCAATCGAGGCTTGACTTCAAAAAGCACAAGATGAAGTAGAGAAATACATCCAGGATTTGACACAAGTACAGGGAGTAATTGTAGAACAGCATAGTGCTGCAGAATAAGAAAAGAGTGTTCTCCAAGAAAAATGGACTGACGAGAAAGAACAACTACATCAAGGAAAGGAACAGTTGTTGGTGAAGCAACTGGAGGTAAAGGAAGCGGTCAACAGATCACTTCGCTTTGTGAAATTCATTGAGGTACAGACCGAAGAAAGAATCTCATAGCAGGTGGCACAGCTCGAAGACATGATCTAGAAGCTACAGCAGCACATCACAGATCTAGAGCTCCGTGTTGTACCCGAAACTCCACAGGAGGTAAGAGACCTAAGGGAAGCAACTGCCTACAGCGCAGTTGGAAGATTAAAATCTCTTGCCTTGGAATTCAAGAAGATGAGTAACCGAAGTGCCCAGACTTATGAGAACCTCATGGATAACCCAGAGTTACAGGCATTGGATTCACATCTCCAAGAAGAAAGGAACACGTCGATACATTATAGGCACAGCTGAAGGCTATGTCACTAGTAGAAAGAATGAAGTGGTCTCAAGAAAAATGCACCACCCAACAACAGATCCATATGATTCAGAGTAAAGTAATGTAATTCACTCAATGACTCAAACCAGTGTAAGAAAAGGCATGCCAACTATTCACTGAAGTTGAAAGCCAAGGAGCCGAATTGGAATAGATTGTCATCACCATAGAACAACGCTTAGAAGGGCCAATGAACAATGCAATGATCCAGGATTTCACTAAGAAAGAGGTCATAGCATTGCAGTAGGTCGAAGTAGCTTGAGCCAAGCTCGAATAATTCGAGGCAGAATTTCTCAGACCAGAGTGACTCGGGACGAGTCACAGGTGAGTGTTGGGGGCATGTTGGCCCTTGACCAAGTTTTGGGAGTTTCTTGGTCATATTAACCCATTTTGGGACTTTGAAAGCCATCGAAGGAGGAGTGTAATACAAAGCGGAGATCACAGGATCTTGGCTCACATTTGGGTCCATTTTTTGTTTTTGGGAATATGTAATGGGATTGGGATATTGGCCCATGGGTTTTACCCATGCTTAGGCCTATTTTGTATGTATAAATAGTAAGCTAGTGAGCTAGAGGATAGATCGGCATCTAGGTGATGTATGCTAAGTGAAAGTAAGGTTTGTAAGTGCTTTGTTTCTATATGAGACTTGCAGGGCTAAGTGTAAGTCATTGAAGGAATTTGGAAAAGGCTTTGTGTTGTAGCGCAAGGAAGAAGGATCTAGCGAGTTGTGCAGATATTCTGTCCTATACACAGTAGGGTTTTGATGGCTCTGTGCTTGTAACCAATTGAATACATTGATAAAGAAGAAGAATTGGTGGATGTAGCCCCAGGGTGGGGGTGAACCACATAAATATTGTGGTGTGTTTCTTTGTTCTTGTATCAATGTGTTTATGTTCCAATTTTTCTAAGTGCTATGAGATGACTGACTAGATTTGCTTATGCTTAAAGTGATAATGATATGTAGGATTTTAGATATTATACACATGAATAGGATTAGTGTCTGATCTATTAGATCTGATGTATTTTACAGACGCTAAGTGCTTGAATATGTTAGATTACTGTGAATGGTGTGAAGCCCTATGCTATCAGGGAAGTGGATATTGATTTCATATTAAAGAACCAACAGTGCTAAGTGCTTTATTAAGTGTTATAATCACATATCTATGTCACAGCTAAGGTTGCAAACACTTGAGTCTTGCAACCACCCCTGCCTCTACCTCAGGTGAGACTTCATTTTCTTCACAAGTGTTGCTGAAAGGGCCGGTAGTTAGGGATTTTTTAGTGCACTCTCAAGCATTGAACCTTGGGTCTGCCCCTGTGCCAACAGGACTCCTCCTAGAGAAAATAAACCTACCCTCCAAATCATAAATCCTAATTTTAGGAGAAACCAACCACAAATCAGACAAAGAGAACAAAGAGAACAAAGAGGTCCAGATCAACAGATTAGGCCTCCTTTTCAAGAAAATTATGTTGATGAAGGGGAAGAAATAGTGTAAGGACTTGATGATGTTCACATCAACTTAATGGGAAGAAATGATAATGATTCCATATTTCTCACTCAAGAAGAACATGATCTTTTCCTTCTTTCATAAACTAAAATTGATCATGAGGAATTAGAAGATTATAAACAAGGTTTTGAAAATGAAAAATGGAGGTCCATAAACAACATAATATGAGGAGTAAGAATTCAACTAATAATCCCACTAAGAAAATTTCTGATAATTCCACTAAAATTACAACTGACACATTTGCTAAGAAAATCTTGACATCTCCCCTAAAAAGAACACAGAAGTTCCAACCAAAAGAACATTTGATTTTGTCTAAGAAATGACTCAAACTAATATTACCTCTACTAGCCAGCCCAAAGATACTTCACAAAAGGAAGTTGTTGAGAAACAAGATGTTCCTAACCCAAATAAAACTCAAACATCATTCAGCTTTGAAAATGAATTACAAAAACTCAAGATACCCATTCCTCTAACAGATCTCATGAATACGAATGCATATAGATCACAACTGATAAAAGATATGAACATAGAGACATGTACAAACACAATAAATGTTGTTGATGATCAACCAGAACTATTATTTGGACCTAAAGTTGATGGAAAACCTGAAAATGGAACTCTACCTCCATTCTACATGAGTTTAAACATTCATGACAAAACTCTGCACAATGCAATTCTTGACTCTGGTGCTTCCCATAACCTTATGCCTAAGGTTGTTATGGAAAAATTGAGACTTGATATCACTAGACCATACAAAGATTTGTATTCTTTTGATTCAACTAAAGTAAAATGCATAGGTATCATTAAAGATTTACATGTGACTTTAGCACAAATACCAACCAAGAGTTTGGTAATGGACATAGTTGTTGTTGGTATACCTCCTAAATATGGCATGTTATTGTCTTGCTCATGGGAAGATAAGTTACAAGGAACCATTCAACTGGACATGTCTTATGCTACTATTCCATTGTTTAATCAACGAAGGAAATTATATAGGGAAACACTGATGAAATACATAGTCAGTAGTCAGGATAAACCAAACAATTATCCCTTACATTTTTTTCATTCAAACCTTGATTCTTTCGTTTTTTATAACGATGGAGACATAGGAAAACAAATTACCAATTTAGAAAATGATGTTTATAACATTGAAGAAGACAAAATAGTTTTTGAAGAAGACAAAACAGTTATGGTGGAATCTGATAAACAAAATGAACCTCTGCGGAACTTAGATTTTGATGGGGTTGTTAGTAAGGAAGGGTCAGGAGCAGGTGTATAGGTCTCAAATTCAAAAACCAACCATTCACAATGTCATTTCTATAATCTAAACTTTCAATGTACCAAAAATATAGCTGAATACGAAGCCTTAATGTTAGGGTTAAAACTTTTAAAGAAGCTTGGTGCCAAGAGAATTTTGATTCATGGTGACTTTGAACTATCAATGGTGAATACTCTACTAAAAAACCAATATTGAGAGCTTACAGGAATGTTGTCCTAGATTTTCTAGAATGCTTTATTGAGTATGACTTATCAACCATTCCTAGAGACCATAACATTCTAGTTGATAGTCTGGCTACCTCAACAAATACCTGCAAAATACCTTTCCATTCTAATCGCCAATACACGGTTGAAGTAAAGAACATACCAATTGTCCCAGATAACATCAGATATTGGCAAGTCTTTGTAAATGATGAACAAATTGAATTTTTTTTACAATCAAAAAATGAATTTGAATGTTCCAATATAGATGTTGATTTTGATGATGAAGGAGAAAGTGTGGATGATATAGATTCAAAAGAAATAGATAAAAAACAAGAAGATTTGGAAATATTGCAATTGAAAGATAATGTTTTTCCTAGAGGGTTAGTCCCTTTAGAGGAGTTGTTTTATTTTAATGATGTAGCCAAAAATCCTAAAATTGTACCTACTGGAGCTGAAGTTGAAGGTTGAAACATAGGAACTGAACAAGAACCAAAAATGATTAATCTATCTAAATCTTCACCCCCTTCTCAAAGGAAGAAATACATATACTTGTTCAAAGAATTCATAGATGTTTTTGCATGGAGTTATGAAGATATGAAATTTTATGACACCAACATTATACAACATAAAAATTCTTATAAAAGAAGACCAAAAATCTTTTAAACAGAAACTTAGGAGTGTTAGCACTCTATAAATTTGTTCGATTGATAAAAAAAATGATAGAGGTAACCTACAAACCAACTTTAGAGCTGGGTACTGGCCTGCTCAGCTCAGAGAGGGCTCTCTCGTGTCACTTGGTGTTTCTTTGGAAATCAATGTCTAGGTTTAGTTTTTTTTTTTTTTTTTTTTNGGGGGGTTATAAATTTGTTGGCAAGGAAGGGGGAGAACACTGAGGGCTATGGAGTTGAATTTTCGAAAAAGAATAGGAACATTGACTAGTTAGTAGAACTCTCCATAGGATAAAGGCTAAATGAGGCGATGAATCTGAGTTATAATTTGTACTTTGCAGAATGTAAGAAGAAAGGAGAAAACAAGTAATTGCATCAGAGCATTAGTGAAATGAATTATGAATTAGTTATGAAGAAACTTAAACAGTTTAAATTGATTAATCCAAGAGCATCATAAGATGAATTTTGGGCCTTTAAACTATCCAATTTAAACAGAAGACAATGTTAATGGAATAAAAAACACAGGAAATACATACAAAGAGAGAAGACAAAACTCATATCACCAACATTAGAATATTTTCATGGATACTTCAAAGACTTTTGCATATGTATTCTATTCAGCTTCAGAAAATTACAATTGAGTTCAGAACAACTAGAATTGTGCCCTTGCACTTCTGCCAACATTAATACATTTGGAACTTCCAATACTTATACAATTCGAGTTCCTTCAGTTAGAAACCTATTACAATAGCTGAACTAAAACGTGTTAGCTTCTAAAATTGATTGCAATGATTACAAATGATAGTTGTGGTATGGGAACCGATTACAATGATTAACAAAAAAAAAAATTATGATCCAACTATTGATTCTTCTGACGCTTCAACTTCTTCTTTGCCACTTATTCTATTTTGGTCTTCTATCTGATCTTTCATGTTCAATGACACCTAGACATCATCTGTTGGATCCTGGAAAACTGCACTTTATTTTACCCAACCACACTATCTCCTTCCATTGTAAGTCAGAAGGGATATCATAGTCCATCATTTTTTTTATTAGGATCTCTAGGTCATTGCAAGAGGCATATGTCATGACTGGTAGTCCAATCTTCACTGTTTTGAACTGATTCAAAATCTCAAAATTTGTAATCAAATTTTCAACCAGGGTTGCTCCTTTCAAGTTTTCCTCCAGGTTTTCAAACTTGGAGTGATCCATCCTGCATTAAGTGAGGCAAGAGTTTTATTCCTCCTAATCATACAATTTTCCTTTGCCATACCAAAATGGTGGGAGGCATTTGATGAAGAACTCTTCAAACAAATCCTTGAATTCCTGTACACTTTGCTCCATTTGTGTGGCCTTAGTTTGGACTTATTTTAGTAGGTTACGCTTGGCAATAACCCTCCTGGCCCAGATGATCAATTTAGTTCTATATTTGAACCCAATGGTCTGAAATTTTGTAGTAGGGATGGAATTTAGCAGGTTTATTGAATTTTGAGCCCACTCCGATGGCTTCTTTGCTAAGGTCTCATTTACAACAATGCACATGCTTCTGGATTTGATGGCCATGGTGTATTTATCATTGATGAAGTTTAATTACACTCTAAACTTGGAATCTTCAACACAAATAAAATACTAGATGATGTGTTTGGATCCCTACAACAATCCTTTGTGTCTCAATCTTATTTTCATCTTGTTTATCCTCTCCTGCAAAGCTTGATTCTCCTTTTGAAATTGAGCCATAATTTCATCGTTTGTTTTCATTTACTACTTCAATTTATCTATGTCTCCCTTTAACCCTTTGATTTATCCTACCTTTGGGCTAACTTGTGACATAGCCTGAAAAATTCCTTCAGTGCTTGGCCCAGGTTCTGCAGTAGAAGGTGCAGCTGCAAAAAATTTCAGTAGCTCTATCTGTCCCTATGACCAATTCACATTTTCTTGTTCTAGTTGTAATACGTTATCCTTGTAGTTCAATGCCTCTTATCGAAATGTTTCCTTTTCCTGTTCTAGAGCAACCAGTTCTATTGTTTGTGGATGCTCTATGGTAGACATTTTCAGTTTCTTCTTCCATCTTTGAATCAGCTTGTCCTTTTCATCTAATGAGGATTTCACTCCCTGAGGGCCTTCATATTCTAGCCTCTTGACCTGAGTTTTCCAAGCTCTATTGGATACCTTTTCTTGCCTTAACTTCCCTTCTAACTTTATTTCATAATTTGACAGCTTTGAATTCTTCAAGATTAGGCCCAAGTAATCTAAATAAAACATATCACTGGTATTCCTATGGAATTTGACTTTTTCTGGAGCACTGATGTTGTCATATTTTAGCTTGATCTCATATACTTTGTATTCATCAACAAATGTTATATTAAATGTCCTCTTTTCTATATCTCTTACTGTGAACATAGAAGACTTGTGCTGAGAAATATTTTCTACTTCAGGGATTAACTCTCTCATTTCAACCATAGCCAAGTTTACTTTCTCAGCATATTGTTTTTCCAAATCTTCTTTAGATTGATAAGATGCTTCAAATTCCTTATCAAAGATGTGCTTTTTGTTGCTGAAAGTTCTTCAGCTGCCTTCACTTTCGAGATTTATTCCTTTCCCAACCTCTACAGTGTTGGTTCCATTCTCCACCATATCCATATTAACATGTTCTTTAGGCTCTTTCTTATCTAGATCCACTATCTATGGGGATTGTGTGATCTTCATCTTCTTAGGGGAATTTTGCTGATCACTGGTACCCATGGCTTATGAACTACTTCTTTTGTTGTAAACACTTATTTTGGGAATTTTAACTATCATTTTCTGAGGAGTTTGTTGTGTTTGAGTTTGTTGCAGGGTTTCCTCCACTTGATCTGTTTGATCTGGTTGCAATATTGCTTCCACATCAGCACAGACTTCTATATTTGCCAATTTGTCAAAACCCTCAACATGTTCATGCTCATAGGGGGCATGTTTGTTCATTAGTCTTCACTTAGATATGATCTGATGTGGATCATATCTTCTTCCCTGTAGCTGTGCAAAACCAAAATCTTTGAGATTTGCTTGGAACTGAGATAAGCATGATCTAGTCTTGACAATGAAGGGTCCAATGATGAAAGGAAATTTGAGGTTTGAGGCTTTGTGCAATTTCAGGAAATGTTCTATCTCTAATATGATTCTTTTCCTAATGAATTCAAGGGAAAAGACTCTCGGTGTCAGAAAAATAGGTAGAAGATAGGGGGATTCATGACAACCATAAACCCAGACCACTGTTGAATTCATGAACATTACCCTGTCCCCCACTCTGTTTTCTAGATTTGGTTGTAAATTGCTCCTCATTTCATCCAAGACTCTTGGTAGGGTGGTGTTGAAAATCAAGTTGTTATCCCTGGACATGACCTTGTTGATGAAAATGAGTAATGTGATCCTTTTACATTCAGTTGATATGAATGATGCTTTAGGGAACTCTCTCTTATTTGTTTCTAGGAAAATATTCAGCAAGTATGTGTAATATATGAAATGTCTTGGTGACTGAAAATTCACTAGTTGTTTGTGGATATTATCATCTATAAATTGATCGAAGTTGACACGGACTGACATACTAGACTTTCACTGAAAAAACTCTAATAGAAAACCCAACATGACCTCGACCACATGCTTTTCATTATCTAGACCTAAAATTTGACTTAGTAGGGAACAAACCCATTGGTCCTCAATAACCATGATACTCACACTCATTGGCAAAGAAAGACTTTTGGAAAGATGCTTTGGTTTGACAATTGTTTGTAAGAATAGGTCTTTGACTTATAATGGATGCTCCCTGTAAACCATAATTATCTTTTCTTCCTCGAATGGTTTAGACATAGTGGAGAAGGACTCTGGTATGTCGAGGGTGTCTCGAATTGACAGACTCTCTACCCTACAAAGGACCTCAGACCCTTCTTTATTGACGACAACTTTCTCTTCCTGTGAATACTGCTCTATGCACCAACCTATGAATTCGGATAAAGGGAACATGACCTTAATAGCGTAAGGGAATATAGTGGTTTGGACTGCTTCAAGGAAGGGTATCTGCTTCCCTACATTATCAGATAGATTAGCTTTGGACACGGAGATGGGCAAGATGGTGATTTCCGAGTTGAACACATATGAATCTCGATCAATTAAGGATTCTTCATTTGACATGGGGTCTTTCTCTGTTACTGACATAATGATAGGATCCATGGTGGCAATGAAAAATACCAATAAACGAGAGGAAAAGGCGTGATCTTGGTGTACTATTGAGATTCAATTTGAATGGAGTGGTCGTGCCAACTTTCAACGTTCCAGTATTTGAAAAAACAATAAAATAAATGATGAGCCCCCTTTTATATACTTTCTCAATTTCAAGGGCATGAGGAAGTGGTTTGGGGAAACCCACTTCTCGCCCCGAAATTCATCTAGTGGCACCATGTGGTCCCAACCCGAAACCATGGTTTACTTTTCAGCCTGCTTTCAGGAATTATCTTTCATGCAACTCCTCTCCCCGAAAAGATCCCCGACTGTTGATCTATAGCACTACGATCTGTGACCTATCGGTTCCCATCAACTCTGTACTGCTGATATATTTAGCCTCCTCCTGCAAGACTTGGCCCTGTCATCTAGTTTTTCACGCCTCCACATCAGTTTAGCACCTCGCTAAGTCTTGAAAACTAGATTTTACACAAAAAGTTTTATGGTGATAACATGGGCTCCAATTGGGGATGTTATCCTCCCTACAAGGTAGAAAATAACGACAGACTGGGTGCCTATATATCGGTCTGTAATTTACTCCTTCAACTGAATTTACCAACATCTTATTAAGAAAACTCAAAATATACTCAACATAACTTAGTGCCTTCGCTTCGAGCTTCAATTTTTTCTGATTTAATTCCAACTACTTCAACTGAAAAACAAAATGGTTATATACAATGAATGAAAATGGTGATAGTTCTAAACGATATAATGTTTGAGAAATATTCCTTTCACGGGTCCTCCTCCAACGATGTCTCCATTACTCTCTTGCATCAGATAGGCATTATTCCCATGGTATGCCACAATTTTTAAAGGTCCCAACCCTAGATGGTCAAATTTCCCATGATTTCCTCTGTCTTCATTTCTGGCATCCCATTTCAACACCAAGTCTCCCACTTTGAAATCATCCTCCTTGGTATGTCTTTCAAAATCCTTTTTACTCTTGTCTTGGTGTAGCTGAGAATTGTTGAAGGCTTTTTCTCTTGTTTGTTGGACAATGATCATTTCATCTGTTCTCCTTCAAGTAGCATCTGTTTCAACATCTTGCTCCTGTAGAAACCTCATCACTGGAAATCCTAGTGTAGTAGGAAAAATTTCCTCTGTGCCATACACAATATGGAAGGGTGAAGTAGAAATAGATATTTTTGTAGTAATCATGTTAGCCCATAGTGCATGGATGAGATTTTTTTGCCAAGATTTTTTGTTATCTTGCAGCAACTTCTTGATAATTCTGGTTAAGATTTTATTTGATGACTCAGCTAACCCGTTACCTTGAGCTAACCCATTACCTTGAGGGTAAAAATATGTGGAGTGGCCAAGAGTGATATTATAATCACTGCAAAATTTTTCCATCTTCTTGGACTTAAATGTTGTTGCATTGTCTGTAATGATTTTGATTGGACACCCAAACCTGGACAAAACATTGTTCTCCAAAAACTGAATGATAACAACATATGTGGCCTGCCTGGTGGAAAATGCCACAATCCACTTGGTGAAGTAATATGTGGTTGTCAGAATCCACTTGTGTTGAGCTGAGGACTATGGATGAATCTCTCCTATGAAATCAAGGCCCCATTGTCTAAAAGGTTCTTCAACAGAGATGAGTTTCAATGACAAAGGCTACAATTTTATCTTCCCATAAAAAAATTGGCATCCATGACAGCTTGAAACCCCTTTGTAGACATCAGAAAAAATGTTAGTCCAATAGAACCCAACCCTTAATATTTTATGCACTATAGTTTTCCAATAATGGTGTCCTCCAAAATTTCCTTTATGGAATTCTATGATGGTATTCTCTACTTCTTCCTCCAGTAAACAACTCAACAATATTCCTCCTGGATCCTTCCAATATACAGATTGATTTACAATACAAAAATTTTCTTCTTTCATCTTTAAAAACCTAAATAAATGATATCAACATATCATGAGGAGTTAAGGAATTTTTGGGATACCTTAAGGGCCTTTTCCTCCTCTGAATCTATTCACAAGTCATCAATGAAATTTATTCCCAAAATCTCACAATTTGCCTATGCCATCATCTTTTCAAGTCCCTACCCCATCATCAAATTTGTAGGTTTAATCTCAAGGTCATATTCCAACAACATAGTTATCCACTTTCCTCTTTTTCCCTCAGGGTCAGGCTGAGTTAAAATGTCTATCACGGAACTGTTGGGTACATAGGTGGTGGTATGAGAATGCAATATGTAAACTCTGAAATCTTTTAGGGACTTGACCAGTGCATATGCCTTTTTTTCCATGATATCATACTTCAATGGGGCATCCCTCAATGTCCTGCTATAGTATGTTATAGGCTTCTAAAAATTTTACTCATCCTTATGTAATAAAACACCATCAATGGTGTGCTCTGAGGCAAAAGAAGATAATATAAATTCTTTTTCAAAATTAGGACTGGACAATAATGGGGCCTTGGTCAATGCCACTTTAATATATTCAAAGTATTTTATGGCTTCTAGGGTCCACTTTATCTCATTTCCTTTCTTGAGCATGTTAGTGATATACTTTATTATTTCAGCCAGGTTAGGGATGAATCTTCTCATAAAATTCACTTTACCCAGGAAAGATTGCACTTCTTTTTTGCTTCTGGGTGTGCCAATTTCTAAGATCCCCTCAACTCTTCTCGGATCTATCTTTATCCCCTCTTTTGAAATAATGTGACCAAGCAACTTCCCTTCTTCCATGCCAAAATTTGACTTCTTTGGGTTCAATGAAATGCCAAACTTTCTACACTTTTGAAAATCCCTCCTTAGATGTTTAATATGCTCTTCATCAAAAGTTGAATACACAATGATATCATCTAAGTAAATAACAATGAATTTGTCTTTCTCATCAGCAAAAGATATGTCCATAACTCTTTGAATTTTTTCTCCTACATTCATGAGCCCAAAAGGCATCTTGGCATACATGAAAGTACCCCATGTTGTCGTGAATGTTGTCTTCTCCTGATCATCAGGGTGCACCATGATTTGATTGTACCCAAAGAAACCATCCAGCATTGACATCTAAGAACCTACCACTTTTTGTAGAATGTGATCCATATTAGGCAATGGGTAGTTTTCCTTGAGAGACATCCCGTTTATATTTATGAAGTCCACACACAACCTGATCTCACCACTCTTCTTTCTGACAGGCACCAAATTTTCCACCCATTTAGAAAACCTCAGAGACACTATGATATTGGCTTCAAACAACTTCTTTATTTCTTTCTCAATCAAGGGAAGCATCAAAGGATTTATTCTTCTTAATTTATGTTTGAAGGGTTTACGATCTTCTTTGATTGGGATCACATGCTGAATTACCTTGGTATCATAAAATTTCATATATTCATAGATCCAGGAAAAGACATCAGGGAATTCTTTCATTAAATTGATATATCTTTGCTTAACCTTTGTGTTGAGTGTCTTGGACAAATTAATGATCTTGGGATCTTCCTGGGTCCCAATGTTACAATCTTCAACATCTCCCTCATTTACAGTAATCTTAGGATTCCTGGCCACATCATTATTATCAAAAAGATTCTCCATTGGGACTAGGCCTTTGGGAATGATGTTACCTTTTAGCTTCACTATTTCTTGACCAACAATTTGATTTTTGAAATAACCATAATTTCTGAACACCGTTGCATATTCTTCTTCACCACAATATTCTTCATCAATATTCACATTTTCAAATTCATCCTCCGTCTTGAGGAAACTTTATATTTGTTTATCATCTTCAAAAACTTGCCAGTGCTTAATATTAGCTGGTACTTATGGCCTGTGTTTGACCTCAATCTCATATTTTCTGTTAGGGAAAATTGGAATTTTAAAGACTTAGGCTGAAGTAGCCAGGGCATCAGCAATATGATTCTTCCATATTGGGATCACTGAAAGTTTATATTCTGGAAATTTCTCAAGAAGATCAAGAACTATATTTTTGTAGGCCCTCAACCTAGGATGGTTTTCTTGGTATATTCCCTTTATATGATTGATAATCAACTCATAATATCAATGTACAACTATTCTCTTAGCACACATTTCTTTCAAAGTCTTCAATCCCAACACTAATGCTTCATATTCAGCCATGTTGTTGGTGCAATCAAAATCAAGTTTATAAGAACACAGTTTTGTATTTCCTTTGGGGAATTTGATCCACACACCAGCCCCTGCTCCTTCTCTGCTAACAGCCCCATCAAAGATCCTATTCCACATCTGATTCTCTACATAATTTTTCTGCTCTGAAATTTTCTCAATCTACTAATCAGATTTGTCTTTGGGAACCCTATCAATCTCTAGCCCTTTCTCTTCAAAACACAAATCATTGAAGAAAATGGAAGAACCCAACTTAGTCTCCATGGAGTATATGGGATGGTTATTCGGTTGAGCCTTGTTACTGACCATGTATTTGAGAAAAAACTCCCTGTAAAATCTCCTATATTGACCAAAGACAGGGATGGTGACGTATCACATATCCATCTATAGAGTTCCTTTTAACTTTGTGGCCCATGATCTAGATAAAAACATGCCAAACTTGGGAGGGATATCAGCAACCACTACATCCATGACCATATTCTTTGCTAGTATTTGAGACAAAGATACCACTAGATATTTGATTAAGACTAGGCACTTTACCTTCCTTGAATCAAAGGAGAAGAGATATTTGTAAGGCCTTGTAATATCCAGGCCCAATTGGTCCATGACCACTTTGGGCATCAAGTTATGGGATGCTCCAGAATCTAACATAGCATTGTGCAGAGTCATATCATGGATCTTCAAACTGACATTGAAAGGGGGTACTTCATCAACATCGCTACTTTCCTCTACACGTGGGCCAAACAAGATGGTAGTATGGTCGTCTTGCAGGTTAAAAGTGTCAGAAGTTTGTTCCATATTGAGAATTCTAATGATCTAATTTCTATATTCATTATTCTTTATTAATTTGTTGAATGGTACAAAGATTTTGATCTTGGCCATTTCACTTTCAAAATTAAAAGAATATAAGATTTTCTCTACCTCTTTGATGACTTTCTCCTTTCTTGCTTCAGGCACTTTCTTCTGAGGTTCCTCCTTCTGCTTTCCTTTCTCCACAACATATTTTGCAACATAGTCCTTTTTAGGATGACTTGAAGAAGGTACATTACTCTGAGCTTCTTTGTTGGGATTTCCCTTCGGAGGATTTCAATTAGGAGTATTTCCTTTTGAAGTATTTGTAGGCACCTTTTGGTTTCATAGATTATATTGCTTTTGGAATTGCATGATGGTGTTTTGTAACCCTGTCTGGTAATATTCCCTTTCTAATGAAAAACTTTCTTCATCCTCTTGCATGAAGATTCAATTTTCATCCATGAACTGGTCATGTTCTTATTTAGTCAAAAACACCTATGTTTCATTAGCATCACAACAATGCCTGTTTTCTTCAAAGGTTCCATCAAAATTTTCATTTACATAATTATTTTGAAAGGGAGGTCTTAACTGTTGATCACCCTAGTTCCTCTGCTCTCTTTGTTTGATTTGCAGAACTGTTGGTTTTCTTTGATTTCTGGTTGGAGCATCAGCATGTTCTCTAGTGTTATGCTGACTGTCCAAAGACATCCTCTCCATCAATTTCTCCATGGTCTTCATCATCGTTTCAAACCACTCTTCTGATGTCTATGAGGTTGAAGGATGTGCTTTATCTTGAACCTTGTTGATGTCCCTGTTAGAGTTAGATTTGATATTTCCTTAATCCATCATATTTACTTCAACTTCTATTGCATCAGTCATCATATCATCTAATGAAGAAGATCTTATTTCCCTTAATAAGAAAGAAAAATCACTTTCAAAGGAATCAACATATCTAAGTTGAGCAGCTTTAGGAGGGGGTTTTACTTTAGTAGGAATTAAATTATAGACCTTTATAAATCTGGCTGAAAACTACTACATTGTTTCATCAAGTGACCTTCTCATGTTGTTATACTAAGTTAACAACTAAAGGGGGTTTTTCTTGTCACCCCACTTTGCAAGAAAAATGGTTTCAAAGGCTTCGAAATCTACGATATTGGTTGTTGGGAGAGCTCTAAACCACTTTCTGAATTCTATTGAAATACCTTCTGCAAACAACCTCATTTTTTCATCCTCAAAATCCACTTATTATAAGTCTATAAAATCATTGAACCAGTATAGATGTTTTTGGGCTGACACATTGCCTTCAATGTCATACAACTTAATCCTCATATTATACTCCTGGCGCAAATCATGTAACTGAGCAGGTAGAATAAGAGGGGAAAACCTAGCTTCCATGGTTGTTGTAAGGAATTGAAGTGGTTGTTGGTTCTAAGTATGAATCACAAGAGGTTTGGTAGAGGAAACTAAATTAAATCTTGGAACCTATTCTTATCAAATATGACCTCATTCAAACAAGACTCTGATTTAGTTATAAATAGAGCTTGCTCAAATTTCACATCAAACTCAAGATATCCAATGCTTCTTACTCCATCTTTGGGCAAGGATAGATATATGTCTAAACACAAGACTAGGATTATTGGATTTTCTTCTCTTTTGTGTACAATCATCTCATGATCAAACACGGGAATCATAGCTTCTTGGTCTCGGTTTCTCCTGGTGTGAATTCTCTTAGGAGCCAAGATTTGTAGCGCAAACTACTTTGTGCTACTGGTCTCTTGGTAATCGAGTCACTAGGGGAAATTTAGTCTCAGCCAATAAGGTGTTTGATTCACTGTCACCCTCAAGAATCAAATCTAAATTTTTAAGTCATTATTTTCCCAGGGAAGATTTCAATTTTGATCCCTGACAACGACGTCG
>JZKD02S1624684.1:409633-426108 GCA_000966675.3 Picea glauca
GTGTTTCGATAAATATGTGACCAGTGGTATATTTGAGGTCAAGGAGTTATTACCATGTAAGCAAGTAGGTTCATGATAAACCAAATGATCATTAATCCTTTGATGTAATCAATATGAATTCCAACAGTGGGTTTTCATGCTTGCAGTCGTGAAAACGAAAACGAAAAGTAGGTACGCAAAAGAGAAAGATAATGGTGTCGTTTAAAAAGTTGCGACGAGTAATGAGGGTTCAAAAGCCTTGTGTAGGAAGCTTGTAAGGAAAAAGATAGAGATTAATATGGCTTCCAACAAGCACCCACCATGTATATAAAGTGAGTGTGGATCACAAGTCCAAGATAAATAATGTACATGATAAATTCTTAAACAATAGGGGAACCCCCTCTAAATAACCAAATATCATTCATACTTCATAATTCACATCTCTCAACAATGAATACATGACCTCTATATATACATATTCACACTTGCACATGAGACCCCTTTACCATTAAGTCGGCCTTATTACATATATATTTACACATTACATGTATATGTAGGCCCATATATTCCCCTCCTTTGGGTCATATCATATACAATTATCCCCATATATGCTCCCCTTGTGTCATAACATAGTACCCTCCTTCAAAAAAAATTTTCCTCAAAGTTTTGCAATTAAAGGCTTCACATGTGATGAAACCAAGTAATATGATTTTCTTATGTTCTTGGTTTCTTCCTTCCATTTATGATTATAAATCCATCCAAAAATCAATTATTTTTGGTTGTAATCCTTGGTTTTTGGTTGTCGCGTGATTTTCTTTCCCTTGATTCCATGTATCATTGTTTAATCTTCTCCAATTTGTAGGATAATGTTGGTCTATGATAATATCTTGTGGAATAATAGTTTTTTGATGAGTATTCCATGAATATTGATGATTATTCCAAAATCCTTGATAATGTTGATATTGATCTTCTTGTTTTCCTTGAAATATTTGTTAATAATGAGTATATCGATATGGCTTGACATTTTATGGTTTTTCTTCATTCTGCACACCCATTTCATCTATCTTCTTTTCAGAGACAATTGAATCCTCTATCATCTTTGCTTGGTCCTTGATTAATCTATACTTGGATATAATGCCATCATATTTTGCAAGTACATCCTCTAGATGGAGTTCAACTTATTCAAGTATCTTTTGTTGACCTTCTTGAATCTTGTCTTCTTTCTCCTTTTGAAGCTGCAATGTCACCCCATTTATCAAATTCTGATGTCCTTCTTCGATTCTAGCTTATATTTTTTATTTTACCTCATCAACATTTAAGGATTACTCAACCTTCTTGCAAATTTCCTCTTCAAGTCTTTTGGTATATTCTTCATCCAAGATCCTTTATTTTTCTTGATTTTGACAATGTTTTTTTTCTTCTTTCAATCTCTTAACCTCATATAGTAGTTTTTTATTGTGGTTTTTTAATCTGTATATCTCTTCTTCTTTATTTTTCAATTCTTACCTTGACTCATCCTTTTTCTACTTTGATTTACTATTATTTTCTTGCTTTAAGTTCTTAACCTCCTTAATGAGTGATTCATTAAGGGATTGCATCTAGGAAAACACATCATTTTTCTTCTTTATCTCTTCCTTTTCTTATTTTAACTCATATTGAAGTCTATACATTTCCTCCATTTGTATATCCTTAATCCATTTATTTGAGAAGAGTACTTCAAAATTTTCCCATGTGCAGTGCCATCTAGTACCTTGAGAAATACTCATCCACCACTTCCAAGCATCACTAGAAAAATAATTTATTTCCTATCAAGGAATCATATCATCTTCTCCTACCAACCTCAAACATTCCATAGGACTTCTTTCGTCTTTATCTTCATCTCCTGTAAATTTAGGAATTTATATTGATTCTTAGTTGAGGTATAACCCCAACACTTAACTTACAACCTCAATATATTAATGGCAATGATATCAAATTATTTTAATCCTTGTTCTAGTATGTTCCTCAATTATTTATATTTCCAATGGATTTTGAATCATCTTAATTAAGCATTCCAATCAAAAGTTATGATAGTTTTAAGTCAACATACCTTTGAAACCCTTGATTTGGAGTTTGTTCTCCTAGTAAACCTTCCTTCTGATGTATCTCTGCAATTTCCACCCTTATGAGTCTGAAATTGCAATCTGTAGAGATATGGAATTTATTCTTTTCAATCCCACAGGTCTGACCGAAATTGGATGTGCCAAGTGGAATTTATGGTAACATCCCCACACCTTGCTAATGTTTTTCCTTTCCAGGAGAGCGAACTTGTATAGCGTGCCACACGAACAATATTTTATATATGAATTTAGAAATTGTATCAGAATGACTATGGACCATAATTTTTCCAATGAAATTGGTCTCAAATATTTTTTTATCTTCTAGGAATAATATATTACTTTTTTAACCGAAACACATGTTTGACACTAGTTAATAGGACTAGTCAGATACCCTATCTTCCACAGAGTTTATCTCTGAAACTAAAATGAAACTGAAGCTGAAATTTGCACCACGTGTACTATGATAAGTATTATAAATATGATCCAGGTTTATCCTTTTGAAAATTCTACAAGAAAATGTTATATTGAAAATTCCAAAATGACTATCTTGAGGAAGAAAAACCCTAGGACCGATGCTTTGATACCAAATGTAATGATCCAAAATGATTAAATTATTATAATCTAACAAAAGTACCCACCTTTTATAGAATGTGAGTGTCGAGCACAAGTCCAAGATAGATAATTTACACAATAAATCCTTAAATAATAGGGGAACCCCCTCCAAATAACCAAATATCATTCATACTTCATAATTCACATGTCCCAATAATGAATACATGACCTCTATATATACATATTCACACTTTCACATGAGGCCCCTTTACCATTAGACCGACCTTATTACATATATATTTACACATTACATGCATATTTAGGCCCATATATTCCCCTCCTTTTGGTCATATCATAGACAAGTAGCACCATATATGCTCCCCTAGGCTCATAACATAGTACCCTCTTTCAAAAACATTTGTCCTCAAAGATTTGCAATTAAAGGATTCACATGTGATGAAACCAAGTAATATGTTTTTATTATGTTCTTGGTTTCTTCCTTCCATTGATGATGATCAATCCATCCAAAATCAATTATTTTCGGTTGTAATCCTTGGTTTCTGGTTGTCTAATGATTTTCTTTCCCTTGATTCCATGTATCATTGTTTAATCTTCTCCAATTTGTAGGATATGTTGGTCTATGATAATATCTTGTGGAATAATGGTTTTGTGATGCCATATTCCATGAATATTGATGATTATTCCATCTTCCTTCATAATGTTGATATCGATCTTCTTGTCTTCCTTGAAATCTTTCTTGATAATGAGCGTGTCGATATGGCTTGACATTTTATGGTTTTTCTTCATTTTGCACACTCATTTCATCTATATTCTTTTTAGAGACAATTGAATCCTCTATCATCTTTGCTTGGTCCTTGATTACTCTAGACTTGGATATAATACCATCATATTTTGCATGTACATCCTCTAGATGGAGTTGAACTTATTCAAGTATCTTTTGTGGACCTTCTTGAATCTTGTCTTCTTTCTCCTCTTGCAGCTGCAATGTCTCCCCATTTATCAAATTATGATGTCCTTCTTCGATTCTATCTTGTATTTCTGATTTTACCTCATCAACATTTAAGGATTCCTCAACCTTCTTGCAAATTTCCTCTTCAAGTATTTTTTTAGATTCTTCATCCAAGATCCTTTATTTTTCTTGATTTTGACAATGCTTCTTTTCTTCTTTCAATATCTTAACCTCATCTAGTAGGTTTTTATTATGGTTTTGTAATCTGCATATATCTTCTTCTTTCTTTTTCAATTCTTCCCCTGACTCATCCTTTTCCCATTTTGATTTACTATTCTTTTCTTGCTTTAAGTTCTTAACCTCCTTAATGAGTGATTCATTAAGGGATTGCATCTTGGAAAACTAAACTTTTTTCTTCTTTATCTCTTCGTTTTCTTATTTTAACTCATCTTGAAGTCTATATGTTTCCTCCATTTTTATACCCTTAATCCATTTATTTGATAAGAATTCTTCAAATTTTTCCCATGTGGAGTGCCATCTAGTACCTTTATCAATACTCATCCACCACTTCCAAGCATCACCAGAAAAATAATTTATTTTCTATGAAGGAGTCATATCATCTTCTTTTACCAACCTCAAACATTCCATAGGACTTCTATCATATTTATCTTCATCTCTTGTAAATTTAGGAATTTCCATTGATTCTTAGTTGAGGTATAACCCCAACACTTAACTTACAACCTCAATATATTAATGATAATGACATCAAATTATTTTAATCCTTGTTCTAATATGTTCCTCTATTATTTATCTTTCCAATGGATTTAGAATCATCTCAATCAATAATTCCAATCAAAAGTTATGATAGTTTTAAGTCAACATACCTTTCAAAACCATGATTTGGAGTCTGCCCTCCTAGTAAACCTTCCTTCTGATGTATCTATACAATTTATCCCCTTATGAGTCTGAAATTTCAATCTGTAGAGATATGAAATTTATTCTTTCCAATTCCTCAGGTCTCACCAAAATTGGATGTGCCAAGTGGAAGTTATGGTAACTTCCCCACACCTTGCTAATGTTTTTCCTTTCCAAGAGAGCGAACTTGTACAACGTTCCACACAAACAATATTTTATATATGATTTTAAAAATTGTACTAGAATTAGACCATATTTTTTCCAATGAAATTGGTCTCAAATATTTTTTATGTTCTACGAAGAATATATTACCTTTTTAACCGAAACACATGTTTGAGACTAGTCAGATACCCTATCTTCCACATAGTGAATCTCTGAAACTGAAATGACCCCGAAGATGCAATTTGTACCACAAGTACTATGATAAGTATTATAAATATCCTCCAGGTTAATCCTTTTTAAAATTCTCCAAGAAAATGTTATAGTGAAAATTCAAAAATGACTATCTTGAGGAAGCAAAACCCTAGGATTGGTGCTTTGATACCAAATGTAATGATCCAAAATGATTAATATATCATAATATAGAGAAAGTATCCACCTTGTATAGAATGTGAGAGTGGAACACAAGTTCAATATAGATAATTTACACAATAACTCAAATAATAGGGTAACCCCCTCCAAATAACCAAATATCATTCATACTTCATAATTCACATGTCCCAATAATTAATACATGAACTCTATATATACATATTCACACTTGCACATGAGGCCCATTTACCATTAGGCCGACCTTATTACACATATATTTACACATTACATGTATATTTAGGCCCATATATTCCCCTCCTTTGTGTCATATCATATACAATTAGCCCCATATATGCTCCCCTTGGGTCATAACATAGTACCCTCCTTCAAAATTATTTTTCCTCAAAGCTCTGCAATTAAAGGCTTCACATGTGATGAAACCAAGTAATATGATTTTATTATTTTCTTGGTTTCTTCCTTCCATTGATGATGATCAATCCATCCAAAATCAATTATTTTTGGTTGTAATCCTTGATTTCTGGTTGTCGAATGATTTTCTTTCACTTGATTCCATGTATCATTGTTTAATCTTCTCCAATTTGTAGGAGATGTTAGTCTATAATAATATCTTGTGGAATACTCATTTTGTGGACCCATATTCCATGAATATTGATGATTATTCCATCTTCCTTGATAATGTTGATATCAATCTTCTTGTCTTCCTTGATAATGTTGATATCGATCTTCTTGTCTTCCTTGAAATCTTTCTTGATAATGAGGGTGTCGATATGGCTTGACATTTTATGGTTTTTCTTCATTCTGCACACCCATTTCATCTATCTTCTTTTCAGAGACAATGGAATCCTCTATCATCTTTGACTGGTCCTTGATTACTCTAGACTTGGAAATAAGACCATCCTATTTTGCATGTACATCCTCTAGATGGAGTTCAACTTATTCAAGTATCTTTTTTTTACCTTCTTGAATATTGTCTTCTTTCTCCTTTTGAAGCTGCAATTTTAACCCATTTATCAAATTATGATGTCCTTCTTCGATTGCAGTTTGTATTTTTGATTTTACCTCATCAACATTTAAGGATTCCTCTACCTTCTTGCAAATTTACTCTTCAAGTCTTTTGGTATATTCTTCATTTGAGATCCTTTATTTTTCTTGATTTTGACAATGCTTCTTTTCTTCTTTCAATCTCTTAACCTCATCTAGTAGTTTTTTATTATGGTTTTGTAATCTGCATATCTCTTCTTCTTTCTTTTTCAATTCTTCCCTTGACTCATCCTTTCCCACTTTGACTTACTATTCTTTTCTTGCTTTAAGTTCTTAACCTCCTTAATGAGTGATTCATTAAGGGATTGCATCTTGGAAAACTCATCCTTTTTCTTCTTTATCTCTTCCGTTTATTATTTTAACTCATCTTGATGTCTATACATTTCCTCTATTTTTATATCCTTAATCCATTTATTTGAGAAGAGTTCTTCAAATTGTTCCCATGTGCAGTGCCATCTAGTACCTTGATCAATACTCATCCACCACTTCCAAGCATCACCGGAAAAATAATGTATTTCCTATGAAGGAGTCATATCGTCTTCTTTTACCAACCTCAAACATTCCATAGGACTTCTTTCATCTTTATCTTAATCTCCTGTAAATTTAGGAATTTCCATTGATTCTTAGTTGAGGTATAACCCCAACACTTAAATTACAACCTCAATATATTAATGATAATGATATCAAATTATTTTTATCCTTGTTCCATTATGTTCCTCTATTATTTATCTTTCCAATGGATTTTGAATCAGCTCAATCAAGCATTCCAATCAAAAGTTATGATAGTTTTAAGTCAACATACCTTTGAAAACCCTGATTTGGAGTCTATCCTCCTAGTAAAGCTTCCTTCTGATGTATCTCTGCAATTTCTTCCCGTATGAGTCTGAAATTGCAATATGTAGAGGTATGAAATTTATTCTTTGCAATGCCACAGGTCTGACCAAAATTTGATGTGCCAAGTGGAAGTTATGGTAACTTCCCCACACCTTGCTATTGTTTTTCCTTTCTAGGAGAGAGAACTTGTACAACATGCCACATGAACAATATTTAATATATGATTTTAAAAATTGTACTAGAATGACTACGGACCATAATTTTTCCAAATAAATTTGTCTCAAATATTTTTTATCTTCTATGAAGAATATATTATGTTTTTAACCAAAACACAAGTTTGAGACTAGTCAATAGGACTAGTCAGATACCCTATCTTCCACAGAGTGTATCTCTAAAACTAAAATGACCCCGAAGCTGAATTCTGTAGCACATTTACTAGGATAAGTATTATAAATATCCTTCAGGTTTATCCTTTTGAAAATTCTCCAAGAAAATTTTATTGTGAAAATTCCAAAATGACTATCTTGAGGAAGCAAAACCCTAGGATCGGTGCTTTGATACCAAATGTAATAATCCAAAATGATTAAATTATAATAATATAACTAAAGTACCCACCATGTATAGAATGTGAGTGTGGAGCACAAGTCCAAGATAGATAATTTACACAATAAATCCTTAAATAATAGAGAAACACCCTGCAAATAACCAAATATCATTCATATTTCATAATTCACATGTCCCAATAATGACTACAAGACCTCTATATATACATATTCACACTTGAACATGAGGCCCCTTTACCATTAGGTCGGCCTTATTACATATATATTTACACATTAAATGTATATTTAGGCCCATATATTCCCCTCCTTTGGGTCATATCATATACAATTAGCCCCATATATGCTCCCCTTGGGTCATAACATAGTACCCTCCTTCAAAAATATTTTTCCTCAAAGATTTGCAATTAAAGGCTTCACTTGTGATGAAACCAAGTAATATGATTTTCTTATGTTCTTGGTTTCTTCCTTCCATTGATGATGATCAATCCATGCAAAATCAATTATTTTTGGTTGTAATCCTTGGTTTCTGGTTGTCGCGTGATTTTATTTCCCTTGATTCCATGTATCATTGTTTAATCTTCTTCAATTTGTAGGAGATTTTGGTCTATGATAATATCTTGTGGAATAATGGTTTTGTGATGCCATATTTCATGAATATTTATGATTATTCCATCTTCCTTGATAATGTCGATATCGATCTTCTTGTCTTCCTTGAAATCTTTCTTGATAATGAGGGTGTCGATATGGCTTGACATTTTATGGTTTTTCTTCATTCTGCACACACATTTCATTTATCTTCTTTCCAGAGACAATTGAATCCTCTATCATCTTTTCTTGGTTCTTGATTACTTTAGACTTGGATATAATACCATCGTATTTTGCATGTACATCCTCTAGATGGAGTTCAACTTATGCAAGTATCTTTTGTTGACCTTCTTGAATCTTGTCTTATTTCTCCTTTTGAAGCTACAATGTCACCCCATTTATCAAATTCTGATGTCCTTCTTCGATTCTAGCTTGTATGTCTGATTTTACCTCATCAACATTTAAGGATTCCTCAACCTTCTGGAAAATTCCCTCTTCAAGTTTTTTGGTAGATTTTTCATCCAAGATCCTTTATTTTTCTTGATTTTGACAATTCTTCTTTTCTTTTTTCAATCTCTTAACCTCATCTAGTAGTTTTTTTTTATGGTTTTGTAATCTGCATATCTTCTTCTTTCTTTTTCAATTCTTCCCTTGACTCATCATTTTCCCACTTTGATTTATTATTCTTTTCTTGCTTTAAGTTCTTAACCTCCTTAATGAGTGATTCATTAAGGGATTGCATCTTGGAAAACTCATCATTTTTCTTCTTTATCTCTTCCTTTACTTATTTTAACTCATATTGAAGTCTATACATTTCCTCCATTTTTATATCCTTAATCCATTTATTTGAGAAGAGTTCTTCAAATTCTCCCCATGTGTAGTGCCATATATTACCTTGATCAATCATCATCCACCACTTCCAAGCATCACCAGAAAAATACTTTATTTCCTATGAAGGAGTCATATCATCTTCTTTTACCAACCTCAAACATTCCATAGGACTTCTTTCATCTTTATCTTCATCTCTTGTAAATTTAGGAATTTCCATTGATTCTTAGTTGAGGTATAACCCCAACACTTAACTTACAACCTCAATATATTAATGATAATGATATCAAATTATTTTAATCATTGCTCCAGTATGTTCCTCTATTCTTTATCTTTACAATGGATTTTGAATCATCTTAATCAAGCATTCCAATCAAAAGTTATGATAGTTTTAAGTCAACATACCTTTGAAAACCTTGTTTTGGAGTCTCTCCTCCTAGTAAACCTTCCTTCTAATGTATCTCTGCAATTTTCGCCCTTATGAGTTTGAAATGTCAATCTATAGAGATATGAAATTTATTCTTTGCAATTACACAGGTCTTACCAAAATTGGATGTGACAAGTGGAAGTTATGGTAACTTACCGACACCTTGCTAATGTTTTTCCTTTCCAAGAGATCGAACTTATACAACGTGCCACACGAACAATATTTTATATATGATTTTAAAAATTGTACCAGAATGAATATGAACCATAATGTTTCCAATGAAATTGGTCTCAAATATTTTTTTATCTTCTATGAACTATATATTACTTTTTTAACTGAAACACATGTTTGAGACTAGTCAAATACCCTATCTTCCACATAGTGTATCTCTAAAACTAAAATGAACCTGAAGCTGAAATTTGTACCACATGTACTATGATAAGTGCTATAAATATCATCCAAGTTTATCCTTTTGAAAATTCTCCAAGAAAATGTTATATTGAAAATTCCAAAATGATTATATTGAGGAAGCAAAACCCTAGGATCAATGCTTTGATACCAAATGTAATGATCCAAAATGCTTAAATTATCATAATCTAACAAAAGTACCCACCATGTATAGAATGTGAGTGTGGAGCACAAGTCCAAGATAGATAATTTACACAATAAAGCCTTAAATAATAGGGGACCCCCCTCCAAATAACCAAATATCATTCATACTTCATAATTCACATGTCCCAATAATGAATACATGACCTCTATATACACATATTCACACTTTCACACTTTCACATGAGGCCCCTTTACCATTAGGTTGGCCTTATTACATATATATTTACAAATTACATGTATATTTAGGCCCATATATTCCCCTCCTTTGGGTCATATCATATACAATTAGCCCCATATATGCTCCCCTTGGTTCATAACATAGTACCCTCCTTCAAAAATATTTGTCCTAAAAGATTTGCAATTAAAGGCTGTTGGCCCTTAACCAAGTTTTGAGGAACACTTGGTCATATTTGACCATTTTTGGACTTCGACAGTATGTCAAAGATTGAGCGCCAATTGAAGCAGATATCATGGGATCTCGACCCAGTTTTGGGGCCCTTTTTAGGGTTTTTGGGTTAATGTAATGGGAAAGGGATGTCGGCCCATGGGTTTACCTATGTTTTAGGCCTATTTTGTAAAGTATAAATAAGTAGATAAGAAATGTAAGAGAGAGAAAGAAGATAAGCTAAGTGCTAGTAAAGGCTTAGTACATATTATTGACCGACTTGCAGAGCTAAGTGCAAGTGATGTAAGTGTTGAGTGCACGGATTGTAAGAAGGCTCTGTGGTAGATCTACTTAGGGAAGGAGGATCTTGCGAGGTGAACACAGATCTCATGTCCTATGCAGAGTACAAGTGTGAGCTTTGTGTTGTAACCTGATTGACCAAAGCTAATAAAGAAGAAGAATACTTTGTGGATGTAGCCCCAGGGTGGGGGTGAACCACGGTAAGTTTGTGTATTATTCTTGGTGTTTCGACCTAATGTGTTGGTTTCTTTCCATGTGTTATGCTTGATATGATTATGCTATGTGTTTTTCTATGATACTCTTCGATAGATCCACTTTGATTTATGGGTGTAGATCTAACATATATGAAAGTGTTGAGTGCTAAACCTACTTTGTTGTTGCTAAGTGCTAACTTAACCTAGATCCAAGTGAATGTTGCGGTGCTCTGTGCCATCTGCAGAGTGCCTTGAGGGTTAAATATTGATGAACGATCTTTGCTAAAGTGCTTGCTAAGAGAAATAATCACAGATTTGTGTCCCAGCTAAGGTTGCAGACACCTGAGTCTTGCAACCACCTCTGCCTCTACCTTGGGTGAGACTTCATATGCTTCGCAGGTGTTACCAAAAGGGTCGGTAGTTAGGGTTTTGTTGGTGCATTGTTGAAGAGTTGAACCCTGGGTCTACCCCTATGCCAACAAATGGTTCTGTTGTCGGGACTTGCAACTGTGATTGTTGGGAATTGAGGAAGAAGAAACTTTATCCAAAAGGAAGCTCTGTGCGTAGATTTGTTTCCCTAGTGCGCAACGTTTTACTTGACCTGTGAAGATTTGTGCCAGGAATAATGGTGCAGTCCCGCACTCGCAAGCACGTCCGCTCATAGGATCTTCCCTTTATCACGGCCCGAAGAAATTTAATGTTCCTCTATTTCCCTATCGGGAAATCTGCACCCACAAAACTCTTCACGCGATCCCCCCTCTTTACTATCGGGAGATCGGAATTCGCAACTCCGCGAATCCAATGGTTGAGCGTAGGTTGCACGAATCCCCGAAACCCGATACAAGTCAACGCTGACCTTTTTTCCTCTCCTATCGAGACTTCTTCTATTGCGATTTCGCCACTCGTGATGCCAAGCAACTTGCTTTACTGACTCCCGAACCCTGATACGCCGAAACTCCAATGTGCTCGCGAGTTGATTTTTCAATGGTCCCTTCACTCCATCGAAAATTCAGAGTTTTCAATATCGCGAATCCTAATGCATATGTTTCGAGCCTTCTCGCCACGAAACTCCGATAAGATGTGCCACCTGCCCACCTACTGACCCTTGTGGCCCCACAGTATTCCCTTAGCCGTCGGGATATCACGTTTCGTGATTTCGTGATTCCCGTTGCCCAACCTTCGACTCTTCCCTCACGAAATCCTGATAGGCGATTCCGCGAGTGATCCAACGGCCCTGGCTGGCTTGGATCAACAGCTCTATCCCTCCTAAGCTTTTAAACTCTTGGGAATACCTATGTTATCTTCCCTACACCTCCGTGATATCTAATAGCTCATGGGATGTCGTGAATCCTCCTCGGAGAATACCGACCGTCTTCTCCTCCTGATGAAACCTATGAAATGACTAAGTGATCCTCTCTATGGAACTCATTCACCTCTACGCAAACCTGCGAAGCCTTCTTGAACACTCCATGGCACAAACTCCCCGTGCTTCCCTTGGTGATTACTCGAAGGTCCTATACCTTCTGAGCTTTACCCACTCTGAGCCCTTCAGAAAAACCTTGCACGCACTCCTTGCGACAGACATTCAACAACTTCCAAGTGTTGAATCCTCGACTCTGCGCACACCTGCAGCAGCATTCCTTCAACTCTTGCTCAGGTTCACAACCCTGAAATTCACTCGGCCTACACACTCCTTGCATGGATCCTGTGTCTGTCTGCACTTTTGGATGAATGAGAACAAAAGCTAAACTACTTGTGCCCCTTGTCAACGCACTCCTTGCAGACCCTTCAACTACACTCCTTGCAGGAACTCTAGCTCAGATAGAGAAACAATTGAAACTYATTCCTACTTCCTCTCAGACTTCTGACTCAACCATGAAATCATATACACAACATATTAAAACAAATGTATAACAGSAAGCAAACATTCATGAGCAAATCATTCAGCGTCAATACACAGAGAACAACACAAAACCATGAATTTGAATCAATCTCTTTCTATTAATCCAAATGCYTGTACATGGGTGTTCTTACACATCTTGCTGCATGCTCGTCTTCTCAATGCTCAGAATAATATTACAATACACAATGAGGGTGTCTATATCCCRTTTCCCTCTTGCGCTCCCAAACAGTCTAATCTAGAATTAAATTCTATCTACCTGCATTAACTACTTTAAATGCCTCCTACCTAMTAAGGACGAGAGCTAAAGGCTCAAGGTTCGATTACATTATACAAGTGTGCCTCATCTTAATGAMTCATTTAAGATCACRCAACAAMTTCAAGGCAATTTCAAAATGTGTGATGGCGCTTGTCCAGCTGTCTGATTGCTTCTGCGCTGGCTCGCTTGATGTGGGAGATGCTCCTGCATCATACTCCCTCGCTTGAAAAATTTCATGGGCTCCTGTCCATGAGCTCCTGCATGGTCTGCCCATGCCTCTATATCTCGACTTCAGTCTCCCAGATGGCATCTTCAACTGGATGGTTCTTCCATTTTACCAGATACTCAAAGTATTGCTTTCGCCTAGTCCTCTTACTCACTTTCTTATCCAATATGTGCTCCATCTGTGGCTTATCTGCAACTAGCATCTGCTTTGTTCACTGGATCACTGGTTGCTCAATCCCAGCTCCTGCTTCTCTAGCTCTATATGGGTACAAATATGAGATATTGAATATCGGAGAAATTTCGATCCCATCGGGTAATTCAATCTCATAAGCATTTGCCCCAAATTTCTTCAAGACCCTGCATGGCCCGATTTTCTTCATCTTCAACTTATTATATGTTCCCCTCAGGAACCTTTATTTCCTCAAATGTGCGAGAACTAGATCACCAACCTCAAACTGAAGTTGTCTTCTATGATGATTGACTCTGCGTTTATATTCTTGGCTTGAATTTTGCAATCTCTCTATCACCTGGCTGTGAAGTTCCCTCATCACCTCTGCGAATTCTTGTGCACTAGCGCTCCTAGTCGCAGTCTGTTCTGAATCTCTCAGTTCAAAAATTCCTCTGGGATGCATACCATAGACAACCTGAAATGGACTCTGTCTTGTTCTCCTATTAACTGAGTCATTATAAGAAAACTCTGCCTGCAGTAATATGTTGTCCCACTGGCTGTGGTGTTCTGTCACCAAGCTTCCCAGCAAGTCTCCCAGACTTCTATTGACCACTTCTGTCTGTCCATCCATCTAAGGATGATAATCTGAACTAAACGAAAAGTTAGTTCCCAGTTTCTTCCATAAGGTCCTCCAAAAATTCCCTATAAATTTCGTGTCTCGATCTGAAACAATGCTTCTTGGCAACCCATGAAGTCGAATGACCTCTTTGAAAAACAGGTTCGCAACGTGAGTTGCGTCACTGGTTTTCTGACATGGAATGAAGTGTGCCATTTTGGAAAATCTATCCACCACCACAAAGATTGAATCAACTCCTCTTTGTGTTCTTGGAAACCCCAATACAAAATCCATGCTTATCGCATCCCATGACCTTTCTGGTATGGGAAATGGTTGATAAAACCCTACATTCTGTTTTCTTCCCTTCGAATGCTGGCAAATTCTGCATCTGCCAACGAATCTCCTGACGTCTTCTTTCATTCCCGACCAAAAATATGACTCATTCAGCTTTGCGAATGTTTTGCCGTGGCCAAAGTGCCCTGCCAATCCTCCACTGTGTTTCTCCTTCAACAAATTCTCCCTCATGGAGCATTTCGGAATACACAGCTGATTTCCCCTGAACAACAATCCTTCTTGGATCATGTAGTCTATCCATTGGCTTCTATCTCTGAGAATTGGATTCTCAGCTGCTTCATATGCCTCTTTAAAATCTGTATCATCAGCGTACATGTCCCTAAGATCATCAAAACCCAATGTTTTGACTTTGAACTCCTGCAACAAAAAACACTTCCTGCTCAAAGCTTCAGCAACCTTGTTAGTAGTACCAGAAATATGTTTAATCACAAAAGTGAAATTCTGCATGTACTCAACCCATTTGACATGTTTCTGATTCAACTTTTCCTGTTGAGTCACAAACTGCAGTGCATGATTGTCACTGTGCAAGACAAACTCTTTCGGGATCAAGTAATGCCTCCATTTCTTCAATGCCTGTATGATAGCATAAAACTCCTTATCATAAGTGGAGTACTTCAATTTCGCTTCATTCAGCTTCTCGCTGAAATATGCTATTGACCTGTCATCTTGACTTAAGACTGCCCCGATTGAAAATCCACTTGCATCGCATTTCACCTGAAATGTCTTCTGGAAATCTGGCAACACCAAAACTGGTTGTTCTGTAATCTTCCTCTTCAACAGATTGAAACTCTTTTCAGCCACTTCAGTCCAGTGAAAAGACTTATGTATTTTCTTCACTGTGTCCATCATCAGTGCGCTAATTCCACTGAAATTCTTGATGAACTTTCGGTAGAAACTAGCCAATCCGTGAAAACTTCTCACCTCAAAAATATTCTTTGATGATGGCCAAGTCTTGATTACCTCCACCTTATCTGGATCCATCCTCAACTCATTCGCCAAAATTACAAACCCCAAGTAAATGATCTCTGTCTTCATGAATGAGGACTTCTTCATGTTTATCAACAACTTCTCCTGCAGTAGTTTCTTCATCATTATAGCCAAATGCTTCAGATGCTCTGCCACTATTTTACTGTAAATCAGTATGTCATCCAAATACACAATGACAAATTTTCCGATGAACTCCCTCAGGACTTCATTCATCAACCTCATAAAGGTACTCGACGCATTTGTTAAGACAAACAACATAACAAGCCATTCATACAACCCCTTGTTAGTCTTGAATGCAGTTTTCCATTCGTCACCTTCTCTCATGCGGATCTGGTGTTAACCGCTTTTCAAATCAATTTTTGAAAAATACTTTGCTCCACTTAAGAAATCCATCAGATCATCCATCCTCGGCAATGGAAATCTGTACCTGATGGTTATCTTATTGATCACCCTCGAGTCAGTACACATCCTCCAGCCTCCGTCTTTCTTCGGACTGAGTACTGTTGGAACAACACATGGAATCAAGCTTTCCCTGACTAAATCTTTGTCCAACAACTCCTGGAATTGTCTTTTGACCTCTTCATTCTCCTGCGGCGTCAACCTGTACGCAACTTTATTCGGAAAAATGGCTCTTGGTATGAGATCAATATGATGGCTCACACTTCTGATCGGTGGAAACGAACGAGGTAGTTCGTCCACAACTATGTCAACGAACTCTTCCAGCAGTTCCTGAATCTCCTCTGGTAAATCATCCACTCTTGTGCTAGTCAGAACAATCTTAGGCTTTCTGACCACAATAAACTGTGGATCCTCCTTCTTCTTAACCTCTGTAAGAAGTTCCTTCCCACTCATGAGAAGTACAGTGTTTCTTACCTCCAGCTTCACCTCCTTATCCTTTATCGGAAGCAACATGTGTGTCCTCCCATTCTTCTGCAGGGTGTATGTGTTCATTCTCCCATCATGAATCACATTCCTGTCATATTGCCATGGTCTACCCAGCAATAGATGACAAAAATCCATAGGAATGACATCACATAATATCTTATCATTATATCCCCCTATCTTGAATTCAACTAAACATTGTTCAGTGACAGTTACCTGGTGTCCCTTCTGTAGCCATGAAACTCTG
>JZKD02S1624685.1:30401-52297 GCA_000966675.3 Picea glauca
TTAATAATAATTTACATATTTTGTGTCATATTGTTTCATGTTTTTAATGTACAATTGTATGTTGTGTATTAACCACCAGGGAAATCATGGAGACTGAGAGTCCACAATCTAGGGGACAAGACACAAGTTCTACTCCAATTCCAATTTCAAGACAAAACCAAGTCCAACAAAACACAAACTCCAAGAAACCGTTGTTAATGTATGTGAAAAAAATCACTAAAAACAAGAAAAAAGAATAGTGGTGGTTGTGAAGAATGGATGTGCACATTGTGCAACCATGTATTTAAGGGAAGCTACACTAGGGTGTGGCATCATCTTTTGTCCATATCTGGTGAAGGGGTTAAAGGTTGCACATGTGATATTGAAAAAATGATGGAGTTAACCAAGCTTCACATGAGTTCCTTAGGTGTTAGTGAAACATATGTGGACAATTCATGTTATTTTAAGGTACCTAGAGTTGTATCATCCTCCCATGATACATGAGATTCAGTGAATCAAAGTCAACTAAAACAAATTGACTGTGAGGAAGGGTATACTTCCATAAGGAGTAAGGGTTCTACTAGTGTTGTTACTGAACAAATTCGTAAAATGTACAATGTGGTGCATAGGGATGCAACTGATGATGTTGTCGCTGATTTTTTTATGGCAAATGGAATTTCATTTAATGCCACTTGCTCGTCATATTACAAATAAATGGTGAGAAAAATCATAACTATTGGGCCAGGATATACACCCCCAGGTTACAATAAAATGAGAACATCATTGTTGGATAAGGGGGTGACAAGAATGCAAGCGTTTACAGGGGACCTGAAACAATCTTGGATTCGTACATGGTGTTCAATAGTCATGGATGGTTGGACAGACATTCAACAAAGGCCATTGTTGAATATTATTGTCACATCTTTAGTAGGACCTTATTTTTTAAGAGCAATTGATTGCAGTGGAAAACTTAAGGATGCTACCTTTATGTTTGAGGCATTGAAGGATGCAATTGATGAGGTTGGTCGTTCAAATGTAGTACATGTAATTACAGATGCAACACCTATTTGCAAAGCAGTGAGATTGATGGTCCAAAGTCAATATCGGCATGTATTTTGGACTCCTTGTTGTGTACATGCCCTTAACAATGTCCTCAAAGACATTGGGAAAATATATTGGATTTCAAAACTCATTTCAAATGCAAGAGATGCACAAATGTTCATTTGCAACCACCATGCATCATTAGCAATCTACAAGATGAAAGCAAGGAAACAATTTTTAAAACCTACAGAAACAAGATATGCCACATACTTCATTCTTCTTCAACGTATGATTGAGGTACATGCATCCTTACAAGCCATTGTTGTTTCTCAAGAATGGAATGCATGGTCCCGATCTAAATCAGCTCAAGCCAAGAAGATAAGAGATATGGTTCTTGATGAAGATTGGTGGTCTGAGTGTAGATATGTGATTTCTTTCGCAACTCCAATTGTGGAGTTGATTAGGTATGCAGAGTCTGACTCCCCTACTCGTGGGGAAATATATGAATGTATGGGTAGCATGGTGGGCAAGGTAAGGCACATAATTTATCAGAGAAACCTCTCTTTGGATTTTTAACAAGAAATCCACAATATAATAGACAAGAGATGGCTCAAACTCAATACCTCTCTTCATGTGGCTGCATATGCCATTAATCCAAAGTGGTATATGGAGAGACCAAATAGAATTATACCAATTGATGATGAATGGGTAAAGAATGGGTTTCTTGATGCCATAAGAAATATGTATACTCATGATGAAGTAAGTATGATACGAGCACAATTTATTGATTTTGGTACCTTAAGCCCCCCTACATTCACTCGGGATGCAAAGCAGGACATCAATATTTATGCACAAAAGAATCACATTGGATGGTGGATAATGTATGGGGGGGAGTCCAAGAGCTTCGACAACTTGTGCTTGCTATCTCAAGTTGCTAGTTCCTTTGTAGTAGAAAGGAATTGGTCCACCTATAGTTTCATCCACTCTATTAAGAGGAATAGGCTTACCTCAAATAGAGCAGAGAAATTGGTTTTTGTGCATAGTAGTCTTTGAATTTGTTCAAGGAAGCTACCTGAGTATTTAGAAGGCCCGACAACACGACGGGATGTGGATTTTGAAGATCCTACTCAGATTGATGATGATGAGGATAATCCTTCACCAAATGCAGGCTTGGTTGGCATACCCTTAGATCACATTGCATTTAATCTTGGTGATGATGATGATGATGGTGATGATGGATTTGCAGTGCTTAGTGAAGCTCAAGCTTATATGGATAGACTTGCAATTGAAGATCACACTTTATGATAACCTTCATTGTTAATTATATATTTTGAGCCTTCGTTTTTAGGCATTTTTGGACTATGCATTACTTTGATCATTTTTCCAGCTTTTGAAATATCAAATATGTATTACTTTGGGCATTTGCTCATTTTTGAACTATCTATTACTTTGGACATTTTATCAATATGAATATCAATATGATGTGGGTGCTTTTTTTTCCTAAACTAAAATACAAAATATAATCTTTTGAATAATTTAAAAGCATAAATATTTATCTTTAGACTTTAATATTTATGGTTTAACTTTTAAGTGTCAAATTTCTCTTAAACGTTTATAAATTATTAATTATTTTATTCAATTATTTTTTATATTTTAAATTTTATAATTTTTAATTTTTAATATATATTAAAATTTAATATTATATTATTTAAAATTTAATATATATTATTGTCACTCTCAACTTGACGCTTCCTACAAATTTAGGAGAAGCTTTTAGTTGTATCCGATACTCGTACCCACGTTTCCAATGTTCCTTCATTCCATAAACTCGTGCAACATTGATTTATTTTCCATTTTTTTATTTATTTTATTATTTTATTTAATAAATACTTATAAAATCACATAAAATGTGTTGAATCATAACTATTAATCAATTCCAAAATAGAATTTTATATTTAAAAGATTCAAAATTTATTTTTCGATTTAAAGAATAATTAGATTAATAAATAAATATTTGAACATTTGATTGTAACAAACATTAAAATTTAAAGAATAATTAGATTAATAAATAAATATTTGAACATTTGATTGTAACAAAATTTAAAATTATTTATAAGTAAAAAATGTTTCACTCCAAACCAATTACAATATGCACTATATTCTGGGCGAGAACTGAAGTTTTTGAACCTTCGAACTCCGTCAATGGCATCTATTGGAACTTTTCCAGGGGTTTCTGTGTCTTTTTTTGTTGAGGGTTTAGTCTCTTCTGTGGAGAATATTGGGCTATGATTAAGGAATTTTCTTCAGGGGTATTTTTTGAACCACCTGTTTACTATTATTGGAGGAATTGATGTACATTGCCTGGGATGTTTGGGACTCCTTTATTTATCATATCATAGCTCCAACGCTACGGAGGAAACACAACCTCTATTTTTGGCAGAGTTTTAACAATATATTTAACCTGTCTTCTCACCTCGTTACCAAACAATTAGCCATTACTTAGTGGGCCTGTTATTTATGTTTCTGATGGGGGTAGTGCAGGTCCTTCCATCCTTGATTTTCATAATGTGCAGAGGTTTTTAAGAGTTTTGTCAAGGTGTTGTCACTTTGTCTGGAGGTGTTCAGTGGTGGTTGGGCACTTGGCGCTGACTCACTACCCAATGGAGTAGCTTCCTAATGGAAGCTGAAGTCAGTGACCTTATGGGGGTTGATGATGAAGCCATCTGGAGGAGGGAGGGTCTCTTCACCTCGTCATATGTGCTCGAGTTAAATGCAAGTAATAACTCACATCGGGGCTCGAAAATTCCACTGAAACGTTCTTCTCCTACGATCTCACTTCAGGAAGATTCCATTTTTCACATTTCCACTACGAGAGAGACGGGGAATGTTGCTGCTAGATAGCAAGTGGAAGAACACTCTGTGTTTTCAAAAGTGGTGTCAAGGGTGCGACTGGGAGGATTTGGGAGGACGTCGGGCGGTTTGAATCGAGAAACTCTCGAGAGGAAGCCGTATATTATAGGAAGAAGCAGAGTAAAGGCTTGGATCCTAAACCATTCAAAAAGAAAGTTGATGTTAGGAGAGGAAATTGGTCTCGAGGATACGATTAGTTTAGCACTTTGTTCTCTGGTAGGGAGATTCTCGTATCGTGTTAGGTGCACGATGCCTTTGGTTGATTGGGTTAGTAACAATTGGAGTCCATTGTTGGGGTACATCCTTGAAGTGGTTTTTCTGACCAAAGGTTGGTTCGGATTTCATTTTAATAGGGCTAAAGACTCTGTGTTTATCTTGGAAAAAATTTGGAGCTTTGGTGGAGAGAGTTTGATGTTAAAATGTTCGCGCATAAGCTTTGACCCAACACATGATTATTTCCGCCACAAACATCTCTAGGTTTTATTACCTGGTTTACCGCTTTATTTGTGGAATGTAAAGGCTCTAGAAGCCATTGGAAATGCATTTGGTAAGTTCATAAAAGTTGATGATGAGGCACTTCTGGCTGTGGAAAAAACGATGTGAAGAGTTTTAGTGGAAATTGACATACATGCAGGACTACTGGAGTCCTTGGAGATAGTGTGGAGAGGACATCATTTGGCACAATCCTTAGATTATTTGGGTATTTCATTTAGATGCTCTCAGTGTTGGAATACTGGCCACTTGAGGCGGGACTGTCTGAGGTCCTTTGAAGAGGAGGTTTTGGAAGGCACATTGTTGGAAATATCAACACGAGTGGAGTCATCACGTGTGGAATCATGCAGGTATAGTCCAAGCGGTGATGAGTTCTTGAAACCTATCCAGTCGACACACTTGGACATGATAATGGGTAAGATTAAATCCATTTTCCCTATGCTTTATTATTCTTTAACTTCCTGGGGAAAAAACGTGTTGGATTCCTTTAGTTATTTTGGATTGCAAGGGGGAAATAAGGATGTTTCTGATTCTTGTCGGGTTCTGATGGGTTTTACCAAAGCGGCCCCAAACTCTAGTGCTCGGGAAGGGGGGAGTCCTAGAAATGTAGTCTTTGATGACGCTCGGGGTGAAAGTGTCCTTCCCCTCAACTCAAAGGAGGTTGGTAACTTCTCGGCCCATGGTATGTCTGGGGGTCTGGGATCTCCGAGAGGATATCCTTCCTATCTGGTTGGTTTAGTTTACATTTGCATAGACCCAAGTTATAGGGAATCTGATTTGAGGGATAGTGCCATTAGGGATGTGCTTGAGTCCCTTATACCTGCCTATAGAGAGGCTCTATCATAGATACGGTTACCAACTTTTCAGGGGAGGACAGTTTTCCACAAATCAGATTCAAAAGGGGGTTCCGGACAGTCGAGACCAAGGGAGTGAATATTGGGAAGGATTACACTTGGTCAAGGGGTCTGGGATTGGAGATTTCTCCAATAAAAACCCAGAGTGCGAGGAAAAAGAAAGAGAAATTGGATTTTTTATCTGATGAATCACACTTACTTGTCATTTTTAACACACTCGACCCCTAGGTGCTCTTTTAATGGGTGGGGTATCAAAATTTCATTTCCCTTAACTCTCTCTAGGTTCCCCTTTCACCAAAGTGCAGGTTCTTCCAAATCCGCGGGCTCTTTCCTAGCCCCTTTGAAGGATTTGAATAGCAGGCGCTAGCTTTCCATGTTAGGCCCCTTCCTTCATATGACCTCGAGTTGTGCCCAGGTGCCAACTCAAAGGGTGCTTCGGAGCTTCAGGCTCCAGATGTTCTCGACACACCTGAATTCCAATATGTCGAACTCTAACACACATGAACCAAATCTACGGTCCACACTTCTTTCACAACCAACGACTGAGATTTACTTCGAGACTTCGGTGTTCAGGAGTTTTGAACGCTCCAAACACCTCTTTCCTTCGAAGTTTTTCGTACCCGGAGTTATAGATCGAGCGCCATGAACCAAATACGAACACACATGAACCAAATCTACGGTACACACTTCTTTCACAACCAACGACTGAGATTTACTTCGAGACTTCGGTGTTCGGGAGTTTCGAACGCTCCAAACACCTCTTTCCTTCGAAGTTTTTCGTACCCGGAGTTATAGATCGAGCGCCACGTGTTTTTTCTCGATCAACGGTCGATATCCTTCCTTTCCCCCACTTCGGGCGACTTTTAGTCAATGCTCCTCTGTGTTCTTTCTTCCAGAGTACCAATCCTCCGAAGTAATAGATCTCATGCCACGCATACTATTCCAATGGGCAGTTCTGATGACCTCCGATGCTCCAGCATTCAGGAGTTCTCTTGCCTTTACTCTTCAATTCCTCTAGAGTGACTTTCCCTCGGAGTAAATATCCAGTCTCCATGTGTTCCAACAACGGATGGCTAGGATGATTCCTTACCTTTGGAGCTTCAAACGACTTCTAGTCAATGCTCCACTTCCTTTCCTCCATAGTTCGCACTTTCGGACTCCATGATCTGCTAATGCATGTCCCTCTCAGATCGACGATCACGATTTACTTCGGCAGTTCGGGATTTGGGAGTTCTCAACTCGCACGACCCCACTTTCCTCCGCAGTGGCTATCTTTCAAAATGGAAGATCTGTTGACACCTCTCCTCAGCTAATGGATGACTTAGATGAACTTTGGCTCTCCGGCTTTCGGGATTTCTTGTTAAACACACTCCCTTTTCTCCCAGAGTGATTTTTCTCTGAAATGGAAGATATTCTACCGTGCGTCCCTTTCCAATGGACGGTTGGGATGACTTCGATACTCCGGCCTCCGGAAATCCTCATGCCTTCACACTTCGATTCTCCCGAAGTGACTTCTCTTCGGAGTGCAGGATATGACGACACCTGTCCCTTTAGCTTGGATGGCTCAAATCCACTTCGGCTCCCAGCTCTTCAGGATTTTTGCAAATCCTCTTTTCTCACAGAGTTAGTCAATGTCGAGCTAACCACAGCCTCAATCTGACGGTCTGAGGGTATCTACGTGACCCCAGAGATCTATGGCTCGTAACTTCCATTCAAGGGTCCCTTGGGTCCCAGTGTGTGCCACTCCGAGAGGGACACCTGGAAACGTCGTCACTCGATACATGGACCCCCACATGATCTTGACGTAATACACGCATCCCCATGATCAAACGATTGTGAGGGATCCCGAAGGATCCTTAGATACACAATCCACATTAACTTCAGGACTTCGAGACTTCGGGGGTTTTGGTGTTACCATTTGTCCTCCCGATGTGGTCAACGTCGGGCTGACTATATCATAGATCCAACAGATGGGATAGTTCCCAGGCATCCACAGATATACATCCCAGATTAACTACGAGACTTTGGGGGATTCACCTCCTCTGCGGGGAATATGCTCAATTCGTCGGACCCGCGAAGTCCGAAGGGCTCTAAGGGTTAACACCCACGTTCCTTCTCCAGATATGACGATCGTGAAGAACTTCAAATCCTTCTGAACTAATCTCATCCATTCGTCTTCCAAATGAAAGGATCTCTCCTTTCAAGGCTTGAATCTCGCTATCCTTCCTAAGATTTGTCATCTCCTTAATTACTTAGGTATTTTGCGTTATTTCTCATGAACTTAACACTTAGAGAAATCTTTCGCACACCCCTTGCACTCATTTATCAACTCTAGAACTTAAGGGGAATCTCAGTCTCTGCCCGCCTCGCAGAGACTCTGTGCATACATGCACTACCTCTCCTGAGCTTAACATACTCCTTCCTTCAGAACGAATGGGAGTGTCGGCATGCACACATGAGGCTATGCCCAAGGTCAACAAATTCACAGTTCATTTATTTTAACTTGAGCCACAACGAGGCTCAGGAATTTACATGTACAAGCCAGAGAAATCCTTATTTTATTATATACACAATTAGGTGGACTTAAATGGATATAGTATAACCATTAAGAAAACATGCACATCCTTGCAACATTCATAGGATATCCAACTTTAATTCACAGTTACCGCTTAAATACACAAAATATGAGAATACTTATCTATTACAGGTTGTAGCCAACTAACTGGTTGTGTGTGTTTGTCTTTCCACCCAACCATAGGCTCAAAGGCATTCATTCTTAGTGCTCTGGCCACCCCCGTGCCAAGCCATGATATCACCAGGGAATTTATGTCAATTCTCAACGATCCTTTCTCTTTCACATCTTTCGTGAGGTATATCAAGTGCTTCCTCAGCATCAAGCTTGCGACCTTCTGCTCAAGTCCCGTTCTTTGCATACTGTCAAAGATTTCTCTCTCTGTCACGGCCTCGACAAGTTTTATCAGATGCTTCCTCAGCATCAAGCTCGTGGCCTTCGGCTCGTTCTCTGCTGGCGAGTTCCTCGCATTCTCCACTCTTCTTTTTATTCTCTAACACGCCTTGCACGCACATCCCTCCTATCTTGTTCCTTTTGTCAGAAAGAAACCCGGGTCAGTCTGGGTCTGCAAGACCATGTGGTACTTCGGGATGACCTTTTGCAGTTAGACCATGCTTCCATTCATGGGGTAGTTGATGGTTCAACCACCAGTCCTTTTCTTATTAACTAATCTCTTATAATTTTCACATTCTTTCCTCTAGTGATATCATGGCTAGTACTTTCAAGGCTTCACCACCACAGTCATTTATTGTCAATTCAAACAATAATACATTTACACTATTCCCATGCCACAACATGTTAATCCTAATTAATAATTAATTACAAGTTGGGGGAAACAAGGGTGATACAATCCCCTCACCCTTAAAAGGAATATCGTCGTTAGTGTTCTTTCTCAGTAACACCTTTCATGCCTTTCTTATTCAGCCACTTCAGAAGTCTTTACCTTCTTTCTTGGTCAGGTCCTTTTTCAGACTCTTAATATTAGTCACCTACCTTCAATAATTCTTGGACAACAAGCAAATTAATCATAGTCTCATGTGAAAACATTTTACTGTTGCATAAAATTTCTAAGAAGATTTCATAATCTAGCACAATACTTATCTACGTAGTTTGTGTATTTGTATCCACATGGATGTATTGTTATCCATGCTCAATATTTTTCCTTGACATGCCCATTGTGTGCATGATCCCAATCAATAGTTTACAAGAACTATCAGAGTCTCCTCTTCCTTGTGGTCACTCACCCTCTAGGCCCAGGCTCAGGCATCCCCTTCTCTATTATACAGTTCCTCGGGTGATCCATCTTGCCTTGCCAAGGTTTTCTCGCACAAGAAGAATCCCAGAGACTTTATCAAGCCTTACAATCAAGGCATCCCTCTAAATTTCTTTGTCGAGGTGTCCCTCCAATTTGTGTTACCTCAACACAACATATTCCAGGCAATCATGGCTTACCACGGGGTTCTCATGGATCAGCAGTGGCCTCCATGCTTTTCAGTTGGATAGCCTTCATCCATCCTTTTTGGACAGATCTTTTCTTCTCACCTGTATCATAGGTATACAGAATTCATGAGACATCATCACAATTCTAAATTTCAGAATTTTATTGCAAATCTGTCACCCACAGATTTTCCAATTTCTTCATTTATTTTCATATATGTTCCACACGGAACCGGATTCACAAGCATGGGACTTCCCTCCCCATGGAAGTTTATCTCAGCGGGAAATCGGTCTTCCTTATGGGCTTACAATATTGTTATATCGAAGACTCTTTCTTCCTACAAGTCATTCTTTACACAGCCAAACAAACTGTTAGTTTCTCATGTGTGTGTGTGTGTGTGTGTGTATTCTCACTACATTTAAAATGTTATCACAACCTTTCTTAAATTGTGCATTCTAATAGTTGCACCACATCTATATAAACATGGGAGGAAAAAAAAAAGCATCCCTTACCTATGCATCATTTCATCCTACCAAACCTTTCAAGATGTAATTCAGGTATCAATTGACTTTAATGAATGTGCCAACATTCATGGCCACATTCATACCCAATGCACCCTTGCATTGATTTCAATTTTTCCACACTTTATGACAATCACTCTTCCATGGTGTGTTGGAGCTTAGCCAAGATCTTCACCACATCGCTTATTCATTCTTGTTCATTATTACAGTCAGATTGTGCTTCCTACTACAGGTTGGTCATGATCCTAGGTCGACACATATGAAACTATAAGTTTCTCTTGATGCACCCAAGCATTCTTTCCTCGTTAGTAACCAAGGTGCCCACACTCATGGCCACCCAAATTTTCTTTCCTTTGACATCCATATGATGTAAGTAAAAATTTTGGAAGGTCCTCCTTCCTCAATGGAAGGTCCATCATCTTCCCCTCATCCAAACATGCATTTCCTTGAAGCAATTCCATGCAATGTGTTAGCTATGAGAACCTTTATTCCCATAGAACTAGTCCCTATGACCACAGTCTAATGCAAAGTACTAAACTCTATCTTCCTTGACTGGCCCGGAGGAACTCCATTTTCTCTCCATGTGACCGAGCGTTGTGACCTCGGTTCTATTTTTTTCAGGCACTATCCTTTCAGCTCTCGTGTCTAGGCGCTATGATCCTGGCTAAATCCCTTGTCTTCAAATCAATGGTGTAGATCCATCTTCCCCCAGATCCAATGGCTGCAAGGGGTTGCAAAACCTCAACTAACTCATGGTTTAACTCTCCTCTCAATCTCCACAATGAATACGGATCGTCCAATCTAAGATCATATCCCAAACTCCAAACAACGCTATATTGAATTTAAATTACTGGTACAGTTCTCAACGTTAACCCGAGTGCACATGCAATCTCCACAATGATCGCGGACGTCGATCTTAGCCCTCGATCAATTTTAAACCACACGATTTCCAGATAATAATAATTCCAACACAGAAGTGTTTGACAGAGAATTTATTTTGAGAACAGAGCTTCGATTTGCTAAATTCAACCACAAAACCCAATCACAGTATGAGTTTTACACGACATTAACGTGTGGGTTCCTTGCAGGTTTTCCCACCGATCATTCACAGATCGGTGGTTCATAGCAATTGTGAAACCCCAATATGTTCTCTCTTTATCGGAGAGTTCAATCTCCGCAATTTGAAAAGTGCTCGCCCGACTCTTTTAATCGTGGTCATTGATCATCCACCCCGATGAGATCAATTCCAACACAGAAGTGTTTGACAGAGAATTTATTTTGAGAACATAGCTTCGATTTGCTAAATTCAACCACAAAACCCAATCACAGTATGAGTTTTACACGACATTAATGTGTGGGTTCCTTGCAGGTTTTCCCACCGATCATTCACAGATCGGTGGTTCATAGCAATTGTGAAACCCCAATATGTTCTCTCTTTATCGGAGAGTTCAATCTCCGCAATTTGAAAAGTGCTCGCCCGACTCTTTTAATCGTGGTCATTGATCATCCACCCCGATGAGATCAACGGTGCGGGTTGATTGTGGGTCGTGAACTAGTAAGTCCATTAATATCTTCTTTGCGTCTCGCAATGATCCTCGATCGTCGATCTAATCGAACGACTGGTGTTTGATCCGTTAACCCCAGTGGATATTGAAGTCGATTTGACAACTGCGATCGGTCATTTCTCCAATGAACGGCTCACATTCATCTCCTCTATCAGGTTCTTTATTAACCTGACTCGATCAAGGTTTTCTTCCTGAATCATACTCTATTTGGGTATCCGTGGCATACAACTGCCTTTCAAAACTTTCGTGCATAACGTTAAGAGAATAAAACATTTTCAAGCATGTCCTAGCACATCTTTATGCACTTCATCACATTATCCTTAATGTTTTCATGAGTGCAACACAAACAAATCTTGATTGTTTCTACAGCAATATGACCATCATCACTATGGTGCCAAAACATTTACTTTCATCCATGTACTAGCTCTCTCATCCCAGAGAAAACATAATACTCAGCAAGAAAATAATTGAGGACTCTCCCCTTATTCCAATTCTTTCTACACCGCCTGGGACTTTTCAGCCCAGCTGAGTTATCTCTAAAGGCCTCACTGAGTTTTCTTAACATGGCTTCAACCAAGCCTATATATATATATATATATATATATATATATATATATATATATAAGCTTGTAGATCACTACTTAATTATCAGGGTTATTAAGGTTGTGACTTTGTCCTCCTAACATATTTTTCACACAGTTCTTCCACAGAGAACTCACTCAGCATGCAAATTCCTTATTGCATGCCCATCACTATCTGTGATGGCCTCAACCTTAAGTTACCTTTAGTTGTTTACCAAATATTCCATAAGGAATATAAACATGCATATTTGTCATGCACCCAAATTATGTATCCATACATATTCTGGTTTTGTTAACTTACATCCATGATGTACTTAACCATATGCATAATCAACAGTATGTGTGTAGTTGCCATGGGTATATTTCACAACCTACATACATCTCTATTTTAAAATTAGTCAACTCATGATTGTTCAAAATCATTCTCATGTGATTCTCAACCCATAATCATTTGCCTCTTATCTTGACAATAGACCATCCTTCATCATTTACTCTTTCATTTATTTATACTAGTCTTTCCCAAGGGAATGGAGCGCATCCCCCTTAAGTTATCATTCAAAACAAAAATTTCACGACTCTTCAAAATGGAGTCAACCATGCATCCATGGTATTCACTTTATCTTGGCACGTGCAATTCTTGCCTTACATATCACTCATCAAGGCAGTCATATTGTGCCTTTAGTATACATATATCCTTACATTATGCATGTGCATAATTTGCACATGGACCTATCAGACTTCCAGATCCTCCTCCAAGGATATTGTTGCCATCCTTATGATAAGCCTCATAGGGACATGCAACACTGAGCTTCCCTCTCAGTTGTGAGCTTGCAGTCATTCACACGACATCCACATGGAAGTTGAATCAGCAATAGTCATAACTATGTTCCCTTTCTATACGATAACATCTAACAAGAAAACTCTCTTGCCTCAACCTCCATGGAACATTACCCAATTTATAAATACAATTTACGCAATTATAACCATGCCCGAGGTAACAGAATCAACCATTTTAGCTTCCAACTATATCTATATGGCTACTGTCCACCATTGGAATCCAATCTGACCCATTGGACTTCTAGAAGTGCCCCCACACTTCATTTACCACATTCAGGATCAACATTTAGTCAACCATTTTATCTTAATTTTAACAATTTAATGTCTAATACCATTTGGACTATTCCCTTAAAGCCAAAATGCAATTTCGAATTATGTTACTTACTAAGTATCCTAGTTCAGAAATCCAAAGTATCTTTAGGTCAAGATCGGTCTTGACCATTACACCTAGAATTCTTCCTTCTGTTCAGCACAATCAGGGATAGAGGCCACTCTCCTCCTCCCACAAGAACTCTGGTAGATTAGTTTCCTATCCACTAAGCAAGGTAGGTTGTTGTGATTTCTCACTCAATCACTCTATATTTCTACAGCTTCGTTTATCAACTTGATTAGAAAAACTCTGTCCAACAATTCTTGTACCCATAAACAAAATTTGTTTCTCAGTCCACTTTGAAACCCGAGATCTGTGCATGCTCTCCCTTTTCAGGGAATGGTCACCAGACTAATTCCTCTGATCGTGAGGGATTATACACATATACAAGGTTTAACCCTTCATTAAAGCAGTGGTTATTACTGCTACAGATCATTTCCATCCGTTCACATCCAAGTCTTGCTATTAGTGTCCACCAGCATAATCCCACTCCCGTAGGATTCACTATATTTTCTAAAAGAAATGCTAGGTTTCCTTTTTCACGGACTTAGCATGATTCAATATCATTGCATAAAATCCCAACCATATTTTAAATCTGCATCCTTCTGCTCAAAGAACTTATGTAGATGATTTATGTTTGGCAGTAATATTCTCCACAAGCTCATCTTAGCCTTGGTAACCAAATATTTTGACTGTACAATAACACGTACAATTGCATAGTGAAGTCAACTTATTTATTTGGGAACGTTAGCAACATATAGTGCCAATTTCCAAAACATCTATCAACAGTGAAGGATCCCATTCCTCTCTTCAGTGGAGGTTTTCTAAGCCTCTTAGGAATGCGGTAAGATAGGGTGTTACCCCTTAAATTCCTCCAGAAATATTTTCATACGACTCGTGCATGAGCCCAAGCAGGCCAAGTGTTGTTGTTGTGCTCTAATACCAATTTGTAACACACTCGACCCCTAGGTGCTCTTTTAAGGGATGGGGTATCAAAATTTTGTTTCCCTTAACTCTCTCTAGGTTTTCCTTTCACCAAAGCGCAGGTTCTTCCAAACCCGTAGACTCTTTCCTGGCCTCTTCGAAGGATTTGAACAACATGCGCTAGCTTTCCATGCTAGGCCTTGTCCTTCATATGACCTCGGGTTGTGCCCAGGCACCAAATCAAAGGGGGCTTCAGAACTTCGGCCTTCGGGGGTTCTTGACACACCTAACTCTGAATCCACCGAACTCCGAGCTCGCCAACACACACAGACTAGATTTATAGTCCACACTTCTTTCATAACCAATGGTTGAGATTTACTTCGGGACTTCAACGTTCAGGAGTTTCGAACGCTCCAAACACCTCTTTCCTCCGAAGTTCTCTGTACCCAGAGTTATAGATTGAGCGCCACATGTTTTTCCCCGATCAACGATCGATATCCGTCCTTTGCCCCGCTTCGGGTGACTTGTAGTCAACGCTCCTCCGCGTTCTTTATTCTGGAATGCCACTCCTCCAAAGTAACATGTCTCACACAGTGCATCCTATTCCAATGGATGGTTCTTATGAGCTCCGACGCTCCGACCTTCGAGATTTCTCGTGCCTTTACTCTTCAATTTCTCTGGAATGACTTTCCCCCGAAGTAAATCTCCAATATCCACGTGTTCTGACAAAGGACGGCTAGGATGATTCCTTACCTTTGGAGCTTCGGACGACTTATGGTCGACGCTCCACTTCCTTTCCTCCGGAGTTCGCACTTCTGGACTCCACGATCTGCTAACGTGTGTCCCTCTAAGATAGACAGTCACGATTTACTTCGGTAGTTCAGGCTTCAGGAGTTCTCAACTCGCATGACCCCACTTTCCTCCGAAGTGGCTATCTTCTGAAATGGAAGATCTGTTGACACCTTTCCTCGGCTAACGGACGACTTAGATGAACTCCAACTCTCCAACCTTCGGGAGTTCTTGTTCAACACACTCCATTTTCTCCCGAAGTGACTTTTCTCCAAAATGGAAGATATTTTTCCACGCGTCCCTTTCCAATGAACCATTGGGATGACTTCAGGATTCTAGCCTTCGAAAATCCTCGTGCCTTCACACTTCGATTCTCCGAAGTGCAGGATCTGAGGACACTTGTCCCTTTGGCTTGGACAACTTAGATCTGCTTCGGCTCCCGGCTCTTCGGAAGTTTTGCAATGCAAACTCCTCTATTCTCCTGGAGTCAGACAACGTCGGGCTGACCATAGCCTCAATCAGACGGTCTAATGGTATCTACGTGACCCCAGAGATGTATGGCTCGTAACTTCTATTCAATGGTCCCTTAGGTCCTAGTGTGTGCCACTTCGAGAGGGACACCTGGCAACACCGTCACTCAACACATGGGCCCCAACATGATCTCGACGTAATACACGTGTCCCCACGATCGAACGATCGTGATAGATCCTTAAGGATCCTTAGATCTACGGTCCACATTAACGTGGGATTTTAGGACTTCAAGGGTTTTGGTGTTACCAAACCTCTGCCCTCCTAAAGTGGTCAACGTTGGGCTGACTATATCGTAGATCCGACGATCGAGATAGTTCTCGTGCATCCTCAGATCTACGACCTAGATTAACTTCGGGACTTCAGGACTTCGAGGGATTCACCTCTCGTGCAACGAATATGCTCAATTGCACTTATTTATCAACTCTAGAACTTAAGGGGGTTCTTGGTCTCTGTCTGCCTCGTAGAGACTCTGTGCATACATGCACTACCTCTCATGATCTTAACGGACTCCTTCCTTCAAAATGTCTGGGAGTGTCGGGATGCACACGTGAGGCTATGCCCAAGGTCAACAAATTCACAGTTCATTTATTTTAACTTGAGCCACCACGGGGCTCAGGCATTTACGTGTACAAGCCAGAGAATTCCTTATTTTCTTAAATACACAATTAGGCAGAATTAAAGGGATACAGTATAACCATTGAGAAAACATGCACATCCCTGCAACATTCATAGGATATCCAACTTCAATTCACACAGGATATGAGAATACTTATCTATTATAGGTTGTAGCCAACTAACTAACTATGGGTGTTTTCCTTTCCACCCAACCATAGGCTCAGAGGCATTCATTCTTAGCGCTCTGTCCACCCCCATCCCAAGCCATGATATCACCAAGGAATTTATGCCAATTCTCAACGATCATTTCTCTTTCACATCTTCCGCGAGGTTTATCATGTGCGTCCTTAGAATCAAGCTCATGGCCTTCTACTCGGGGCTCGTTCTCTACATACTCTTAGAGATTTCTCTCTCTGTCACGACCTCAATGAGGTTTATCAAATGCTTCCCAGCATCAAGCTCGTGGCCTTCGGCTCGTTCTCTGCTGGCGAGTTCCTTGCATTCCCCACTCTTCTTTTTGTTCTCTGGTGTGCCTTGCACGCACATCCCTCATATCATGTTCCTTCTGTCAAAAGGAAACCCGGTTCATTCTGGGTCTACAGGACTCTGGGTACTTCAGGTTGACCTTCTATAGCTAGACCATGCTTCTATTCATGGGGTAGTTGATGGTTCAACCACTAGTCATTTTCTTATTAACTGATCTCTTATAGTTTTCACATTATTTCCTCTAGTGATATCATGGCTAGTACTTTCAAGGCTTCACCCCACAGTTATTTATTGAAAATTCAAACAATTATACATTTACACTGCTCCCATGCCACAACATGGTAATCGTAATTAATGATTAATTACAAGTTGGGGGAAACATGGGTGTCACATCATTGCAAAAAATGGGGCACTTAGAGGCATGAAAGCCCTGGCAGGAGCAATATCATGATCTTTCTCTCTTTAAACGTTAGAGGGGTGGAGGGGATCCTGAAATCCTCCTCCCTTCAAAGACTTCTTCGGAGGACTACACTGAACATTATTTTTTTGCAAGAAACTATGGTGGAGGATTTTAAGGCTCATCTCATGTGTTGTAAGTGCAGTTGGAACTTCGGGGGGTTTATTAGTATCTTGGGATCCAAAAATGTTTGACATTTGCCCATTTTTGTGTTCTGGTGGTATCCTTTTAACATGTACTAGTCTGGATCTAAATATGTCGATTACTCTACTTAATGTGTATGGGCCCTTTGTGGATAGAAAATTTTTCTGGGAAAAGGTGGCGAAGAGGGGTCTTTTGGCTCGCCGAAATCCAATTCTAGCTGGTGACTTGAATCTTACCTGTGATGTTGGGGAGTTGTGGGGAGATACAACACATTTGGATCCCCTGTCAACTTTTTTTAAAGAACTTTTTAATGGTTCTGGATTGGTAGACATTGCTCCGGATATATTAGTGTTGACGTAAGGGGCACCGCGAGAATATCAAAAAGGCTGGATCGCATTTTAGTAGCTAAAGATCTCATTGCGGGAGTTAGTAGATATAAATCATGGGTGGATTTTCCATACACATTGGACCACTCCCCTGTTCTTTTAAAACTTGATAGTCTTACACTCCCGATGGCGTATCCTTTCAAATTCAATGCTTGTTGGTTACATGAAGAAGAAGTGGTTACTATAGTGAATGAAGTATGGAAGGATAATGCGTTACTGGTCGAAAGGGATGTACAACAGAGATTTGTCAATACGTTGAAGTCTTTAAAGACACATATAAAAGCATGGGCAAAAGAATTTAAAAGAAAGCATGAAAAAAAGCTTGTTTGATTAGAGGGACAGTTGAAAGAATTATTTCTAGACATGGCATAGGGTATTAGTAACAGTGGTAGGGATATTAAAATAAAACTCTTGGAGGCTGAGCGTGACAAAATTCTTCAAGAAGAAGAAGAGAAGTGGAGACTTAGAAGTCGGGCCATCTGGTTAAAGAGTGGGGATAAGAATGCAAAATTCCTTCATAGATTTGCAAGTTTCTGGAGGAACATGAATCACATTTGGGAGATTAGGGATGAGAATGGAGATCTACATGTCGGCCAAGTAGCAATAAAAAAAGAAGTTGTCAAGTGGACATTAGTGATCAAGTGGACATTGCGGGTCTTTACGATTGTATTGTGAAGGAAGACAATACAACGATTTTAGAAGGCCCGTGCACGAAGGTGGAACTTTGGGAGGTCCTCAAGTCTTTTGCCAAAGAAAGGATTCTGGGGCTCAATGGGTGGACTATAGAGTTTTTTATCCACTTTTTTTACATAGTAGGAGATGATTTATTAGAAATGGTGGAGGACTCTAGATTACGTGGCTTAGTGAACAAGTCTATAAATGTGACCTTTCTGACTCTTATTCCTAAAGTAAATAATCCCACGTCTTTTGGGGATTACAGACCAATTGCTTTGTGTAATTTATGTTACAAGTTGAAATCAAAGGTAATTGCAAATAAGATTAAGCCTATTCTCCCACGCTCGTTGTCGGAGGAAAAATTGAGATTTCTAAAAGGTAGACAGATCTTGGATGCTATAGGAACGACACAGGAATGTTTGCACAACATTAGGTAAAAAAATCAAAATCCATGATATTAAAGTTGGATCTTAAGAAAGCTTATGACTGCATCAACTGGGATTTTCTGCGATTGACTCTATTTAAATCGGGCTTCAGTATAATACCTTTCACAAATTGGATTTTAAGTTGTGTGACTAGCACAAAATTTGCAAACCTGATAAACGGGGAGACCTCTGAAATGTTCCAAAGCGGTAGAGGGCTTAGACAGGGTTGTCCATTATCGCCCTTGTTATTCATTCTAATCATGGAAGGACTTAGCTTGTTGTTAAAGAAAGGAAAAGTTGAAGGAAAGTTATCAGGGGTAGACGTCTCCAGGTTAGTCAAGATTCTACATTTGTTCTTTGTGGACGATGTGTTAATCATGTCAAAAGATTCTATTGATGAGTGGTTAGAGATTAAAAATATTTTAATGATCTTTTGTAGAGCCTCCAAACTAATGATAAATTGGTCAAAGTCTGTCTTTTACTATGTTGGAGTCCACGAAGAGACTTTAGAAACTTTAAAAGAAATTTTTCCTTAGAATTTTGAGGAACTTGTAAAAAGTTTTCAATACCTTGGTTATTTCTTAAAGGCAGATGCTTATAAATCTGTTGATTGGAGATGGCTCCTCTCAAAGATTGAAGCTAGGATTGGGGTGTGGTGTAACAGATGGCTATCATTGGGGGGTCGTTTCACATTGGTTAAATCTGTTCTTGAAGGAAAACATGTGTATTGGATGGCATTGGTGGCCATACCAGCCTCCATTCTGGAAAAAATAAGGAAACTTATGTTCAGTTTTATTTGGTCAGACATTGAGGGGAAAAAAAATTTCCATCTCTGTAATCAGGAAGTCGTTGCAAAACCAAAACTATTGGGAGGCTGGGGGATTAGAAATATATATCTTTTCAATAATGCCTTGGTGGCAAACTGTTTGTGTCGAGTCCTGATGAAAGAAGGAGTATGGAATAAAGTGATTAAAGATAAATACATTCCCCACAGCTCTGTAGTCACCCGGCTAAGGTCGGCTACAACCACAACACCGTCGACCTCACAAACTGGGAAGAACCTACTAAAGTCCTTGCATTTGTTAACCCACTAGCTAAGCTGGAGGCCCGGATCAAGACACTCAGTTTTTATTGGTTTGGATAAACATTATGGACCTGGGGTTTTCCTCCTTTTTATCTCGCCAATTGTTATCTGAATTGAAAAGAAACAATGTGGTCTATCTCTACCAAGCTTTGGGAGAAAGGAGATCGGGATTTATATCGGATCATTGGAAAACCAGTGAGGAGATTGGTCTGAGGGGGAACCTGGCTGTGGAATGGGATGCATATTGCAGGGAACTTAGTGGGGCGGGTGTGCAGCTATAGAATCAAGAAGATGCGCTCATTTGGACTGGGGGAGATAGATCCAGATACCTGAATGTGAAAAATTTATATTTGGCTCTCGCAAAGAAGAAGTGGTTGTATGTTATTTGGGGTTGGAGAAGACATTTGTGGAAGTGGGCTATGACACAAAAGATAAAATTATTTATTTGGTTATCTATTGAGAACAAAATCCTAGCTTGGGACACTTTGCAAAAAAATCATTGGCATGGTCCTAATCATTGTCACTTATGCTCCAAAGATGTTGAATCTGTGTTATCACCTATTTGTTTCTTGCAACTTCTGTCAGGAGGTTTGGTTTAGGATAAAAAAAAGGCTTAACTACTCGACTGTTTGGGAAGGCAGTTCTTTAAGTGAATGTTTTGAAAATTAGGTAAAAAAGAGGTAGTTTTCATCATGCTGCCTTCCATACTTTGTTGGTTCGTCTAGTTGGAGTAGAACAAAGCTATCTTTGAAGGAAGCAAACCTTCTATTCTATATGTAGTATGTAAAGTCAGAGCAAACCTTCCTTCTAGGCCTACCATGAAGAAGGCTCTTCCTCGCTTTCTCCAAAGTCTGTGTATCTTATCTCCCATAGTGAGTTGGTTCGATGGAGCTGCGGATTTAAGTGATCATAGATGTGGGGCAAGGGGTTTGATAAAGACTAGCACAAACACGGTCTACAAGTGGACTTTCAATTGCGTCTTTGGGACAAATACCAGGGCATAACTGCTTGGAGCATGGGTGAGACTCTTATCCTAGTTGAGTGACTGAATATAGATGTTATCCAAGTAATTGGCGATTTGAAGATTATTATAGAGTGGTTGAAGAATAATGGCAAGTTACAGATTGTCTCTTTGATGGGATGGATGGACAGAATCATTAAGCTTAAGAACTCTTTTAGAGAGATTCATTTCACCCATGTCTACAAGGAGCTAAACATGGACACAAATTCCCTCTCGAAGAAAGCACTGACGAACATTGAAGGACAGATCAATTACAACTTGTGAGTTGATGGAAATGAAGGCCCCACTCACTGTTTCAATCTTTTTTAACTTCTTAGCTGTATTTTTTGGTCATTAAAATCTTTGAAGTTTTTTGAGAATAGTCTCCATCTGTTTAGCAGCATCGTCACATTATGGAGTTTTGTTGGATCTTTTCCCTCCATGAGATCCCATGGATATATGCCTTTCATAGGCTTGAGTGAAATGTTGTGATGTAAGCTCTAATCATAGAGTCTATGTCATAAACTCATATCTATGTAAGGTTTTGTTTTGTCTACGTCAAGAATGAAGGCAAGCAAAGAAAGTAAGATCTATGATAATAATGTAATGTGTACCATTTATATTAAAGAGTCATTTTTCTGTTGAAAAAAAAAAGGCAGGAATTTCCTTTTTCTATTTTTATTTAGATGGCTTCCAACAAAAGTCAACATGTTAGACGTTAACATAGCCCACGTCCTAAGAAAAGGTTGAAAATTGATTTAAGGTGATTGACAAAATGAAAACACAGCCCAATACAAAAGAATTTGAGCCACTGCAACATCTTTCAAATGTTGCAAATCATATAACTGCCCTTCTACTTCACGAAATCCACCTCCTCTGCTCCTCTCTGTCATGTTCTTCAGAACCTACACACGCCATGGACAGAGACAATCGCTATTCTGTAACTGAAAAGAAGAAAACCCTAGAAACAAGAAGGGTTCAAGACAAACCATGCTACCTGTTTAAGCATGAGATATTCACTCTGGAAAGTTGACACCCTCTCTTCCTCTGTTCAAGCTCCTTGGACTTCATTTCCAACTTGTTCGAATAAGCCTTCTTCCTCACCCTTCCTCACCCTCAGTTGCTGAGCAGATACTCTGTTCCTCAGCAATCTACAACCAATTTAGCAACTCAAAAAACCCATAAACGTAATTCCCCAAATCAACCCTAAAAACGCTAAA
>JZKD02S1624685.1:60253-72059 GCA_000966675.3 Picea glauca
CAACACAATCATCATTATTCACATGTGACTGAGCACAATGGAATTCAACATCTTCTCCATCAATTTCAGAAGTTTCCTCATACAGAGATGCATTTGTTTCAAATTCATCATTCAATTGTATGTCTATACAGTGGGGTTCATTCTCAACAATCTGGCTAAGTTCAGTTTCACCCACATAAGCTTCTTCAAATGCACTGATATGATCCAAAGTGTTTATTCCCTCTGCACTATACTTCATTTCTATGATATCCCAAAACATTTTTGCATTCTCTATTTTACCAAATTCATATAACAGAGCAGACAGGATGCCATTATTTAATGCTGAACTAACAAGATATAATGTTAATTTATCTCTTCTCTTCTCAGTAGGATCTTCATAACCATTTTGAACAAATTCCCATAAATCTACTGATCCAAGTAAACCTTCCATTTTCATTTTCCAAAGATCAAAATTTTTACCTGAAAATGATGGTAAAACTGGCTTCAACCTTTTCAATATTTCATTGATTTCTTCATCTTCATAAATCTGCTCCAGATCCGCAATCTGATCCTGGTCTCCATCAGGTATGTGTTCCTCGGCTACTGCTGAAAACACTTTATATTTACCTACAAAATATATTTCCTTTGCTCTTTGAATCTTTCTCCCCATCTATTTGAGTTCTCTCTGGAACTGTTTAAGTCTCCTTTTTTGGCCCATGACAACTTCTCTTGTACGCTAACAACTCTTCCCTTCACGAATTCTGCAGCAGTTGTCAATTGTGGACCAATCGCGGCCCCTCGGCTTTTTTTTCACGGAAATAGAACAACCGACAACACTCCACCACAGTGGCACTCTCTTTCATTGGGATCCTTCACTTTGCAATGGTGGCAACACTCACGGTGACCACAATACATGGTGGCAACTTTCTTTTACGCCTCACATGGGCACCTCAAGTCTTACTTCACAGACAATTCTTTGCTGGCAACTTTCAACAACAATAAATTCCTTTACGCAGCGATCTTGTGTCAACTGCTCACAAACAACAACTATAAAATGATGGTAGTAACAAAACTACGCCACAGAGAATGTACAACAATCAAGGAGTGGCTTGCTAGCTGCTTCTTTGTGTGTGGCTCCACCTCTCACTCGACGTTCGCTCCTTCAACTGAGATCCAATGCAAGCCCTCAAATGGATCACGACCCACCACGATAAAATGATGGCCCAGGCACTAGATCCGTTGGGTTTGAGAACTTTCTTTCAGCTGGTGGCTTTCTTCTCTCCAACAACAGGTCAGCTCCGTAGAAGATCAACACCTTCCTTCACCATTCTGCGGCCTTCTACCAATCCACTGAGCTCTCTAATATTTATCACCGAAAGCACCTTACAGGTATGGTTCACTTGGCTTTCACTTTAGCAAGCTTCTCCACGGCTCCAAAATGACTCCTCTTGGCTCCTCCTTGAACACCTTTCATTTTTCACGTGGGACTACAACCCATCAAAGCTGTGGTATAATTGCACCTCGTGCAAAATCAAGGTTCTTGCAAAACAACGTCAGTAGTTGCTCCTTCAGAAATAGAGGACGAGACAATAACAAGCAAACCAGAGTTGTTCTCTTCAGACAAAAACATGGGCGTCTTGACTCTGTCTAAAACTTATACTACTCTAGCTCATCACTAGTGGCTTATGACGATCTTCTGCCCAGGCACATCTTATCCACGCTGCACGAATCCTTCAATCTATAGCAGTCAAGTTGATAACATCAATGAGCAGTGATGGGCAGCTCTACCTTTCTGCCCCTAGCAGCGTCTCTCCACAATCACAGCGTTTTTCCTCGACGTCCTTTACTTCTCTTCACTTTAGGATGATCATCGACTAACTTTGCCCCTCCGCCTTGAGATGAGCATGTAACATCACTCTCATTCCTAGGGCTCAAATTGCAGCTCGAATTCAGTCATATGATTGTTCTTCTCATTACTCTGGGCAATCCCGTGAGGGATCCAAGCCCCGATTGGATCTGATACCATGTTAATATTTTTCATTACACCAAAACCCACAAGTGTTAGTAAACTTCCAAATCAGCAACATCACCTTGAGTGGGCGGTTAGTCCCATGTTCCCAGCATGGCGGTTAGTCCACGAGAGGTGTGGCAGTTATTCCAACACCCCTAGTTCATGAGAGGTGTGGCGGTTAGTCCAACACCCCCCCTTCGACGTAACTCGAGGGAATTGAACCTGGGCCAAGGCTCTGATACCATATCAAACATAATTGAACACATACTCAATAATTTGATATGGGAAACCTTACAAATAAATAGGCTAGGAAAGCCTATAACAAACCCCTACCTTTGTGGATTTGAAAACAACCTAGAAGCTATAAATGAATACAACTATAACAACCCTAAAACCAACTCAGAAACAAAAAGTACCTTTCACAAGTCAATCATTAGACACATATTGTATACTATGTACATAGTGTTGTAAATTGGATTTTTACACGTAAGAGTTTTACTTTTTAAAAAGGCTTTTTCGTAATTTGTTTTTTTACAATCGCCCCAAATCTTAATAAGCAATGGAATTTCAAAGCTGGTTATTATTTTAAATTTTGTTAAATGTTTTTTGAAAGTGAACAAAATCAATGTATACTAACATAATATAAACTTATATGTCAAAAAAATTTAAGGCAACCGGCTTGATTTTATATATAATCCTTTAAATTGTATTCATTCGTTGTTGAATTTTCGTAACAGAAGAGACGTTTAAAGTCTACTTTTGTACGCATGATCTCAAGGTCAGGGATGGAATTTGATGGGCGGGCCAATTTGTCTGTCAAATATAGTTAAGTTTTTTTAATAATCATCAAGACTCTTCGTAGAAACTCATAGAACGGTTATTGAGGTCAGGAAAAGAGTTAAATTTAACGTGCTCTTGGGTTTTGAAATTCCAACCCTCTTCAAGGTGAAGAGATGTTATAAATATGTCAGAAGATACGTTTAATCTGAGATTTAAATTTAACTTTTATATATAGTAGACATTAAATATAAGTAGATGGATATCAGAGTTGTGTCATGTCATTATACAGTTCTCAAAGCACTTTCTTGTGTCATTTCTATCATAGAATTTGGGTGGACTCACTATATTAAGACTGTACTAAGGTTATTATAATATTTAAAGTGTTTAGTTTAAATGTTTTATGTTTTTTAATTTTTATTGGATATATTTTTTTAATTAGTTTATTTAAAATTTTGTTAAATTTTAAATAAAATTAATTGAAAAAATATATTAAATAAAAATTTAAAAATATAAAAAAATGTTGAAATTGTAAATTTAAATTGTTGGAATAGTAAAATCCAAATGTTTTAAAAGTTTTTTAAAAAATTGAATAAATTTATCCATTTAAAAATGCAATTTAAATGATACAAAATTTATTATTTCATCAATAATTATATAATCAAATTTCCACAATTACATAATCAAATTTCCACAATTACATAACCAAATTTTAATAATAAGTACTAAATACATAAATATTTAAACTTGTAAATTTTAAAATATTGACACCACTTTTCATCATGTAAAAAGGCTATGCAAAGAGTATTCATATAAGTGTGAGGCCAATAACCATGTTTTTCCAGCAAAAAATTTCTCAATTATATTGAAATATAATTTGTTTAATATAGCAAGATTACGAAATCCCCTTCCAACAAATAGATATTATGTATCTAGCTATGATCTATACCTCTTTATAGAAGGTAGGTGATCAGGGCCATTACATTGTTCAAACAGATAGGATATACAAGGAAACTATGAAAATAAAGATGGAGATGAAATGTAGTCCAAAAATAGTATTGTCAGTCTCTTTACTGTATCTATTTCCCAAAAGCAAAAGTGCAAGAAAACTATTATAGAGTTGGACTTCGAGATAACTTGTGAGGTGAATATCTAGTAGAGATTTAGATAGTGAGTAGGGCCCTCATGATCATCTAGCCAGTAATTATAAGAAAATAATCCAACTTGTTTCTAGAGAGCAGTCTTTGAGAGGGAATCAACTTCCTTGTTGTGCTCCCGTAGAGTGTGGTTGTAACTGATATGCCTGAAGAAAGTGTGCAGCGCTCTAAATTTGTCCATCCAACCTAGAAGTGAGGAGACCTGGAGTTTTCATTTGTTGTTTAACCAGTGGATATCAATTTTTGAATCCCCAATGATTTGAATATCCAGTAGATTTAGTCTACAAGCCAAATGGAGGGTTGCCCAAACCCCCAGTAATTCTACCCTAGTATTGGTGCCAAGGCCACAGTTGTAAGTCCAACAATAATATGAGTTCTTTGATATCCTTATTAATTCACTTGCACCACTTTGTATACCATCTGACTGTGCAGCACCATCAAACCAACCTGTAATTAGACCCTCAATATTGTGTGCCTTTATTTTTGGTTTGATTTTTTTTTTCTCAGGTGAACTGCATTCCAATTTGAGTACAATCCAAGAGCTTTAAAGACAACTGTCGTTGGAGAGGGAACCCCATTTGCAAAGACCGTGTTCTTCCTCTCCAACCATACAAACCAACAAATAATTGGTGGCAGAGCAAAACAAGATCGATGCTTTTTGTTCTAGCTATCAAAACAGTCTAGAAACATAGTCCCTGTTGATTAATTGAGTTGGTTGTCATTGATGTCAACCCTTGAAGAAAGTTTGGTAGCGAATTCCAATAGCACAAAGGTTTGGGTAATGGACCCAAGTTTGTTTGATGGATAATGGTATGATTTTTGATATATTTGCAGGTAAAAATATTCTAGATGGATAGTACATGTCATGCCATTTCCGGTGGTATGTGGAACATCACATAACTCCTCACCATTAGAGAGTTATGACCATGTGAAGTTGGAGAACCCTCATGAGTCACCCAAAAGCCCCAAAAGGTCAAAGTATCAAAGTGTTTGCAAATAATAAATTATTTAAATAATAAAGTGAAGTGATGAGTGTACTATAAGTCAAAGAGGATGCAAAAGAAATTATTTAAATAATAAAGTTAATGGAGAACCTACTAATTATGGAAAGTGGTTAAGTTAAGTGGACAAGTGGTTATAAGTGGGTTAACCCTAAAATAAGGAAAGTGGGTTAAGATGGTTAGAAGGTAACCCCTTGAGGAAGCTACATAAAAGTATAAATGAGAGGCAAGGGTCTCTCATTCAAATCACACTTGAATATCATTGAATAACTATTTTTGTGAAAGGTTATTTGGGCAGGTATTATTGATAGAGAAAAATTGCAGCAGAAAAAGTGTGGTAGGAAAAGTGCGACAAAAAAAGTGTGGTAGGAAAACTATAGCATAAAAAGTGCGGTAGGAAAAGTGTAGCAGGAAAAGTGGGGCAGGAAAAATACGAAATAAAAAGTGCGGCAGGAAAACCGCAGCACAAAAAGTGTGGCAGAAAAATCGTGGCAGTGGATTCATGACAACAAAACCATGGCAACAAAACACTACAAGAAGAAAAAAAAAGTATGGTTCTCATATGTGTAGTGTTGAATTTATGAATCAAGTTGAGGGTTTTCCTTGTAAATATGTTGGATACCCTCTTGGGAGTTTATGGCTTGTTGTAGAGTTGATTTGATGCAAATCTACTGAAGTTTAATATTGGTTCATGTTTGAGGGATTTTGGTTGAGGTATGTTGCTAAAGTTATTGGTACAAATAGAGGTTGTATAACAGTGAGGTTCTAGCACATGGTTTGAGGTACAGACTTGTGGTATAGTGTTTGAGGTATATGTGATCAGATCAGATTTGGGTGATGAAATTGATGAAGGGTTTTGGTTGAGATACATGTTGGGTACATGGTTGAGACAAGTAGTTGATGATTTGACACATACATGAGGTGTATATTTGATGATGTTGGTACATCTTAATGAGTCATAGTTGATGTGTAGTTGATGCATGATTGGTACATACTTGGTACATGGTTGGAGGTACTTGTTAGTAGTATTGTTGACACATGGTTTATGGATGATATAGCATAATTGTCTTGGTATATTATTAGAAGCACATATTGATCTTGGTGATGATTATGAGTTCTTGTGATATGCTTGGTTGATGCACATCTTGGTGATATTGTGCATATGGTTGAGAGTTGTCTTGGTGATTGATCTTGGTGAGTAGATCTAATTTGGTTGATAAGATTGATAAGATAAGTTGTTGTGACAGGTTATTTGTACATGTTTGGTGCATGGTTGATGCATTTGTTTATAGTACAAGTTGAGGTACATGTTGGCACAGGTTGTTACACGTTGATTACAAGTTGATTGGTACATGTTTAAAACAGTATATTTCATAGTGATAGTGTGACAGTGGTTCCATCATTCTACTTCTACGTCAGGGCGGTTGGACAGGGCAAGGACAGGTGGTTGTAGCCACCTTCTATTGTAGCCGAAGAACATAGGGGGTTGTAACCTCCTTCTAGTTGTAGCCAGAGAATTGGGAAGCTGAAGCTTCCCTCAAATTGTAGCATGAGAAACTAGGGGGTTGTAGCCTCCTTCTGGTTGTAGCCAGAGAATTAGGGAGTTGGAGCTTCCTTCAGGTTGTAGCCTGAGAAACTAGGGGGTTGGAGCCTCATTCCAGTTGCAGCTAGAAAACAAAGGAAGTTGGTGCTTCCAATGAATGTAATTCTTAAAGACAAATAAGAAAAAAAATTATGTGGTTTTCTCCCACTTTGGGTTTCCACGTAAAAACATTGGTGTACTGTGTATGTGTATGATTGCTCATTTGTTCATTGTTTATTTACTTTGCAACTATTGGATGATAATTCTACATTGATATAACACTTGCATTTGTGGTTAAAAATGATTGAATTACTCTATTATTGATTCACCCCCCTCTCAGTAATCCAACAATTGGTTTCAAAGCAGGTTCCTTCAGGAAACAATTTAACCACTGGAAGGAGATCATGGATTATTCTGCGAATGGAGTACCGATGTTTAATGGTCATAATGGTTTAAGTATGAGATGTGGAGCAAAATGATGAAATTATTTTTACAGGCACAGGGGCATTATATTTGGCTATCATTTGTTACATGATATGGTAGTTCAAAAAGGGAAAAGATTGCAGCCAAGAAGGAATTGAAGACGAATAACAAAATAGAAATGGATTTCATCTGCGAAGGATTACCTAATCCGGTAAGAGAAAAGGTTGGTAAATGTTCATCAGCTAAAGAAATTTGGGATAAGTTACATGACATATATTCTTCACCCATCGCAGATTCAGAAAATGCCAAAGAAGATGTAGATACAGATCAAGAATAATTATGTTCACCATGTCAAATAGATTCAGAAGATGAAGAGTACATAATCACCATAGGTGTGTTGTTTTGCTTTAATTATGAAAAATGCAGACATTTTGAAATATAATGCCATGAAGGAAATGAGATATAAAAACTAATTGAAAATGAAGACAATTATGAAGTAGAATTGATTAGTGCTTTAGATGAACTGAGAGAATAAAACAAGTCACTCAAGAAAGAATTGATGAAACAAAAGGAAAGTGTTCACATTTTGAAGAATCCCAACAAGCCATCGAGAACTTAAGAACTCAGCTAGAAGAAGCCAGAAAGATTGAAGAAAATATTGAATATCAAAAGCAGTATTTGGAAGCCAACATAGTAGCACAGAAGGAAGAAGTAGAAATAAGAGAGAATATATTGACAGATCATGTTAAGGAAAAAACTAACGATCTAAACCAACTTGAGGTAGAGTTTGGTCAAGAAGAGAAAGGACTTGAAGAATAAATAATCACATTAAAAATTCATTTTGAAGAAGCGAAAAGAACAAAATAAGTTATGAAGTCTCAGATAATGAAGAAAGAAGAAGAGGTTGAAAAGCTTGAAGAAGAAGTTGTCACATTGAGAAATAAAATCACCAATCTTAACAAGAATGTTGAAGTGATAGAAACATCCACATCAGTTATAGAGAATGAAGAGAAGCACTCCAGGCTGCTAGAAAAGAAGAATGAAGAAAATATAAAGAGTTATGCAGAAGTACTCAAAAGAAAGAATCATGGTCAACCAGAATCTAAGAAAACTATTGAAGATACATCTTCAAGAAGACCATCCATGTTCAAGCCACAAAGAAACTTCAATCATGATCATGATCAGTCAAGGCAGAAATTCAGAAAGACTACACCACAAAGAAGATCATTCACTCCTAGGTATGCAAATTTCTTTTATGGTCATTGTTTTTATTAAAGTAATTTTGGACATAAGGTTGCAAATTGCAGGGATTATAAAAGAAATGTTCAAGCAAGAAGTGCCTATGTGGCCCCACGTAACATTGAATGTTACAAAATGTCATAACTATGGACACATAGCTAGTGATTGTATAAGCATGATCGATACTTCCATGAAAGATAACACTAATATCAGATATAAGAAAGTATGGATAAGAAAACAGGAAGAATAGGTGAATAAAGACCAGGTACTAGAGATCGCAAGATTGACAATAAAACATGATGAAGAAAATTCTACAGAGAAAAATAAAGATGTCAGATACAGAAAGGTTTGGAAAATAACTGAAAGAAAAGAAGGACATGTAAATAAGGAACATGCTCAAGAGATTGTACTTTCAGGCATTGTAGTGAAAGATGAATCCACAAACAAAAAGAAAGAAGTCAGAGCTCAGAGAGATGATGAATCTACCAATGAAGATGATGATGAATACACATCAGAGTAAGAATTGTTCTAAACCATCTGACTTAGAGACTCTCAAGTAATGTGAATATTAGATAGGGGGAGTCTATGAGATAGATGTGACAGACCAAAGCATCATCCTTCGAGCAGCTTGCAAAGTTTGAGAAGACAGATTCAGAGCAGTTAGTTAGCAGAAGTACAATTTGATAGATTAATCAAAACTTCATGATAATATAGTGATAAATGGGTCAACATTATCGACAATTGTGCAAGTAGAGTCTTGGACAATATGGACAGAGATGGATTTGTAAGAACACTTAGCAGGTTTGAACATATATATGACAATGAACGAGAGAATGGATTCATATATTGGTTCAAAGAGTGGTTCAGAGACAAAGGAACATTATCATAATGGATGATAATTACACAAGAAATGGCTCAAACAATGCTAATGGATTCCAAATTGATAGATATTTTTTGGACACATACAGTGCATACAACATTTCACATTCAAAACAGAGTAATGCTCATAAAAAACAATGACAAAACTCCCTACGAACTATGGAAAGGAAGTGCAAACAACAAACTCTACAACAAGGTAACTCAAGGTAGTATTTTATTAATTGAAATTTATGTTGATGATATTGTTTTGGAAGTACTAATGACAGATTAAGCCAGAAATTTGCAAATGATATGCACAATGAATTTGAAATGTCATTACTTGGAGAACTATTCTTCTTTCTGGCTCTTTAGATATGTCAAAGAAACCAAGGAATTTTTATTTCTCAAACTAAGTATATCAGAGAAATGCTAAAGAGGTTTGGAATGGAAGATTGCAAACTAGTTACCACTCCTATGAAAACCAGTTGCAAGTTGAGAAAAGATGATGATTCAAAGTCTACATACCAGAGGCAATACAGGTCAATGACTGGTATCTTACTATATGTGACAACATCCAGACCATATGTAATGCAGGTAGTTGGACAGATGGCACGATTTCAAGCAACACCAAAGGAATCACATGTGTTAGTAGTAAAGAAGATTTTCATATATCTCAAAGGAACATAAGAGTTTGGATTATGGTATCCAAAAGGAAAGGATCTATCACTTATTGCCTACACAGATGCAGATTGGGCAGATTGCATCGATGATTAACAAAACACTAGTGGAGCAACGTTTTATTTGGGTGAGTGTTTAGTATCATGGTGAAGTAATAAATAATCATCAGTATCCTTATCTACAACCGAGGCGGAGTATATTGTAGCAATAGGATGTTGTACACAGGTTCTATGGATGAAACAAACTTTGACAGATATATAGGTTGAGTATAATTATCTCATTCCAATCTATTGTGATAATACAAGTGCCATCGGTGTCTTAAAGAACCCAGTGATGCACTCTAAGAAGAATCACATTCCAATCAAGTATCACTTTCTACGAGAATAGATTATAGAAAAGAACATTAGAGTTGAATATGTTGGCACAAAAGAATAAGTGGCATACACCTTTAAAAAACCGCTTCCACGGGAAGCCTTTGAGTATCTATGCTATAGACTCGGAGTAATTTCTACTCCAAAATGAATGCTTTTGAATGCTTATTTTATGTCTTAGATTTACACAAGGAATCACCATAAAGAGGAAAGTTTAGGTTGGAAGATCAGTTTTTCAGTCAGGGGAGTATCCCTAAGGACAATTTAGTTAGAGGGAGCAACCCCGGATGGAAAGATACCTTTGTCATTGATGACAAAGGGGGAGATATTTATCAAATGCAGAGCACAGAGACATGGTTTCAGGGGGAACGATGGTCACAGGAAGGGCATGAGTGATATGACTTCAGTATTGCATGACATGACTTCAATGTTGCATCATAGTATTGCCATCAATGCCTAAGGGGGATATTGTTTATTAATTGGGTTGGTTTTCATTGATGTCAACCCTTGAAGAAAGGTCGGTAGCGAATTTCGGTAGCACAAAGGTTTGGGTAATGGACCCAAGTTTGTTTGATGGCTAATGGTATGAGTTTTGATATATTTACAAGTAAAAATATTCTAGATGGATAGTACATGTCATGCCATTTCTGATGGTATGTAGAACGCCACATAACTCCTCACGATTAGAGATTTATGGCCATGTGAAGTTGGAGAACCCTCATGAGTAATCTAGAAGCCTCAAAAGGTCAAAGTAGTCAAAGTCTTTGCAAAGAAGAAATTATTTAAATAATAAAGTGAAGTGATGAGTGTACTATAAGTCAAAGAGGATGCAAAAGAAATTATTTAAAGGTAATGGAGAACTTACTAACTATGGAAAGTGGTTAAGTCAAGTGGACAAGTGGTTATAAGTGGGTTAACCCTAAAATAAGGAAAGTGGGTTAAGATGGTTAGAAGGTAACCCCTTGAGGAAGATACATAAAAGTATAAATAAGAGGCAAGGGTCTCTCATTCAAATCAGACTTGAATATCATTGAATATCTATTTTTGTGAAAGGTTATTTGGGCAGGTATTATTGATAGAGAAAAATTGCAACAGAAAAAGTGCGGCATAAAAAGTGTGGCAGAAAAAATGGGGTAGGAAAACTACGGCAGAAAAAGTGCGAGAGGAAAAGTGTGGGAGGAAAAGTGCGGGAGGAAATGTGCGGCATGAAAAATGCGGGAGGAAAAGTGCAGCAGAAAAATTGTAGCAGAAAAAGTGCAGCAGAAAAATCGTGGTAGAAAAATTGCGGAAGTGGATTCGCGACAGCAAAACCGCAGTAAAAGAATGATACAAGAAGAAAAAAAAGGTATGGTTGTCATATGTGTAGTGTTGAATTTATGAATCAAGTTGAGGTTTTTCCTTGCAAATATGTTGGATTCCCTCTTATGAGTTTATGGCTTGTTGTAGAGTTGATCTGAGGAAGATCTACTGAAGTTTAATATTGGTTCATGTTTGAGGGATTTTGGTTGAGGTATGTTGCTGAAGTTATTGATACAGATAGAGTTGTATAACAGTGAGGTTCTAGCACATGGTTTGAGGTAAAAAAATTTGGTATAATGTTTGAGGTATATGTAATCAAATCAAATTTGGATGATGAAATTGATGAGGGCTTTTGGTTGAGGTACATGTTGGGTACATGGTTGAGACAAGTAGTTGATGAGTTGGCACATACATGAGGTGTATAGTTGATG
>JZKD02S1624685.1:72109-89980 GCA_000966675.3 Picea glauca
GATGCACATCTTGGTGATATTGTGCATATGGTTGAGAGTTGTCTTGGTGATTGATCTTGGTGAGTAGATCTGATTTGGTTGATAAGATTGATGAGACAGGTTGTTGTGATAGGTTATTTGTACAGGTTTGTTGCATGATTGATGCATTTGTTTATGGTGTAGGTTGAGGTATAGGTTGATGTATGGTACATGTTGGCACAGGTTATTGGTACAGGTTCTTACAGGTTGATTACAGGTTGATTGGTACAGGTTTACAACAATATATCTCATAGTGCTAGTGTGACAATGGTTCCATCATTCTACTTTTACATCAGGGTGGTTGGACGGGGCAAGGATAGGTGGTTTTAGACACCTTCCGGTTGTAGCCGGAGAACATAGGGGGTTGTAGCCTCCTTCTGGTTGTCGCCAGAGAATTGGGGATTGGAGCTTCCCTAAGGTTTTAGCCTGAGCAACTAGGGGGTTGTAGCCTCCTTCTGGTTATAGCCAAAGAATTTGGGAGATGGATCTTCCTTCAGGTTGTAGCCTGAGAAACTAGGGGGTTGGAGCCTCCTTCCAATTGTAGTTGGAAAACAAAGGAAATTCATGCTTCCAATGAAAGTAATTCTTAAAGACATATAAGAAAAATCATTCTGTGGTTTTCTCCCGCTTTGGGTTTCCACATAAAAACACTAGTGTATTGTGTATGTGTATGATTGCTCATTTGTTCATTGTTTATTTACTCTGCAACTATTGGATGATAATGCTACATTGATATAACACTTGCATTTGTGGTTAAAAAGGATTGAATTAATCTATTACTGATTCACCCCCCCCTCTCAGTAATCCAACAGTCTCATCCTATACCGAAGTTAAGTTTTGAACAGTTGTTATCTGGGCTCAGACATGTCTTGTAAAGGGGAAATTGAAAAAAAGATGTGTGACTGTCTCTGCCTCCCTGGAGAAGAGATGATAGATGCTTGGTCCAGTCTAGCCCAGCCCTTTCTTTGCACTGTGTTCCAAGTGAGAATTTGTTTTCAATAGCCAGCCAAATTAAAAGTCTAATTTTCTATGGGATGTTCCAAGTCCAAAGTTTTCTCCTCAAGCCAACCATTGAGTGTAACCAAAGTGTATTTGAAATAGTTGTGTAGATATTGTATACAGTGAGACGGCCCGAGGAGTCACCCCCTGTCCACAAGAGCATGTCCTCTCTATCAAGGATTTGAATACCAACGCTCATGAGATCCTTACAGTATGTGTCCCACTCCATGGATAAATCGGCTAGGAGGCCAATTTCAACACTAGATTTCCAACAAAGTGAAATAGTCCCATGCCTGGAGATGTCTTTTGCATGGAATACATAGTAGATATGTATGGAGTTTAATTGATTAAGAAGCTGAGGAGATAAGTAGGAGGAATCCTCCAATCCCAAGATGTGATCCTTGCCAATATATATGGAGTGTCCAGACCCCGGGTTCCAAGAGAGCCAATGTGAAATTATAGAAGCCGATCTAGCCAAGTTTCTCCAAGTATACGAGGTCAATCTTGTAATGTTTGGAATCGATCTGAGCCAAGAAGCCACATAACAAAGTGGGAGGTATTTGTATTTTATAACAGTATGCCAGAACCCATATTTTGTTAACACATGCTAGAGTGCGTTTGCAACAAGAGCTAAATTAAAGTGTAGAATATTCCTGAGGCCCCATCCTCCTTTATGTTTAGGTTTGGCAAGTGTATCCCAACTGCAAACATGGAGGTGATGTGTATCTATACAACATGTCCAAAGGAAATTGTATGATAATTTTTGGAGCGTATGAAGTACAGTGATATGTAAAGCTGCTAAGGACATCTAGTAAACTGGTTGTCCTTCTAGAACAAATTTGATGAGAGTGTATCGCCCTCCCAAGGAGAGTCAATGGTTGCACCAGTTTCCAATTCATTTTTCCACTTTAGCCACTAGCCAATTCCAATCATCTATCTTGTAGGAGTCAACCTTTATAAAATATCAAAGGTAATCAAAACCTTCAGTAATATTTACAAAATTATGAGGAAATAGTTCTTTAAATTGTGACATTGACTGCACCCGAAAATTTGCATAATGAAAAGTCGATTTTGACTAGTTTATCTGTAAACTAGAAGCACTACTGAAGATATGTAATATGTTCTAGAGTTCCTCCCATTCCTATAAGGAGTCATTTGTCAAGATTAGGACATCATCAAGAAATAGGAGATGTAAAATCTTTACCATCCTTGAGACTTTTACTCCTTTTAGTTTCCCTTGCGACTAGCCAAGTTTTAGGAGTAAACTTAAACCTTCCATGACCAATATGAAGAGTAGAGGGGAGAGCGGGTAGCCCTGTCTCAGACCTATGCCACTATGGAAGAAGGGATATGTTTCACCGTTGACCAGAACAGAGAAAGTAGTTCTTGAAACACAACCCATAATCCACTTGATGGATGTCAAACTGAAGCCAGATTGAACCAAGACCAACTGTAGGAAATCCCAATCAATGCAATCAAATGCCTTTTTGAGATCAAGTTTCAAAATTAGTGTCTTTGAGTTTTTTTCCCTGATACTATGAAGGCATTCCTGTGCCATGCCTATGGAGTCAAGAATTTTTCTACCTTTTAGGAAGCCCAATTGTTTACCCGACAGGGATCTCAAGAGGACAGGCTTAATACAATTGGCAATACTTTTTGTAATCAGTTTATAGCACAAGTTGCAAAGTACAATTGGTCTGTAATCTATGAATGTTGTTAGATGGTTTTCTATTGGAATCAAAGTCAAGAAGTTTGATTTTATAGAGCCAGACACTTTTCCCCTCAGTCTAGAATCTTTAACCAAGTCTAGAAGATCATCGCCAACTAGCTCAAAATAGTGTAGAAAGAATTCAACGATCCAGTCGTCTGAGCCAGGGATTTTATCAATTGCAAAAGACTTTAGAACATATCTTACTTCCTGTAATGTACAAGGGATGTCCATAAGATGATTTTCCTCCAATGTAACTGAACAGGGGAAGAGACAGGCCACCCTGACAGAATATTGGAGTGTAGTGTGGTCTTTTGCCCCATAAAAAGATTTATAATGATTTACTATTGTAGTTTTTATAGCTTGTTGTTCCTTGTGTTTGATTCTAGAGTCATCGACGATTTCCCAAATATGATTTTTATTTCTATTGTTACTAGCAAAGCGATGAAATGTTTTTGTGTTATGATCACCGCACTTTATCTAGATTGCCCTACTACATTGACGCCATAATGCCTCTTCTGCCAAGAGGATCTTATTCTGTTCTGATTCTAGAAGCTTCAATGAAGTATCCCTGCCATGTTTTCCTCCATCTTGTAGATCCAAGAGAAGAGTAGCCTGTAGATCAGTCTCCAGTTCTTTTAGTCAGTGTAGATTTTGTTTTTTGATTTTTTTTGCCCATCTATTTACTCTATGTTTAAGAGTTTTAAGTTTCCAAACCATTATTGTCTGCAAATTCAACTCGGACAGGAAGGTGGGGTCCTTCCAGACATTTCTTACAATAGAGTGGAGATCCAACTCAAGCAACCAACACGAATTGAACTTGAAGGGATAAGCTTTTGGAATCGAATGAGAATCCAAGTGTAGGAGGATCGGGGCATGGTCCAAGAAGTATGGATAGTCAACCCAAGTCCTAATCCTACCATCCTGTAAAGCCATGTATTACGTGATTAAAAACCGATCCAGTCTTTTAGAAATAGCTTTAAAACTCGAACGTCCATTGCGCCAAGTAGGGACAATAACGTTCGGAAGAAAATCCACTAAGTGATATTTTGTAGAAGTGTACCAAAGTAACCATCCAAAGGATCCAAATTTGTCGATGATCCCCAAACTTCTCCAGAATTGGTAGTGAAGTTTAGATCACCAAAAATAATCAAATTCATGTGATCAAGAAGACCGCTATCTGCCACCCGATCCCAAAAAAGTTTCCTATCGGAGCAAGGACCATACATATTCAACAGAGTGATCGGTTGTGCGTTCCATAGGTTGGTACTTGGCAAGAGGATACCACCACAACAGATATAAGGTACCATAGTAAACAATGTAGGATCCCAGGTGACTTCTAATCCACTCGAAGTACCCAAAGAGATTGCAATAACAGTGTGCCAAGTTGGATGGAAATTGTTCAAAAAAGTTATCACTTTAGTGTCAACGGCTAAAGTTTCTTGTAGAAAGATAATGTTCAGAGTGGTCTTGTTGAGAAATCGTCTGAAGGAGGAATATTTGAGATTCCCCCCCACCCCTCTGATATTTAAAGAGATCATTATCATGGTTTAGCTCTCTCCAAGGCTTTGATGCCTCTAAGCACCCTGAGATGAAGATGTGTAGTAGTGGGAGGTGTAATACCCCAAGGATGTACCCCAGTTATATTATGTATTGTAATCATGTTTATAGGCTAGTGATCCAAGTGTATATAAGTTGGTGGGCTTATGTGTTATTTAGGTTGGAGAGCCTAGGTGTTAAAGGCCAAGAGCCTGATTTTTGTATATGTAATTATGCAGATCATTAATAAAATATAAAGATCGCTACGTGCCGATTGACCACAAAGAAAGAGTGATGGGGGACTAAGCTTCCACATAATGGGTAAGGGAAAGGTGGTTGAAAGGTTGGAAAGAGGGGCTAAGCTTAGGGGCTTAAGTCCTTGAGAATAATAATTTATTATTATTCCAAATCTATGTGACAAACATGTTTTTATCCTAAGCCCTGGGAAATGCATTGTGTACAAATAGGAATGCATGCAACTCTAGGAAGACAAGTGTCAACTTAGGTGCATGCAGTTGAAGGCTGAAGCGTCAACTGTGTTGGGGGTTTGTCCTCCATTATTTTGTCTGCTATCTAAAGTGTGTGGCGTCGGTGTCTAATCTCTGCATACCCTCACGCAACTCTGAAACTAGAAAACTGTGATGTTTTCCTGAGAAGTCAACGCATCCTCCATCTGAACCGTTTGAGTCCGCGTTCGACCTCTACATTGATTCCTTGTCACGCATGCTGAAAACCAGTGGCAAACCCATGGATTGAGATGTGTCTCCTGTGTATCTTGTGAACCATTTATTCACACTGCAAATCCGAGTTCGTGCTTAACCGTTTGGGTTGTTGTCTTCTGTGAAACTTGAGCATACCGTAATTGTCTATGCCATGTGTGTTATAACTGTGGGATGTTGTGGCCACACAGTCCCTTGGTTGAGTGTGAATTTCTTCCATCATATGTTCCTTGTTGAGCCTTACTATTGTCGTCCTTGTGCTAGAACTAAGATGAATAAGTAGGTTTTCAAGCCTGTGTGCAACACTCTCTCCAGGTGAGGGAGGTGGTTGTGGTTGAAGAGGCAGGTTTCCAGGCCTGTGAGAGACTCTCTCCAGGTGAGAGAGTGCGCGGAGGAAGTGAGAACTCTTGAAAGGGGTCATGTAGCTTCCATAGAGCTCGGAGAATTTCGGTCCGGCCTTTTGCTGAAGTCCAAGGCAAGGGAGGTTTAGCAGCCGAAGGATTGTCCTGTGTGATAGTGAAGGTGTATACTCTTGGGGTGGGACAAGCATGTGGGGAATGAGAGTCTGTGAGAAGTGTGCGTAAGTGGATCCTGGGAGAGAATCCATCCTCATAAACTGTGTGTCTTCTTGTTGACCTTGCCTATCCTAGGATTCCCTTGCCCAGTGGAGCTTAGTCCCAGCTTGGGGGTGACCTATTGTTGAGAGTGATGAGCAACGCGGTCTAAGGTTGGGAGGTTCATGGAAGGTTTACATGCAGTTGGTGGAGTTACTCCAGTTTCAATGATAAGTATCATTATGTGTTTAATTTCAAGTAAAATGCATGTCTGTGATGCTTGTATATTTTCATGTATTCCGCTACATGTATGAATTGTTGTTAATTCTATTTAAGTCTGTATGATGGCAGTAACTCTATGTTAAATTTGTTAATTTGATTTAATGCATATTATATATAAGTGTATGTTTCACATAGTAGTGTTGCCCGATAGTGGGGTTGATGGTCAGGGACGTTACAATATGGGATCAGAGCCAAGGTTTCAACATTGAGCCTGGATGGGTTGGATAAGTGGTCTTTGGACCCAAGGTTTCGAGTAGAAATGGTGTTTGGAGGAACCAATTTCGAACCTTAGAATGTTTCTGAGTGCCAAGGGTTTACTTGGCTGTGTTATGAAGCTCAGGAGGAGTAGTGGTAGAATAAAACCACAATTGACATGGTATTTGACCACAGAGAGAGAGAGCTCAACACTTGGAATGTTGGAGTAGTAGGATATGTTCAGAAGGAGAGGAAAAACCTTTATGACCGTCATATCTGGGGAAAGTGCATAAAGGGTAACTTGGAAGCACTTCAGACTTCACGATGTCGGTGAAACTGAATGCAAAGGTAAGAGAAAGGCTGAAACCCAAAGCTCCGAAGTCCGAAGGAGATCTACATCGTAGATCGTAGGAAAAGAGCCTGACCGTTAGATTTGTGTCCAGGAAGGCAAAGGAAAGTCACTTCGGAGGATTTTAAGTGTGGAGTGTGACAAGCTCCCGAAGTCCCGAAGGCCGAAGTAGATCGCAATCGTCCGTTGCGAAGGACACGCGTCAAGAGATCATGTACTTCAGGTGGAAATACTTCGAGTGGAGGCAAGTGCTATGAGTTTGAAATTCCTGAAGCCCGAAGTGCCGAAGTCACTCATATTCATTGATTGTGAAGGAGGACACGCGTCAGTAGATCGTGAACTCCAGGAGAAAGTGCTACGGGAAAAAGCGAGCGTGGAGGACTTGAAACTCTCGAAGCCCGAAGAGCCGAAGTGGTGAGTCATGATGACATCACCTGGAGGTGACGTGGACACACGGGTTGTGTGCTAAGTGTAAGTGGATTTTGAACCATGGAAGATTGAAATGGCATTTGGAATGTGACGAGTGTCACCCATTTGAATGGGCCACGTATCAGTTGCTATTATTCCGCCATGTGGTATCCTGTATGAGAAGGTTAGTGGGGCCTGAGGTTACGTAATGTAGCTAAAGGTCTGAGGACCCACAATGGCATTGATCATGATACATCAAGATCAATGGCCAGGAGACATTACGAGGACCCAAGTTACACAAAAGATAATTCTCCAAGGCGGTCCTGCAATCCAAACCGCGGTTTCACTGAGGGGTTACGTGTTAGCGTCAGAAGAATTGCGGGATGAAAGGCGAGTTACTCCAAACCACCGTTGCATGCCCCCGCAATTGGAAAAATGTTAAGTAATATGACGTAATAACATCACCTAAAGTGACGTGGGAGTGTTCATAGATTAATGGTTCGGGGTGTGCGGATGTGAAATCTTCCAAAGTCCTAAAGTCCCGGAACTTAGATGCCTGAGGTTCCACAACGAGTGTCATTCATTGGATGTTGGGTAGACGTGGACCATCGATCCACCCTACTTCGTGAGTTTGTTAATTCATAACTCTAAGTGTCTGTTGTGACATATTATGAAGACTTTGGAACTCGAAGTCCTGATTAAGCGCCTATCGATCTATCACTTGGCCACAGCCCATGGTTGCAGGGGTTGGGGCTAAGAGAAAAGGGTTGAGGCCTAAAATTGTGACAGAGCCGGGCGTAGCACGAAAAAAAAAAAAATTCATGAAATCTAAACGTATTCTGTAATCAAATTCAGTTTATGAATTTTGTGGGATTTGTTGAAGATTGATGACCTAACAAATTCCAGTTGTCTGAATGTTGTGTTTGCAGAAGTTTAACGAGTTCCAGAACCGAATAGAGATTCCACTGAGTGCAAAGAAATGGGGGAGGCACAAAATTCTTCCAGTTCAAAGAATGAAGTTAAAGGAATGGATGTTCATTTGAGAGTTGAAGGGTTGAATTCCAATGGGCATGGAGAAGAGATAGATAAGGAAGGGCATATGATGAAAATCATTGCAAGATTGCAGAAAGATGCCCAAACTCACTGAGAAGATAGCATGAAGCTCATGAAAGCTAAGGAACAATAGGGAGAATTCAACTTAAAGTTGATGAAGATTCTGGAGAGAATATAAAAGAAGTTGGACAAGGAGAGAGACTTGAACAAAACAGGGAGTCACCAGACTTCTGAGGGAAGAAGATCAAGGAGTGTTGGTAGACATCATCATCACTCCCAAGGTTGCTCCAAAAGGAGGAAACACAGTAGTTCAAGCCCATCTCCTACCAGAAAACACAGGAGATATGGAGTGGATGAACTGAAGGGCGAAATGAACAAGATTAACCCTCCTACGTTTGATGGAGAACACAAGAAGGAGTAAGATGCTGAAACATGGTTGCTTGGCATGAGGAAATATTTTCAACTGCAGAATTATTTCTCTCATGTCAAAGGAAGAATTGCAATGTATCAATTGAAACGAAAAACATCCATGTGGTGGGATCAGCTTGTGTAGGTGAAACACATTAGGGAGAAAGATATCACTTGGAAATAATTCAAGAGGTATTTCGAGAAGAAATACTTGACTAAAAGATACTTCGATAGAAAGATGAAATATTTCTTTGAACTCAAGCTGGGCAGCATGGCCATTGATGAATATGAATGAAAGTTTTTGAAGTTACTGAAGTATGTTTCATTCATCAAAGATGAGATTGTCAAGATTCAAAGGTATCTGAGTGGACTTCCACCTTCCATCGGGGACAAGATTCAATATGATGACCCAAAAAATATGGAATAAACGATAAGAAGAGCGAAATTATTATATGAGCAACAAAGAGAGAATCCTACTTTCCGGAAGGCTTGGGAAGACAAGAAAAAATTCAATATGGATAAGAGGAATAAGGGAACTAAGCCACCATTTTTCAGGAATAGTCCTTAAGGACAACCATATTTTAGAGAGCCCAAGAAGGCTGAAGTGGGTAGGAAGATTCCAAGACAACCACCTATGGAATGCTGGGGCTGGAAAGGAAACCATAGGTACAAAGATTTCCCCCGGAGAAATGACAAAGTGAGAACTGTCCACAATGTTCAGCAGGATGAAACATTGGAGGACATGGGCAATATAATACCCAGGATCTACGCAGCCCTGGACAACAAGCAAGAAGAATATTAATCGCACATGATTGAAGTGGAAGGTATGATCAACAACCATGCCTTTACTATTTTAATTGATTCAGGGGCTATCCATAGTTATATAGATCTTAGAGTGGTGGAAATTTTTCAATTGTCAAGAAACAAACATGAAAAGTCTTGGTTAATGCAGCTAGATAAAGGAACCAAGAGGAAAGTCACTGAGTTGGTTAAGTCCTGTCTAGTGGACATGAATGGACCGAGCACAAAGGTTGAATTGAACATTCTGCCTTTAGGTTCTTATGACTGTCTAGTTGGTATGGATTGGTTGGACTAGCACCATGCCATCTCAGACTGTCGTAACAGGACATTCATTTGCCTGGATGAGGAAGGAAATCGGAAAACAATACAAGGAATTCCCAGAGTTGTTGCTATTAGAGAAATCTCCGCAATGCAGCTGAAGAAGTGCTACATAAAAGGTTGTCAATTATTTGTAGCCTATGTGGAGGAAACACCTAAGGATAAGGTGTCAAGTATTGGAGATCATCTGATACTAAAGGATTTTGAAGATGTATTCCAGGAGGTACCCAGATTACCCCTGAAGAGAGATATTGACTTCTCTATAAACCTGATGCCTGGAGCAGCTCCAGTGTCAAAAACTCTTTACAGAATGATTACACCAGAGATGAAAGAACTGCAATTGCAGCTTGAGGAGCTTCTAAAGAAGGGGTATATACACCCAAGTGTGTCACCTTGGGGTGCCCCAGTCCTGTTCATGAAGAAGAAGGATGGAACGTTGAGATTGTGTATCGATTTCAGATAGTTGAACAAAGTGACTGTTAAGAACAAGTATCCTCTATCGAGGATCGATGATCTCTTTGATCAGTTGAAGGATGCCAATATATTTTCAAAGATAGATCTCAGGTCAGGATATCACCAGGTAAGAATAAAGGCTTAAGACATCAGTAAGACTGCCTTCAGAACAAGGTATGGGCACTATGAATTCACAGTGGTGCCATTTGGGTTGTCAAATGCACCCACTGTTTTTATGTGCCCAATGAATGGTGTATTCAGGGACTATCTGGACAAGTTTGTCATAGTCTTTTTGGATGACATCCTGGTGTATTCCAAGTCGAAGGAAGAGCATGAACAACATATGAGGATGGTGTTGCAAGTGCTAAGAGAGCACCAACTGTATGTCAAGTTGAGAAAATGCTCGTTTTATAAAAAACAGATCCATTAATTGGGGCATATCATTTCAAAGGAAGGGATAGCCATGGATCTTGAGAAGATTGAGGCCATCAGAGAATGGCCAATGCCAAAGAATGTGACAGATGTCAGATCCTTTATGTGTAATGTCCCTTTTTTCCTAGGTAGTCGGGATATCGTGATGGTTTATACAGTTTCTCGTAAACCATTAGACGGATGAGTTAGGGAAATGATATTGGTAAAGTCACTTTCAAATTATAAAGTGAAAACTTAGGAAAAGTGAGTTTATTAATATTAAACCCCTCTTTGAGGGTATTTCTCTCCAATTATTAATTAAATGAATATTTTAATGGAGAAAAAGAAAAGTGAAGGAATAAAAGGACAAGTGAGGGTTGGAAAGTGGATTATTGACTATTCATTTGAGAAATTGAATTTGGAGAAGAGCTCACTGAGAAAACGAGGGTTTCAGTTGGAAACCCATTTCGGCACTCGGATTCAGCAGTGAAACCATCTGTCCTAGCCAGGAGATTGGAGAAACCATTCAGGCTTTTCATTTGCAGGGATTTAGCATTGTGGTTCGAAGATCTTCAGTGTGGGAAGCATTTCATTTGCAGATTTGAAGAAGAGAAAGCATTTTCTTGGCACGTGTGGAAGGATTGGGCCTCTCCATTGGGTGGGCGCACTCTTCACTTAGTGGTTGGGCGTTCTCCATTGTTGTTGAAGCATTCACCCATCTAGTCGTGGCAATCTTGCTGGCCGTGACCTCTCACTCTTGTGGTTGTGTGTTCCCTTAGCGTTGGCTGTGTTCTCTTCCCAAGGGTCGTGTTCCTTCCTTGCTGGTCTCATCTCTCCACCAAAGGGTCTGTGTGTTCCTTGTGGTTGCGTGGGAGACAAGTGCATGAAGGCTGCTGGTCGACCTCCCATTTCTGGTTGTACATTGCAGTGTAGAGGGGGTGATCGCTGAGTTGGAGGATACCTTTCCATCCAAATCGCACGACAAAACCATTGATCATATGAGTCGCTACCCTTTGACAATTTGTGGGGGCAGTTTGTGCAATTTCCTCTTGGTTGTGTATTGAGGGAGGTTTCCAGCTTCAATAACAAGCATTCTACTTATCCTTGAGAGGTACTTCTACCTCCTTTTAATTGTAATTGGTCCAACATTAATGTTGAATAAAAATCACAGCTATAGTTCGTGAATTTTCTCATGAGAATGTGAATGTTTGCATTAGTATTTTATGGGTTTTGGTTAATGTCCAAATAATACATTCGACAATTCATTGGGGAGGCATAAGGGGTCAGAAAACCAACATAACAACAAACAAAACAAAGAGATAGCCTGTTGTCCATGCAAATTTCACCTACAACCATAAATACAGAAGGATGTAAAGTGTTTAACGAAAGTCCAACACCAAAACTAGAAGATTTTTTCCAAATTTTTCAACATAGAATATTTCATTATGTGTCTAGCTGGCTATTACAGAAGGTTCATTGTAGGATTCTTGAGGATAGATCACCCTATCACTTCCTTTCAAAGGAAGAAGAAGAAGTTTCAGTGGACAAAAGATTATGAGAGAAGCTTCTAGCAATTGAAGCAATTGTTAACCAATGCTCTAATCCTGAGGATTGCAAATCCGAATGAAGACTTTGTAGTGTGTATAGATGCATGCAAAGAAGGACTGGGAGGAGTCCTCGGTCATAATGGATTCATAATTTGTTATGAATCTAGAAAGTTGAAAGAGCACGAAAGGAACTATGCAAATCATGATTTTGAGTTGGTAGCCATAGTACAAGCTCTAAAAAAATGGAGGCATTACCTCATGGGAAGGAGGTTCGAACTGAGAATAGACCACAATGGTATAAAGTATTTGTTTGATCAACCAACCTTGAATGTTAGGCATAGTAGGTGGTTGGAGTTTCTTTTTGAATATGAATTTGATATCAAGCATATCAAAGGAAAAGAGAACAAAGTGGTTGATGCACTCAGCAGGAGAGTGCATAAATTGCATGCTATGGCCATTAGCATGTACTGAACTGATATTAAAGGCAGAATTTCGGAGGCTACAAATGCAGATTTGCAGTACAGGGATTTGGTAGCAAAGCTACAACAAGGTGAGATGCCACAAAAAGTGGAAAATTATAAATTGGAAGCTAATGGAATACTTTTGTACAAGAAAACAATTTATGTACCTAATGTCCATGACTTGAAACTTATGATTTTGAATGAAATGCATAATGTGCCTTATGTTGGGCACCCTAGATATCAGAAAACTATGACAACAGTCAAGAGCCATTACTTTTGGCCAAGTATGAAGAGAGAGATTGATGAATACATTGCCAGATGTATGGAGTGCCATAAGGTTAAAGCTGAGCACAGACACCTAGTAGGGTTGTTGAAGCCTTTACCCATTCCTGAGTAAAAGTGGGAGGTAGTGATAATGGAATTCATCACAGGATTGCCTAGAACAGACAAACAACATGATTCAATCATGGTGGTGGTGGAAAAGCTTACGAAAGTTACCCATTTTATTCCATTGAAGACTACTCACAAGGAAACTAACGTTGCTGATATTTTTATGAGGGAAATAACACGGTTGCACGGTATTCCCAAGACAATTGTATCTGACAGGGACTCAAAATTCACCTCCAAATTTTGGAAAGGGTTATTCAAAGGATTTGGAACGAATCTGAACTTTAGCACATCCTATCATCTCGAGTCTGATGGGCAGATAGAGCGAGTGAATCGAGTGATAGAAGACATACTAAGGATGTATGTGATGGACAAACCATCTAAATGGGAAGACTACCTACACTTGGTAGAATTTGCCTACAATAATGGGTATCAAGTATCGTTGAAGATGAGCCCATTTGAAGCACTTTATGGCAGAAAGTGCAATACTCCAGTAAGCTGGGATAATCCAGCTAACAGGGCAGTAGTTGGGCCAGAGTTGCTCAAGGAAATAGAAGATAAAATGCTAAAAATTAAGCAGAATTTAAAGGCTGCTCAAGACAGGAAGAAAAATTATGACAATAAAAACAAAACCCACAGAGTTTAAAGTGAGTGATCATGTTTTTCTGGAAGTGAAAGCCAATAAAAGTTCCCTGAGGCTGGGAAACTATTCGAAGTTGGCAGCCATATTTTGTGGGTCATTCGAAATCCTATAAAAGATTGGGACAGTTGCATATATGCTTGCATTACCTGCATCCATGACTCTACATAATGTGTTTCATATTTCATTGCTTAAGAAATATATACCTGATTCTAATCATGTAATCAATTGGAAGGTGGAGCAAGAAGGTGTCCTGTAAGTGCGTCCTGTGTGCATATTGGACCGGAAAAAAAAACAACTCCAGAATCAAGCCATAGGGCTTGTAAAGGTCCAATGAACCTAGTACGGTACTAAGGACACAACATGGGAGCATGAGGATGCTATGCGGGTAGAATACCCGCTTCTTTTTGAAGATTTTGAAAATCTTGTTGATGTTGTGTAAACGTTGCACTAAGGTCAGTGAAAAAATAAGGGGAGTGGATTGTAATACCCCAAGGACGTACCCCAACTATATTATGTATTGTAATCATGTTTATAGGTTGGTGAGCCAAGTGTATATAAGCTGGTGGGCTTATGTGTTATTTAGGCCGAAAAGCCTAGGTGTTAAAGGCCATGAGCCTGATTTTTGTATATGTAATTATGAAAATCATTAATAAAATATAAACATCACTGCGTGCCGACCGACCACGAAGAAAGAGTGATGGGGGACTAAGCTTCCACATAATGGGTAAGGGAAAGGGGGCTGAAAGTTTGGAAAGAGGGGATAAGATTAGGGTCTTAAGTCCTTGAGAATAATAATTTATTATTATTCCAAAGCTGTGTGACAAATATGTTTTTATCCTAAGTTTCGGGAAAGGCATCATGTGCAAAAGGAAACGCATGAAGCTCCAGGAAAACAAGTGTCTACCTGGGCACATGCAGTTAAAGGCTGAAGCATCATCTGTGTTGGGGGTTCATCCTCCATTCTTCCATCCACTGTTTGAACCATGTGGCACCGATGTCTGATCTATGCATACCCTCACGCAACTCTGAAAACTAGAAAACTGTGATGTTTTCTTGAGAAGTCGACGCATCCTCCGTCTGAACCGTTTGAGTCCGTGTTCGACCTCTGTGTTGATTCCTTGTCATGCACCTTGAAAACCAGTGGCAAACTAGTGGACCGAGCTGTGTCTCTTGTGTGTCCTATGAACCAGTTTATTCACACTGCAAATCTGAGTTCGTGCTTAATCGTTTGGGTTGTTGTCTTCTGTGAAACCTGAGCATTTTGTACTTGCCTATGTCGTGTGTGTTATAACTGTGGGTTGTTATGGACACACATTATTTTGGATGAGTGTGAATTTCTGTCGTCATTTATTCCTTGCTCAGCCTTACTGTTGTCCTCCTTATGCTGGAACGGAGCTGAAGAAGCAGGTTGTCAGGCCTGTGTGCAACACTCTCTCTAGATGAGTGAGGTGGTTGTGGTTGAAGAGGCAGGTTGTCAGGCCTGTGAGCGACTCTCTCCAGGTGAGAGAGTGCGCGAAGGAAGTGAGAACTTCTGGAAAGGGTCCTGTAGCTATCACAAATCTCACAGAATTCCGATCAGGCCTATTGCTGAAGCCCAAGGAAAGGGAGGTTTAGAAGCCGAAGGACTATCCTGTGTGACAGTGAAGGTGTATACTCTTGGGGTGGGACAGGCATGTGGGGAATGAGAGTCTGTGAGCAGTGGGCATAAGTGGCTCCTGGGAGAGAATCCGTCCTCATAAATTGTGTGTCTTCCTGTTGACCTTGCCTAGCCTAAGATTCCCTTGCTCGGTGGAGCTTAGTCCCAGCTCAGGGGTGACCTACTACTGAGAGTGATGAGCAACGTGGTCTAAGGTTGGGAGGTTCGTGGAAGGTCTGCATGCAGTTGGTGGAGTTACTCCAGTTTCAAAGATAAGTATCATTATGTGTTTACTTTCAATTAAAATGCATGTCTGTGATGCTTGCATATTTTCATGTATTCCGCTGCATGTATGAATTGTTGTTAATTCTATTTAAGTCTGTATGATGGCAATAAATCTATGTTAAATGTGTTAATTTGATTTAATGCATATTATATATAAGTGTATGTTTTGCGTAGTAGCGTTTCCCGGCAGTGGGGTTGATGGCAAAGGATGTGACATGAGGAGTAGCAGGTGGTTTGTCCATGGTAGTCGCTTTACGGTGAGCACTCTTGGTTTTGATGGGATAAAGTTCAAAACCCCTCCCCTTCAACCAATAGTAATCCTTGCCCAACATCTCCTTAGTGGTTTCAGAGGTGTTCGAAGTCAAAGCCCTATCCTATGGACGAATGATAGCTTTACCATAATAGGTAGGAATATGTATAGGGGTAAGTGCTTCCTTGTAAGACAGAACTAGGTTATCCAAAATGTCACCTAGAGAGCTATCCCTAGGCTCAGATTCTCTAAAGCCCGTGACGAAATCCCCCAATGGCTCTAGTGACTCTCCAACCAGTCCAAAAGTAGTCTCCATGTGGGTGGTGAGTGGCTCTTTATCAAAGGAAGAGTCCTGTGGAGTCCCACCCGAGGGAGAAACGGGGTGCCCGTGGGGCCAAGGAGGTCGGGGTAATGGAAGACTGTACCCGAGAAGGCTTTCCCATGTGTTGAATAGAAGAACGAGAAGAAGGGGGAACCCATGTAGTAGATGGGTGTGATCCATTTCTCAAGGAAGTATCAACAATATCCGTAGACAAAGGTTGAGTCTCCTTCATCGAAGGGAAGTCTCAAAGATGAGTGGACAAAGTGCTCATGACAATGAGAAAAATAAGGATGGGCAAAAGTTTTTCAACTTACCAGTTATCGATTCCATAACATTAGTGTCGACCACACCAGAGAAGTTAGATAGAGTAGTGTGTGTGTGGTCGCCCATTGAATCCATCATGTTTGAAAGCTCAAGCATAGTCTCTTCCGACTGCTCATCCTCCATCCTATCCAAACATTGTCTACACACATGTCCAATCTGTCTGCAAAGAGTTCACCTAAATGGTGTACCAAGGTAATCTAATTTTTGGCAGATGGTGTGCCCACGCCATTCTATATCGAGCGTTTCCTGTAAGCCTTCATGAATGTCGAGCTCCACTAATATTTTGGCCACCTTTTTGATAGGTGCTACCAGATTTTTCAAGTCCACAATAATAACCTTTCCGAGACTGGTTCCAATAGCCTCTAAGGCTTTCACGTTCCATAGGTAAAGTGGTAAACCAGGTAGGAGAAACCAGAGATGACGCAAGTGAAAATAGTCTTGGGTAGGATTAAAGCTGATACGCCACATTTTTAGCATAATGTTGTCTCTGTCTAATAACCAGAGTCCATCAAGAATTAATATCGAATCTTTATGGGAGAGAAAGTGGAATCTATACCACCCTCTCGTCAGATAGGAGATCTCTGGTGTATAACCAACTATTGGTCACCAAGTCAACTGGAACCAAGCTATAGTATCTTTTTTGTAGAGGTGGCGGTAGGAGGGTCTACCAACCAAAGTGCACAAATCCATTTGTATAGTGTCTTCCAAACCAACATCATCGTCGAGTACCATCCTTTTTTTTTTCTTTGGACGCCATGACCTATGAGGTGATTTCTTACCGCCATTAGGATAAAATGACCCCTTCGACCAGTGTTTTCAAATAGTACCAGTGTAATCCTGAGCGTTGTTTTTTGTAGGAGGTGGCGCACCAGGGGGAGTCAGGATAAATTTTGTAGGGAGAGTGGAGCATACAACCGAGGTGATAGCCTTTTTAGAATACTAGGGGACGTGTGTAAGTGTTTCAAAGATAGATAATGTATTGTCAAAAACACTGTAGTTGAGGGATGAGTAGTGTTAGCAAAGGGTAATGACTGTGTCTGCTAAGAGTTTGCAACGGTAGATGTACATACTGTGGAAGGAATTGGAGATATGACAGTAGACGGAGGTAGACTAGGAGAATAATGGAGGCTCGAATCCCTTGGCAAGGTAGATTTATAACACACATGTCGGGTGAGCTCATCTGCCAAGGAGAAGAGTCTCGCGCTGCACCAAAGTGCTTTGTCAGCAACACCCATGAGTGTGTTGACTTCAGCCTCCATAGGTGCCCGTAGCATGGGTGCTTTGCCCAATGCCACCTATAATCCACTGAAGTATGTGTTGGATTCTGAGAGGGGGGGTGAATCAGTAATAGCGTAATTATAATCATTTTTCTTCAAATGTTATATCAATGTAGAATTATTATCCAATAATGAGTAGTAAGAAATAAACAATCACACACATACACTACACTAGTGTTTTACGTGGAAACCCAAATCGAGAGAAAACCACAGAATGCTTTTTCTTATATGTCTTGAAGAATTACATTCATTGGAAGCACCAACCTCCTTTGTTTTCTAACTATAACTAGAAGGAGGCTCCAATCCCCTAGTTTCTCAGGCTACAACCTGAGGGAAGCTATAACTCCCCAAATCTCTGGTTACAACTAGAAGGAGGCTACAACCCCCAATGTTCTTCGGCTACAACCGAAAGGTGGCTACAACCACCTGTCCTTGCCCCGTCCTGCCACCCTGAAGTAGAAGTGGAATGATGGAACCACTGTCACACTATCACTGTGAGATATACCGCTGTAAACCTGTACCAA
>JZKD02S1624685.1:107638-121475 GCA_000966675.3 Picea glauca
AAGTGGGCTTGGCCCCATATATTCCAGACTCCTCTGTGGAACTTTTCTCCCAGTAAGTTTCCCACCAATGTTTGACATGAGGGAGAGATTTAAGGAGTGCGAAGGTGATCTTTTCGCTGTCGAAAAAATTGTGAACAAAGAAATAACCTTCTAGCAAATTTAACCATTTGTCTAGGGCTTTTGCATCTATCTATCCTTCAAATATAGGAATATTAAAATTAACTTGTACCTTCAAAGGCGAGGTGATTCCAAAGTGGTCACTTGATGAAGATGTGCCTGTTGGTATCGACAGGCATTGAAGGATGTGGGAAAAATTCTCCATCATTTTGTCCCTCTGTCGCGTGAGAGCTTGCTCAAGCAACAGATTGATAGGATCGTGTGCTCTGTCATTTTTTTTTTTCTTCCGCCATTGAGGTTTTCTTGGGTGTGCGAGAGCGATTTTACTCAAGAGAGATAAGATTGAGACCCAACTTTCTATACTCGTACCTCGTTGGGGACATGCACTGAAAAATGATCAAGAGCAACCTGCTCTGATACCATTGATCCAGACTATTTTCGGCATGAAATAAGAGTGGAGATATAATAAAGAAATGCACAGAGATATTGTAGATATTCAATAATATGATAGAATTGTATCAAATATGCAACCATAAACACACATATACAATAATACATAATTTATATTAATTAAAGAAATGTACAGAGACCGTAAAAATACAGAGTGAAGACTCGCTAGAATGGTGGCAACTTATCTCCGAGAAGAGATGTGAAGGCTACTCACATTCACAAGAATATGATTACAATGAGGCCCTAGAGATATTTTTACAATAAGAAGGGATGCAAAAATCCCTAGACATCCAAAAACCTAACCCTAAGAGATGAAGCGCCAAAAGTCACGTGGGCCCCGTTTGGGTAAGTTAGTACATTAACTTCCCGGGGTCGTAACTTTTGTATACGATCTCCGTTTTAGGCGTATGATAGGCCGTTGGAAAGGTATTGTCGAGGAGATTCATTTTAGGCACTATATCGAAAGAACTAGCTTATTCCAAACATGTTTTCCCAAAAAACCATCGTTTAGGGTCTCAAAATGGCCCCGGAAGTTAAAACTTGCTAAAAATAGTAAATTACCAAAAATGCTAGAAAACTATTTTGAGCCATTTGGAAAAGGTGGGTGGCCACCGATATCCACCTAGATCCATCCTCCCTCCTTATGAATCAATGGTATCCATTGCGTTGAGTTCTTGGAGGAGAGGAAAAACCGTTTGCTGAATCTGCATCTTGGTGAGCTGCTTGCCTTGCTGGAGAAGTTGCGATGCTTAGCTTGTTGAAGGTTGTCACGAACATGTGGCTGGAAGAGTTGGACCTTTTTAACCAATCTAGTTACATGAGATTCATGTGTGCAGAAGGAATCGTTACACTTTGCTGCAATCTTGTCAATCTGCTTCTGTTGGATAGAAGGTGCCTAGGTCGAGGCTGTAGTGGTTGCAGTATCCTTATGTTCCCCTTTTGAACAGATTGTGAAGAAGTTGAATTTTGTGGTATGAGATACTACCTTGTGACACTTTTTAGGTGGAACAATAGTTGGAACTACCTTGAGTATTTTGTAGAGATGACTCCCTAGAGAAACAATGACACTGTGGGGTCGAGACTCATAAACAACATGGCGTCTCCACATATATGGTTGGCCCAGGAGAATATCATAGACATCTAGTGAGGAAACATCACATAATACCTCATCCTTGAAGGGTTGGATGTCGTATGACAATCGACATTGCTGGATGACATGGAGATCTCGTCCTTGGCGAAGCCACCCGATGTTGTATGGTTGCGGGTGTGGTGTTGTCGACAATCCCAACTGTTTGACGACCTCTGCTGAGATGAGGTTCTTTTGGCTTCCGCTATCAACAATAAAATGAATCAGGGTCCCCTGCACCTACATCTCAGAATGAAAAAGGTGCTCCCCCTCTTCATGATCTGTTGGTTCTTCTAGTTGAATTGTTGCGGTCACGACAATAGCAGTGAGGTCTGCGTCAATGATATGTATTTTACCAGTATTTTCAAAATCAGATTCCGAATCATGGTTCGACTCCTTGTCTTTGATATTAGCCACCAATGACTGTTTTGAGCGACATTCATCGGTGTTGTGCCAGGGGCGTTTGTGGAAATCACACCATTTTTCGGTGTCCTTCTTTGTCTTCTCGTGAACCTTCTTTTCCTGTGTCTTAGACTGGTTTTCAAGAGACTATTTATTAGATCCATCTTTATCATACTTTGGTTGTTGCGGATTTACAGATCCGAAATCCCGTTTGTTCTGGTGCTTAAATTTCTACTCGAGTTCAACAACATATCGATTGGCAGCAACGAGTGATGAGATGTTCAAAAAATTCATTTCAGTTTGTATGTATCTGTGTAGAGCTCCACGATATTTCAGAACCAAATGTCGTTCAGAGTCTTTGATACCCAACTTGGTGCGCAAGGTATGGAAGGTATTGGTGAACTCCGGAACTTCTTGGCCCCTCTCTTGCCGCAGTGTGGTCCATCTCATGTACTGGTCCTCATAGTTTCCAATAGGGTAATATTGTTCCTTTACCGCATCCACAAAAAAATCTCAAGTGGGCTCGACCCCATATATTCCAGATTCCTCTGTAGAACTTTGCTCCCAGTAAGTTTCCCACCAATGTTTGACATGAGGGAGAGATTTAAGGAGTGTGAAAGTGATCTTTTCGCTGTCGAAAAAATTGTGAACAAAGAAATAACCTTCTAGCAGATTTAACCATTTGTCTAGGGCTTTTGCATCTATCTGTCCTTCAAATACATGAATATCAAAATTAACTTGTACCTTCAAAGGCGAGGTGCTTCCAAAGTGTCCTCTTGATGAAGATGCACATGTTCCTATCGGCATGCGTTGAAGGATGTAACAAAAATTCTCCATCAGTTCGTCCCTCTGTCGCGTGAGAGCTTGCTCAAGCAACATATTGATATGATCGTCTGCTCCGTCGTTTTTATTTTCTTCTGCCATTGAGGGTTTCTTGGGTGTGCGAGAGCGATTGTACTCAAGAGAGACAAGATCGAGACCCAACTTGCTATACTCGAACCTCATCGGGGACATGCACTGAAAAACGATCAAGAGCAACCTGCTCTGATACCAATGATCCAGATTATTTTCGGCACAAAATGAGAGAGGAGATATAATAAAATGCATAGAGATATCGCAGATATTAAATAATATGACATAATTGTATCAGATATGCAACCATAAACATAGATATACAGTAATACACGATTTCTATTAATCAAATAAATGTGCAGAGACTAAAAATACAGAGTGAAGACTCGCTAGAATGGTGGCAGCTTATCTCTTAGAAGAGATGTGACGACTACTCGCATTCGCAAGAAGATGATTACAATGAGATTCTGAAGGCCTTTTTACAATCATAAGGGATACCGAAATCCCTATACATCCAAAAACCTAACTCTAGGAGATAAAGCGCCAAAATTCATGTGGGCCCCGTTTGGGTAAGTTAGTACATTAACTTCCCGGGGTCGTAACTTTTGCATATGATCTCTGTTTTAGGCGTATGATAGACCGTTAGAAAGGTATTCTCGAGGAGATTCATTCCAGGCATAATATTGATGAAAATTGCATATTGAAAACATGTTTTTCCCAAAAAACATTGTTTAGGGACTCAAAATGCCCCCAGAAATTAAAACCTGCTAAAAATAGTAAATTACCAAAATTGCCAGAAAATTGTTTTGAGCCATTTGGAAAAGGTGGGTGGCCACCGATATCCGCCTGGATCAATCCTTCCTCTTCAGGAAGAAATGGTCTCCATTGCGTTGAGTTCCCTGGGGAGAAGAAAAATGTTTGGTGAATCTGCATCTTGGTGAGTTGTTGAAGGTTGTTGCGAACATGTGGCTGGAAGGGTTGGACCTTTTTAACCAGTATGGTTACATGAGATTCCTGTGTGCAGAAGGAATCTTTAGACTTTTCTGCAATCTTTTTGACCTGCTTCTGTTGGATAGAAGGTGCTTGGGCTGAGGCTGTAGTGGTTGCAATATCCTTATGTTCCCCTTTTGAACAGATTGTGAAGAAGATGAATTTTGCAGTATGAGATACTACCTTGCGACACTTTTTAGGTGGAACAATAGTCGGAACTACCTCTGGTATTCTGTAGAGATGATCCCCTAAAGAAACAATGACACTACGGGGTTGAGACTCATAAAAAACATGGCGTCTTCACATATATGGTTGGCCCAAGAGAATATCACAGACATCCATTGGGGAAACATCACATAATACCTCATCCTTGAAAGGCTGGATGCCATATGACAATCGACATTGCTGGCTGACACAAAGATCTCATCCTAGGTGAAGCCACCCGATGTTGTATGGTTGTGGGTGTGGTTTTGTTGACAATCCCAACTGGTTCACGACCTCTACTGAGATGAGGTTCTTCTGGATTCCGCTGTCAACAATAAAATGCAGCGGGGTCCCCTGCACCCACATCTGTGAATGAAAAGGACACTCCCTCTCTTTAGGATCTGTTGGTTATTCTGGTTGAATTGCTGTGGTCACGACAATAGTAGTGGGGTCTGTGCCAATCATCTACCTTTTACCAGTATTTTCATAATTAGATTCAAAATTAAGGTTCGGCTCCTTATCTTTGATATTAGCCACTAATGACTATTTTGAGCGACATTCATCGTTGTTGTGCCAGGAGATTTTGTGGGAATCACACCATTTTTCGGTGTCCTTTGTCTTCCTGTGACCCTTCTTTTCCTGTGGCTTAGACTGGTTTTCAAGAGACTGTTTATTAGATCCGTCTTTATCATACTTTGGTTGTTGTGGATTTACAGATCCGAAATCCCATTTGTTCTGGTGCTTAAATTTCTTCTCGATTTTAACATCATATCGTTAGGCAGCACCGAGTGATGAGATGTTTAGAAAATCCATTTCAGTTTGTATGTATCTGTGTAGAGCCCCACGGTATTTCAGAACCAAATGTCGTTCAGAATATTTGATACCCAACTTGGTGCACAAGGTATGGAAGGTATTGGTGAACTCCAGAACTACTTGGCCCCTCTCTTGTCGTAGTGTGGTCCATCTCATGTACTGGTCTTCATAGTTGCCAACAGGGTAATATTGTTCCTTTACCGCATCCACAAAAAAATTCCAAGTCGGCTCGACCCCATATATTCCAGACTCCTCTATGTAACTTTGCTCCTAGTAAGTTTCCCACCAATGTTTGACATGAGGGAGATATTTAAGGAGTGTGAAGGTGATATTTTCGATGTCGAAAAAATTGTGAACAAAGAAATAACCTTCTAGTAGATTTAACCATTTGTCTAGGGCTTCTGCATCTATCTATCCTTCAATTACAGGAATATCAAAATTAACTTGTACCTTGAAAGGCGAGGTGATTCCAAAGTGGCCACTTGATGAAGATGCACATGTTGCTATCGGTAGGCGTTGAAGGATGTGGGAAAAATTCTCCATCATTTTATCCCTCTGTCGCGTGGGAGCTTGCTCAAGCAACATATTGATAAGATCGTATGCTATGTCGTTTTTATTATCTTCTGCCATTGAGGGTTTCTTGGGTGTGCGAGAGCATTTTCCCTCAAGAGAGACAAGCTCGAGACTCAACTTGCTATACTCGGACCTCGTCGGGGACATGCACTGAAAAATGATCAAGAGCAGCCTGCTCTGATACCACTGATCCAGATTATTTTCGGCACGAAATGAGAGCGGAGATATAATAAAGAAATGCACAGAGATATCGCAGATATTCAATAATATGAAATAATTGTATCAAATATGAAACCATAAACACAGATATACAGTAATACACGATTTCTATTAATCAAAGAAATGTACAGAGACTGTAAAAATACAGAGTGAAGACTTGCTAGAATGGTGACAACTTATCTCTGAGAAGAGATGTGACGGCTACTCGCATTCACAAGAAGATGATTACAATGAGTCTCTGAAGGCCTTTTTAAAATAAGCAGGGATTCCAAAATCTCTAGATATCCAAAAACCTAACCCTAGGAGATGAAGCACCAAAAGTCATATGAGCCCCTTTTGGGTAAGTTAGTACATTAACTTCCCGAGGTCGTAACTTTTGCATACGATCTCCGTTTTAGGCGTATGATATCCTGTTTGAAAGGTATTGTTGAGAAGATTCATTTTGGGCGTAATATCGAAGGAAATCAAGTAATTTCAAACATGTTTTCACAAAAAAATATCGTTTAGGGCCTCAAAATGGCCCCAGAAGTTAAAACCTATTAAAAATGGTAAATTACCAAAATTGTCAGAAAACGGTTTTGAGACATTTGGAAAAGGTGGGTGGCCACTGATATCCACCTGGATCAATCCTCCCTCCTTTAGGAAGCAATGGTATCGATTGCGTTGAGTACCCGGAGGAGAGGAAAAAACGTTTTCCGAATCTGCATCTTGGTGAGTTGCTTGCCTTGCTTGAGAAGTTGCACTACTTAGCTTGTTGAAGGTTGTCACGAACATGTGGCTAGAAGGGTTGGAACTTTTTATCCAGTCTAGTTACATGAGATTCCTGTGTGCAGAAGGAATATTTATACTTTTCTTCAATCTTTTCGACCTGCTTCTGTTGGATAGAAGGTGCTTGGGCCGAGACTGTAGTGGTTGCAGTATCCTTATGTTCCCATTTTAAACAGAGTGTGAAGAAGATGAATTTTGCAGTATGAGATACTACCTTGCGACATTTTTTAGGTGGAACAATAGTCGGAACTACCTCTGGTATTCTGTAGAGATGACCCCCCATAAAAACAATGACACTGCGAGGTCGAGACTCATAAGCAACATGGCATCTCCACATATATGGTTGGCCCAAGAGAACATCAAAGACATCCAGTGGGGCAACATCACATAACACCTCATCCTTGAAGGGCTGTATGCCATATGACAATCGACAATATTGGTTGACACGGAGATCACGTCCTTGTCGAAGCCACCCGATGTTGTATGGTTGCGAGTGTGGTGTTGTCGATAATCCCAACTGTTTGATGACCTCTGCTGAGATGAGGTTCTTCTGGCTTCTGCTATCAAAAATAAAATGTAGCAGGGTCTCCTACACCCACATCTGTTAATAAAAAATATGCTCCCCCTCTTCAGGATCAGTTGGTTCTTCTAGTTGAATTGTTGTGGTCGCGACAATAGCAACGGGGTCTGCGTCAATGATTTGTCTTTTACCATTATTTTCAGAATCAGATTAGGAATCAGGGTTCGACTCCTTGTCTTTGATTTTAGCCACCAATGACTGTTTTGAGCAACATTCATCGATGTTGTGTCAGGCGCTTTTGTGGAAATCACACTATTTTCCGGTGTCCTTCTTTGTCTTCTCGTGACCCTTCTTTTCTTGTGGCTTAGACTGGTTTTCAGGAGACAGTTTATTAAATCCGTTTTTATCATACTTTGGTTGTTGCGGATTTACAGATCTGAAATCCCATTTGTTTTGGTGCTTAAATTTCTTCTCAATTTTAACAACATATCGATAGGCAGCACCGAGTGATGAGATGTTCAAAAAATCCATTTCAGTTTGGATGTATCTGTGTAGAGCCCCACGGTATTTCAGAACCAAATGTCGTTCAGAGTCTTTGATACCTATCTTTGTGCGCAAGGTATGGAGGGTACTTGTGAACTCCGGAACTACTTGGCCTCGTTATTTCCGTAGTGTGGTCCATCTCATGTACTGGTCCTCATAGTTGCCAACATGGTAATATTGTTCCTTTACCGCATCCACAAAAAAATCCCAAATGGGCTCGACCCCATATATTCTAGACTCCTCTGTGGAACTTTTATCCTAGTAAGTTTCCCACCAATGTTTGACATGAGGGAGACATTTAAGGAGTGCGAAGGTGATCTTTTCGCTGTCGAAAAAATTGTGAACAGAGAAATAACCTTCTAGCAGATTTAACCATTTTTCTAGGGCTTCTGTATCTATCTATTCTTCAAATACAAGAATATAAAAATTAACTTGTACCTTGAAATGTGAGGTGCTTCCAAAGTGGCCACTTGATGAAGATGCACCTGTTGCTATCGCCAGGCATTGAAGGATGTGGGAAAAATTCTCCATCACTTCGTCCCTCTGTCACGTGAGAGCTTGCTCAAGCAACATATTGATAGGATCGTCTGCTCTGTCGTTTTTATTTTCTTCCACCATTGAGGGTTTCTTGGGTGTGCGAGAGCGATTGTTCTCAAGAGAGACAAGATCGAGACCCAAATTTATATACTTGGACCTCATCGGGGACATGCATTGAAAAACGATCAAGAGCAACCTGCTCTGATACTACTGATCCAGATTATTTTCAGCATGAAATGAGAGCGGAGATATAATAAAGAAATGCACAAAGATATCGCATATATTCAATAATATGATAGAATTGTATCAGATATGCAACCATAAACACAGATATAGAGTAATACACGATTTCTATTAATCAAAGAAATGTATAGAGACTGTAAAAATACAGAGTGAAGACTCGCTAGAATGGTGGCAACTTATCTCTGAGAAGAGATGTGACGGCTACTCGCATTCACAAGAAGATGATTACAATGAGGCTCTGAAGGTCTTTTTACAATAAGAAGGGATGCCAAAATCCATAGACATCCAAAAACCTAACCCTAGGAGATGAAGCGCCAAAAGTCACGTGGGCCCCGTTTGGGTAAGTTAGTACATTAACTTCTCGGGGTCATAACGTTTGCATACAATCTCCGTTTTAGACGTATGATAGACCGTTGGAAAGGTATTATTGAGGAGATTCATATTAGTAGAAAAATCAAAGGAACTTGTAAATTGAAAACATGTTTTCCCAAAAAAACATCGTTTAGGGCCTCAAAATGCCCGTGGAAGTTAAAACCTGCTAAAAATAGTAAATTACCAAAATTGTCAGAAAACTGTTTTGAGCCATTTGGTAAAGGTGGGTGGCCACCGATATTCACCAGTATCAATCCTCCCTCCTTAGAAAGTAATGGTCTCCATTGCGTTGAGTTCCCAGGGGAGAGGAAAAAGCGTTTGTTGAATCTGCATCTTGGTGAGCTGCTTGCCTTGCTGGAGAAGTTGCGCTACTTAGCTTGTTGAAGGTTGTCATGAACATGTGGTTGGAAGGATTGGACCTTTTTAACTAGTCTGGTTACATGAGATTCCTGTGTGCAGAAAAAATATTTACACTTTGCTGCAATCTTGTCGACCTGCTTCTGTTGGATAGAAAGTGCTTGGGCCGAGGCTGTAGTGTTTGCAGTATCCTTATGTTCCCCTTTTGAACAGATTGTGAAGAAGCTGAATTTTGCAATATGAGATACTACTTTGTGGCACTTTTTAGGTGGAACAATAGTCGAAACTACCTCTAGTATTCTATAGAGATGACTCCCTAGAGAAACAATGACACTGCGGGGTCGAGACTCGTAAAAAACATGTCGTCTCCACATATATGGTTGGCCAAAGAGAACATCACATACATCAAGTGGGGAAAAATCACATAATACCTCATCCCTGAAGGGTTGGATGCCATATGACAATTGACATTGCTGGATGACATAGAGATCTCGTCCTTGGCGAAGCCACCCGATGTTGTATGGTTGCAGGTGTGGTGTTGTCAACAATCCCAACTATTTGATGAACTCTGCTGAGATGAGGTTCTTCTGGTTTCTTCTATCAACAATAAAATGCAATGGGGTCCTCTGCACTCACATATTTGAATGAAAAAGATGCTCCCCCTCTTCAAGATCTGTTGATTCTTTTGGTTGAATTGCCGCGATTGCGACAATAACAGTGGGGTCTGCGTCAATGATCTTTCTTTTATCGGTATTTTCAAAATCAGATTCTGAATCAGGGTTCCGCTCCTTGTCTTTGATCTTAGCCACTAATGACTGTTTTGAGCGACATTCATTGGTGTTGTGCCAGGGGCTTTTGTGGAAATCACACCATTTTCTAGTTTCCTTCTTTGTCTTCCCCTGACCCTTCTTTTCCTATGGATTAGACTGGTTTTCAGGAGACTGTTTATCAGATCCATCTTTATCATACTTTGGTTGTTGCAGATTTACAGATCTGAAATGCAGTTTGTTCTGGTGCTTAAATTGATGCTCGATTTTAACAACATATTTATAGGCAACACCGAGTGATGAGATGTTCAGAAAATCCATTTTAGTTTGGATGTATCTATGTAGAGCCCCATGGTATTTTAGAACCAAATTCCGTTCAGAGTCTTTGATACCCAGCTTGGTGCACAAGGTATGGAAGGTATTGGTGAACTCCAGAACTGCTTGCCCCCTCTCTTGCCACAATATGGTCCTTCTCATGTACTGGTCCACATAGTTGCCAACATGGTAATATAGTTCCTTTAACGCATCCACAAAAAAATCCCAAGTGGGATCGACCCCATATATTCCAGACTCCTCCATGGAACTTTGCTCCCAGTAATTTTCCCACCAATGTTTGACATGAGGGAGAGATTTAAGGAGTGCGAAGCTGATCTTTTTATTGTCTGAAAAATTGTGAACAGAGAAATGACCTTCTAGCAGATTTAACCATTTGTTTAGGGCTTCTGCATCTATCTGTCCTTTAAATACAAGAATATCAAAATTAACTTATATCTTGAAAGGAGAGGTGCTTCCAAAGTGGTCACTTGATGAAGATGCACCTGTTACTATCGGCAGGCATTGAAGGATGTGGGAAAAATTTTCCATCATTTCATCCCTCTATCACGTGAGAGCTTGCTCAAGCAACAGATTGATAGAATCGTCTGCTCCGTCGTTTTTATTTTCTTTCGCCATTGAGGGTTTCTTAGGTGTGCGAGAGCGAGCGATTTTCCTCAAGAGAGATAAGCTCGAGACCCAAATTGCTATACTTGGACCTCGTCGGGGACATCCACTGAAAAACGATCAAGAGTAGCCTGCTCTGATACCACTGATCCAGATTATTTTCGGCACAAAATGAGAGCGGAGATATAATAAAGAAATGCACAGAGATATCATAGATATTCAATAATATGACACAATTTTATTAGATATGAAACCATAAACATAGATATACAGTAATACACGATTTCTATTAATCAAAGAAATGTACAAACACTGTAAAAATACAGAGTGAAGACTCACTAGAATGGTGGCATCTTATCTCTGAGAAGAGATGTGACGGCTACTTGCATTCACAAGAAGATGATTACAATGAGGCTCCGAAGGCCTTTTTACAATAAGAAAGGATGCCAAAATCCCTATACACCCAAAAACCTAACCCTAAGAGATGAAGCGCCAAAAGTCACGTGGGCCCCGTTTGGGTAAGTTAGTACATTAACTTCCCGGGGTCGTAAATTTTGCATACGATCTTCGTTTTAGGCGTATGATAGACCGTTGGAAAGGTATTGTCGAGGAGATTCATTTTAGGTAAAATATAGAAGGAACTATATATTTCAAACATGTTTTCCCAAAAAACATCGTTTAGGGCCTCAAAATGGCCACGGAAGTTAAAACCTGCTAAAAATAGTAATTTACCAAAATTGTCAGAAAACTGTTTTGAGCCATTTGGAAAAGGTGGGTGACCACTGATATCCACCTGGATCAATCCTCCCTCCTTAGGAAGCAATGGTATCCATTGCGTTGAGTGCCCGGGGGAGAGGAAAAAACGTTTGCTGAATCTGCATCTTGGTGAGCTGCTTGCCTTGCTGGAAAAGTTGCACTACTTAGCTTGTTGAGGGTTGTCACCAATATGTGGCTGGAAGGGTTGGAACTTTATAACCAGCCTGGTTACATGAGATTCCTATGTGCAGAAAGAATCTTTACACTTTTCTGCAATCTTGTCGACCTGCTTCTGTTGGATAGAAGGTGCTTGGGCCGACGCTGTAGTGGTTAGAGTATCCTTATGTTCCCCTTTTTAATATATTGTGAAGAAGATGAATTTTGTAGTATGAGATACTACCTTGCGACACTTTTTAGGTGGAACAATAGTCAGAACTACCTCTGGTATTCTGTAGAGATGACCCCCTAGAGAAACAATGACACTTCGGGGTTGAGACTCATAAATAGCATGGTGTGTCCACATATATGGTTGGCCCAAGAGAACATCATAGACATCCAGTGGGGAAACATGACATAATACCTCATCCTTGAAGGGATGGATACCGTATGACAATCGACATTGCTGGTTGACACAAAGATCTCGTCCTTGGCAAAGCCACCCGATGTTGTATGGTTGCGGGTGTGGTGTTGTCAACAATCCCAACTGTTTGATGACCTCTGTTGATATGAGGTTCTTCTGGCTTCTTCTATCAACAATAAAATGCAGCGGGGTCCCCTGCACCCATATCTATGAATGAAAAAGATGCTCCCCTCTTCAGGATCTGTTGGTTCTTCTGGTTGAATTGTTGCGGTCACGAAAATAGCAGTGGGGTCTGCGTAAATGATCTGTCTTTTACCAATATTTTTAGAATCAAATTCCAAATTAAGGTTCATCTCCTTGTCTTTGATCTTAGCCACCAATGAATGTTTTGAGCGACATTCATTGGTGTTGTGCCAGGGAATTTTTTCGAAATCACACCATTTTCCGGTGTACATCTTTGTCTTCCCGTGACCCTTCTTTTCCTATGGCTTAGACTGGTTTTTAGGAGATTGCTTATTAGATCCATCTTTATCATACTTTGGTTGTTACATATTTACAGATCCAAAATCCCATTTGTTTTGGTGCTTAAATTTCTGCTCGATTTTAACAACATATCGATAGGCAACACCGAGTGATGAGATGTTCAAAAAATCCATTTCAGTTTGGATGTATCTGTGTAGAGCTCCACGGTATTTCAGACCAAATGTCATTCAGAGTCTTTGATACCCAGCTTGGTGTGCAAGGTATGGAAAGTATTGGTGAACTCTAGAACTTCTTGGCCCCTCTCTTGTCGCAGTGTGGTCCATCTCATGTAATGGTTCTCATAGTTGCCAATAGGGTAATATTATTCCTTTACCGCATCCACAAAAAAATCCCAAGTGGGCTCAACCTCATATATTCTAGACTCCTCTGTGGAACTTTGCTCCCAGTAAGTTTCCCACCAATGTTTGAGATGAGGGAAAGATTTAATGAGTGCGAAGGTGATCTTTTCATTGTCGAAAAAATTGTGAACAGAGAAATAACCTTCTAGCATATTTAACGATTTGTCTAGGGCTTCTGCATCTATTTGTCCTTCAAATACAGGAATATCAAAATTAACTTGTACCTTGAAAGGAGAGGTGCTTCCAAAGTGGTCGCTTGATGAAGATGTGCATGTTTCTATCGACATTCGTTGAAGGATGTGGGAAAAATTCTCCATCAGTTCGTCCCTCTGTCACGTGAGAGCTTGCTCAAGCAACAGATTGATAGGATCGTCTGCTCCGTCGTTTTTCTTTTCTTTCGCCATTGAGGGTTTCTTGGGTGTGCGAGAGTGATTTTCCTCAAGAGAGACAAGCTTGATACCCAACTTTCATACTCAGACCTCGTCGGTGACATGCACTGAAAAATGATCAAGAGCAGCCTGCTCTGATACCACTGATCCAGATTATTTTCGGCACGAAATGAGAGCAGAGATAATAGTCCTAATTGATTATGGTAGTACTCATAATTTCATTCACTATAAATTAGCCAAACTCAATTTCTTTGTATAACCAGTGCCAGAGTTTCAAGTAATGATTGCATATGGAGGAACTATCAATTGCTTAGGAAAATGCACTAAGATCAATATTACTATGGGGGAATATGTAATGAATAGTCCAATGATTTATATACCCATGGGTGGTGTTGATGTCGTACTAGGAATCCAATGGTTACAATCATTAGGAACAATG
>JZKD02S1624685.1:121529-140064 GCA_000966675.3 Picea glauca
TTCCATTTTCAAGCCCTTCCTTCGAAAATTTGTGTTAGTATTTTTTGATGATATACTAATCTATAGCAAGTCTTGGGAGGATCATGTGCAACATGTTGACAAGGTTCTACAACTAGTAAAAGAGCAACAATAGGATGCAAAATCTCTGATATTGAGGAAGGTTCTCTTGAAGCCATAACCAGAAGTTGAAAAACCAGTGCAGAGGAACAGTTTGTTTAGGACAACTTGCAAGACTAAAGATAGAGTATGAAAGGTGATAATTGGTAGTCATAGCATTGATAATCTAATATCCATAGAGATGGTGGATAAATTGGAGCGGGAGACGACTGCACATCCAAATTCATATAAGGTCTCATGGTTGCAAAAAGAACACCAGGTAATGGTAACTAAATAATACCTTGTTGAATTTAAAATAGGTTGATATAGAGATGAGATTTTGTGTGATGTAATTCCCATGGATGTATGTCATGTTTTGTTGGGAAGACCATGGCAGTTTCAGATGAATGTCATTCATGATGGGAGAAAGAACACTTACACTTTGGAAAAGAATCGTAGGACACACATGTTGTTTCCAATAGAGGAGAATAAAGTAAAAGAAGAAGATAGCACAATCATACTTCTCATGAGTGGGAAGGAACTCCTGAGTGAAGTCAAGAAGGAAGAAGAGATGTAGTTTGATGTGGTGAGGAAACCCAGAGTTTTCCTTACAAGTAATTCTATGGACGATTTTCCTGAATAAGTTCAGGAGATGTTGGATAATTTTGCTGACATAGTAGTGGATGAGCTTCCTAACTCATTGCCACCTATCCGAATTATCATCCATCATATTGACATGATACCATGATCAAGTCTGTCAAACAAAGAAGCATACATATTGACACCTTAAGAGAATGAGGAGATAAAGAAATAAGTCCAAGAATTATTAGACAAGGGTTTGGCCAGAGAAATATTGAGTCCATGCGCAGTACCAACTGTCTTGAGTTGAAATAAGGATGGAGGATGGAGAATGTGTACAAACTCAAGAGCCATAAACAAGATCACCATCAGGTACATATTTCCTTTGCCTAAGATGGATGACTTAATGGATTGCTTAAGTGGAGCAATTTTTTTTTCAAAGATAGATTTGAAAATGGATATCACTAGATAAGGATGAGAGAAGGTGATGAGTGGAAGACAGCCTTTAAGACAAATGAGGAGTTGTATGAGTGGATTGTTATGCCATTTGTCTTTAAAAATTCCCCAAGTACTTTTATGAGACTGATGAATGAAGTATTGAAGGATTTTATTGGTAAGTTTTTGATTCTATATCTGAATGATATATTTGTATTCAATAAAACTGAAGAAGAGAATTTGAGACATATGACATTAGTGATGAAGAGACTACAACAAGAGAAGTTGTTGATAAATATGAAGAAGTCCTCTTTTATGAAGAGAAAACTCATTTACTTGGGTTTTGTGATCTCTTCAAATGAATTGAATATGGATCTAGAGAAGGTGAAAGCAATCAAAGAATCGCCATCACTAGGGAGTATGTTTTAAGTGAGAAGCTTCGATGGATTAGCCAGTTTCTATAGGAAGTTAATTAGAAATTTCAGTGGAATTTGTGCACCGATGATGGATACAGTGAAGAATAGATACAAGTATTTTAAATGGATAGAAGAATATGAGAAACGTTTCAATATATTGAAGGCGAAGATAACAGAATGACCAACTCTGCTCTTGCCAAATTTTGGGAAGATGATGTAGTCCCCCTACATCAGCAGGGTTCTGCGACCTCTCGGTCTCTGGATTGATCTTCTTCTAAGACGAAATGGCTCTTCGAGCTCCTGTTGGAACCCTTTGAATGAATCCATAGGTCCCTTTGTCCTCTGGCACAGGTCTTGAGAAACTCTGCACACGCGCCCCCTTTTCGATGCTCTTCTTTGTTCTGAACCAACACACACCTCGACGTTGGTTCCTTTCCAACTAGCCCCTTCTTATCTGGTGACCTCGGGCTATGACCCAAGGCGTAAACAACACACCTTTCACGTTTCGGGGTTTTGGGACTCCTGCATGCGAGCTCTCCCAGGCTCCTTGTCCTTCGAATCATCGAACCCCGAAATAGGGCCTAACTCCACAATTGGCTCCTCCCTTAACGCTCAACCATGTGACCACTACCCGTGACCACGGTACACTTTTCAGGATTTCATAATTCATGATTTCGTGATTCTGGCTGCAAATGATTCTAGGTCCTTCAAACTCCCGGATCTCGAAATGTCAAAAAGGGATTAATGGGCTTTGGCTCCTCCCTTAGCCTCCATCCACACGACCACGCCCTATGACATGGGGCTAACTCCTTCGAGCGCATCGCAATTTCAGGGTTCATGAAGTTGTGATGCAACTCCAACCTCTCCTCCTTCTAATCCCCGAAGTCTAAAATTTCCGCTGGACAATCAATGGTCCAGATCTGCTGCTGAATGGACGGTCCTTGTTCAATCATGATTTCTCCTTTCGCAATTTTTGGGATGAGTGACAACTAACTCTCTCCTCTATTTTCCTCGATTTTGAAATGTCAAAATCTCCCCCTTGAGAGATCAACGTTCCATATTCCTCTTGAACCGATGACTACGATCCAACTGGATCAACGACCCACAACCTTTCGAGATTTTCCCCGAAACTTGACCACTCGCTACGTTTCCTCCTTGATGGATGGTCCTGGTCCTTTCAGGAATTATCCTTTCGCGATTTTGGCCCGGTCTTCTCCTTGTTTCACTAGTGCCAAAAACTTGGAAAACCCTCGACCCCACTGTATTGACATTCCACACTTGTCCTGATCGACGGTCAGGGTCTAATCGCGATTCTCCCTTTCACAACTTTGGGAGACTCTTCAGTCTAGATATCTCGGTGTCCAAATCCCCGAAATGTGGGTCTCTTGACATGCATCCTCTGAGATGGATGGTCCCGATGCTTTTGGGACTTGACGGGTCCTCTCCCTTCTGCTATTACGAGGCTTAAACCTCACACACCTTCTTCCAGATCCGAAGGCTATCGACTCTTGGTGCTAGATCTGAAGGTTTAGATCTGTCCTCCTTGCACGCTCTCCTCCTGCTTCCTAGACATAGATTCAACAATCCAGATCTTTCTTCCCAGTGCTGATCCAATGACAGATGTGCTCTTCCTCCTGAGCTTCCTTGGATTTTTGACTTAGAAGATTTTCCAAGTCTCGAAGGTCTCGACCTTCAACTCTTCCTCTTGCGAGCCCAATTCCTTTGGGTCTCATCTATGTTATAGAAACATTGTCCCCTCTGAGCTTTGTCCTCTCAGATATTTACTCCTATGCACACTTTGCATTCAAGGATCTCGAATAACTCAGATTCGAGAAGTTTTATTGAAAAGAAAACTCCTCACGCCCCCCTGGCGTTCTCCTTCTCAATGCACACCTTGCAGAGCCTACAGAATATTGAGCAACCCTGTGATTTTCTTCTCTTCGACACTTATCTTTTCTCAGAACTCGAAACAGATTTCCCTAGTGCACTCTGTGCACTCGCTCGATGCCCTCTTGGCAGAGCTCTATAGAACCTTTAGTAGTTCTGTCTTCCCTGAACTTGAGACATAGTTCCTTCCTGTGCACTCCTTGCACCTCTGCTAATGAAGGTTCAACGCTATCCCTCTTGAACTTTCCCGAGGTTGTCTCACCTCTATCAATGCACACCTTGCAGGCTATGTGCACTCCTTGCACTTAGAAACTCCAAGATGGGAAGAAATTGAAACTTATGAAATACTTCACCAGTTATGAATTCAAAACACGAAATGCATAAAAACATGCAAACACATACAGACAATTCATGGCAGGAACAACTTCTCTTCTATTAATTCAAAAATGCCTATACCAGGTGTTTACAAAGGCTGGAATGTAACAAGTCTCATCTCTCTCTCGATACCTCTCTGCTCTGGTCTCTCCTCCTATCTCTCCCATTCTCTTTCCTATCACTCTCTCCAATTACAAAGAGGGATCTCTCAATATTATCCTCAACCTCACCATCTTTGAGCTATCGCCCTCCCAGAGCGGCTCTTGTGACTACATTACATAAATGGATTCCCAGTCCTGACTACGTCCTTGGCTTGCTACGAAAAACCATTAAAGGAAACCTCAACCACTACCTGTACAAAGGTGTGGTCTGGCATTAAAATCCTTACAACATTTATTGCAATTTCGAATTTCAAAATTGAGAGGGATGCACCTCCCCCTTTGTTCATTAAATGTGTGTTGGATGTGCTGGCTGGATGGCACGCTTCTGACATGGAGCGATGCTCCTACATCATAAGACATTTCAAGTAAGGTGTGATGCAAGTGGAGTTACAATTGGAGCAGTTTTGAGCCAAGACAATAGGCCTGTTTCATATTTCAGTGAGAAGTTGAATGAGACTAAGGGAAATTACTCCACATATGAAAAAAAAAATTATGCCATAGTTCAAGCCTTGAAGAAATGGAGGCACTACTTTGTTCCAAAGGAATTTGTCTTGTATAGTGATGACCAAGTTTTACAATTCATAACCAGACAAGAGAAGTTAAACTAGAGACATGCTAAGTGGATAGAGTTTATGAAAAATTCCACTTTTGTCATTAAACATATTTCTGGTAATGCTAACAAACTTGTTGATGCATTGAGCAAGAGATGTTTGATTCTACAGGAATTTCAGGTCGAGACCTTGGGCTTTGAACACCTCAAGTATATGTATTGTGATGATCCAGATTTTAAGGAAGCATATGAAGCATGTGAAAATCCTGTGCTCAGAGAGAGAAGCCAGTGGACCTATTACATGATTAAATATGGGTTGTTGTTTAAAGGTTGCGAATTGTGCATACCAAGGTTCTTGATGAGGGAAAATATGTTGAAGGAAAAAAATAGTGGAGGTCTAGTAGGACATTTCATCCATGACAAGACGTTTGCACAATTGAATAGTTCATACTATTGGCCAGGTATGAGAGAAGAGGTGAAGAATTTTGTCAACAAATGTAAGATTTTCCAGTATGAAAAAGGGAAGAAACAAAACACTCGATTGTATAAGCCACTGCATATTCCAGATAGGCCTTGGGATGCAATAAGCATGGATTTTGTGTTGGGATTACCAAGAACCCAGAGGGGAAGTGATTCCATATTTTTTTTGGTTGATAGATTTTCGAAGATGGCACACTTTATCCCATGCCAAAAGACCAGTGATGAAACACATGTTGCGAATTTGTTTTTCAAGGAAGTTGTGAGACTTCACGGATTTCCCAGGAGTATTATCTCAGGCAGAGACACTAAATTTGTCGGTAATTTCTGGAGAAAATTATGGAAGAAGTTGGGGATAGAAATATATTTTAGTTCAACATATCACCCTCGGAAAGATGGAAAAACTAAGGTGGTAAATAGTAGTTTAGGAAATCTGCTGAGAAGTTTGGTCATTGAACCTCATATCCAGTGGGATCAAATTCTGTCACAAGCAGAGTTTGGATATAATAACTCACCAAACATAAGTACAGGAAAAATCCCATTCCAGATAGTCTATGGGATGATTCCAAGAGGGGTATTAGAGTTGAGAGACATGGAGCAGAGTGAATTCAGAAGTGTTGGAGTAGAAGACTTCATTGTAGAAATGCAGAAGCTTCATAATTAGATCAAGGAGCAGTTGCAGAACATCAATGAAGAGTATAAACATAGAGTTGATCAACGCAGAAGAGAAATTCAATTTGAAGTGGGAGATCAAGTCTTAAAACACTTGAGGAAGGAAAGGTTCCCAAGAGGAACATATAACAAGCTGAAGTTGAAGAAGATTGGACCATGCAAGATCCTAAGAAAATTTGGTAACAATGCTTATGAGATAGAGCTGCAAGAGGATGTGGGCATATCACCAATATTCAACGTTTCTGAACTATATCTTTACAGGGAAGATGACAAAGAGAGAACATAAGACCAGGAGAAGATTCAATGGAAGAAGTATATGCCTATAGCTGAAAAGCCATAGATGGAGAAGTTCGTTGATCAGAGGATTGGCAAGAAGACTAGGTTGAAGACCTATTTTGAATATTTGGTCAAGTGGAAGGGACACTCGATAGAAGATGCTAGTTGAGTAAGTGAAGTTGATGTACATAATCATGGAATGTCAATGAAGGAGCTCATGGATAGGATTCCATGATTTTTCTTCCCATAGGAGTATGATGCAGGAGCATCGTCAGCCAAAGCCACATGGGATGACATCACAACACCTAGCACGCCTTTTGAGTAAATTTTAAAATTTTGAAGATGGTTTATCTCATAGAAATTCTGAGTAAAATATGAATCAGAGAAGTTAATGGGAGGAGGTTGAATGATCGCGTCAAAAACAGAAGATATCATATCATTCTTTAGTTATTTTATTTTGGCATGGATCTGAAGATTCACCTTAAATTTTTTGTCACAAAAATTTATGTAATACGACTTAATTAGCTTTAGAATTTAATTTCGATCAGATAGGTAGTTGGAGTAAACTCGAGAGGACCTCTTGTATAAGTAGGTGCATTGTATACCTGAATAAGGTTAGTTGTAGATTAGGAGGAGATAGTTGCAAATTAGGAGGAGAGAGATGGAGAGTGGGAGATAGTTGTTACTGAATGTAAGGTTTTTTAGGCTGTAGCCATTTTTACATTTGAATGAATATAACAGAGGGATATTGACACAATGCATGGTGTTGCTATTGTTTACAATTTCCCTATTATTTTTTGTTTTCATGAATGAATGAGTTATGTTTTTGAGCATATGATACTGTGAAATATTGGAATAAGTTTCAAATCATTTCTCTTCGTTGAGCTCATGCAAGGTGTGCATACAATACGCAAGTAGTGCGTTGACTAATTTTTATTTGACTCAGAATCTCAAAAGAGATAACGTGAGACTTCAATTACAAAGAGTGCAAAGGGACTGCTGCAAGGTGTGCATAGTCGCCCGCAAGAAGTTAAGTCTTGCATAGGAATCTGTTGCAAGGAGTGCACATATTGGAATTTCAACTAAGTGTCGAAGTAACCCTCTGAGGCATCAAAGGGTTCGACAATTAAAGCTTAAGAGAGATAGTGCAGAGAAATATTCATAAGGAGTGAAGCTCTGAAGGTTTCATGAGTCATTGGCTAAGATCCGTCTAGGAGGGAGTAGGATCAATCCAGATCGTTGGATCTAGGAAAAGCGCACAAGTTTTAAGTCTTTACGTGCACATAGGAGAGAGGATTCTCCGAAGTCCCGAAGAGGCCAGGGACCATCCATCATTCATAGGGACAGGTGGCGTAAGATCCACAACTCTAGAGTGAAGGTACTTCGAAATTTTTGCGGACAAGGAGAAATCTAAATTGCCGAAGTAGATCCAGGTCGTTGGTTGTCAGGAGATACGTGTCGATGGATCTGAGACTTCGGGAAAATTCACTTCGGAGGATTCCAAGTGTGGAGTGTGACAAACTCTTGAAGTCTTGAAGGCCGAAGCAGATCGCAACTGTCCATTGCGGAAAACATGTGGCGAGACATCCAGAAGTTCAGAGGCTTAACGTTTTGAAAGGAAGTCGACGTAAGCGGAGAAGATCTAGACCGTCATATACAGAAGGAAATGTGGCATGAATCCATCATATTCGGCTGAAATCACTCTGGGAGGAATGAGTGCCCAGGAGTCTAAAACTTCTAAATCCCGAAGAGCCGAAGTGGATAGTGGTTGTCGGATCTAGAAGGACATGTGTCAACAGATCGTGTAATTTGGGTAGAAGTACTTCAGGAAGAAGTAAGCATAGAATTTTGAAACTCCCGAAGCCCGAAGAGACGAATTTAATCGTAGCCCTCGATCTGCGGGAGACACGTGTCGATAGATCATGAACTCCAGGTGAAAGTAATCTGGGAGAAAGTGGGTGTGGAAAGGTTGAGATGTTTGAAAGACGAAGTCCCAACGTGGACTAGAGCCGTTGATTTGGGGTAGATGCGTGGCGCCAGATTTAGAACTTCAGGTATAGAATACTCCGGGGGAGAGTGGAGGGTGAAAGTGTCAAACTCCCGAAGTGTGGAGTCCCGAAGTGGATCTCGATCGTTGATCATGAAGGATGACGAAGAATGGCCCAGGGTGGGGAATGGCCCAAGGAGTAAACAAAATTAAGGCTTAGATTGTTTGAAGCCCTTTGTGATCTAATGTCAAACCTTGAAGTAGTGAAAAATTTGAAGTATGGGTTGGAATGGTGAGACAAATGAGTTGTATTTGTTATTGAATGATTTAGGATAGTATGAAGAAATGAAATTAGCAATTAAAGTATGGTGGTTACTATATTGGAATGTTTTCAATTGAATGGTGCATTGATGGTTTGAATAAATATAATTGGATGGTTTTCATTAAAAGGTGCTGAAATATACTTAAAATTACAGATATGGTTATATTATTGTAGATATGAGATGTCATAATAACTACAATTCACATTTCTAAAAGGATAATGTATGGTAAAGAACAATAGTACGCAAGATGTGAAAATAACGATAAAAAAATAATAACTTGTTGACTAGTGATTATAGAAGATTCCAAAGAGATGTTGAAAGTAATATCAAAATGCCCCATGAATTAATTTAGAACTCAGAAAAATGGATATTCTAGATCTCTTGGTTCCTAATAAAAGGAAGAGACTTGAATATGGGAAATAAAATTTATATTGAAGGGTCTTCTCCTTATTGCTAACGTAGTAGTAGCTTTGTGATGACTTTATGATAGTGTGATCAAAGAATTGACCAAGTAATAATTCTTCAAGAGTTAACCCTAGGGAGATGTAAGGACCATGCATTATGATTACCTTGCATTTTGACCATAACTTCAGGACAAAGTTTCTTGAAGGGTGGTGACACAGACCCCCTGCCCTCGGGCCGAGATCCGCTCAAGATCTTCACTAAAACCATGCCAAGGGTTAATTAAACCCTTTGTTTAAGCCACAAAGGACTTCGCGTTTCGGGAGTTGGAGAGTCCCGATGTATTTCCATAGCTCTCGGTAAATGTCAAAAAGCGACATGTCAACGAACGTTGACTTCTCCAACGCGACGAGCACATGCCACCAGTTACCCACTAGTTTTGGCTTTCGGGACTTTGAGCGAACAGAAAACAATCATTCCTCTTCCCTTATGATTCCCTGAACTCTGAAATGCCAGAATGCTGAAATGGGCTCAACGTCCCAAGGAATGCGAGATCGATGGCCTTTCGAGATCTTCGTCGAAGCTTGACCCCTCCTTTTACTTTCGACGCATGTACCCTCTGACTGAGACTTGGGACCCACCTTTTGGGCATTTCCCTCTTCACGATTTCCGGAGTTGCGTTGACCATGCAACTCTACCTCTTGAGTCCCGAAAGCCCGAAACCCAATTGGTGCCAACGACTATTTCCCCTTGACTTTTCAGGAATTTTTTCCTTTCCCTCTTCGGGATTTCGCGAACCGGGAGTTTGAAACTCTCGATTCCAAAGTCACTACCTCCTCTACTTCCCAAACTCCGAAAAACCAAAATGAAGAAATCCCACACCAAAGGCACACTGCATTTCGATACTTCAGGATTTTCAATGCAAAGGGTCTCGGTTCCTTGTCATCAGAATTTCCGGTATGCCAAACCTTGAATTACCAAAATTCTGAAATTCCACACCTGATAATCCCTTTCGCGATCCGGGAATTTGCGTGACAAAGGATTTTGGCTTGCACTCCAAACTTGCGAATCCTGAATCCCCGAAATGATCTGACAGCTCAAACAGACCACGATCAACAGTGCATGTTGATTCTTGATGTCAGGGTGGTGGATTCATCCAACTCCTAACCACCTTACAGCTCCTTTGGATCCTACGGTCCTCACAACTTCGCGAGTTCTCCACTGAGAGAATTATGACCACCAGATGCACTCCTCAATGAACCCTGTCCAAACAACTCTATGTTCTCCCTCCTGAACTTAACTTCTACGAGACGATTTCAATCTCTGTCTCCCTTTGAGCACTTCAAAGGTGTTATCCTTCCTGAGTTTTCACTTGTAAACTCAAGCTCCCCAAAAGGATCCCTTCTCACACTCCTTGAAGCAAACCCTCAAATAACCTATGGTTATTTAAGTCTCTGACCCTGTGCACTCTTTGCAATAGTGGTCCTCACCATATTCCCCTTAATTGATAAGTTCTAAGGATCCAACCAGCCTACGCACACCTTGCACAGCTCTGTGCTTCACCTACACTTCAACTAGTATGAGAACAACAATATCTCTCCTGAGCTTTCTGAGATGAAACTCAGACCCTCGTCAACGCACACCTTGCGGACGTTCACTGCACTCCTTGCAGGAATTATAAGGAAGAGAAACAATTGAAACTCATTCTTCTCCTATCTCAGACTTCATACATTCACCATGAAATCATGCACACAATGCAACATTGAAACAAATGCATAACAAAGAAACAAATCAATTGTAAACATATCATTCAACAAATGTAAACGATAAGCATCATAAAACCATGAAAGTTGAGTCAAAGCTTCATATATTAACTTAAGTGCTCATGTACATGGATTCTTCTCTACAGCTCTCTGCTACAGCTCTACAGCTTATGAAATCTGAATGATCATCCAAAATTACAATGATACAAGGGTGAGGGTGTCTATATCTGTTTTCCCTCCTACGTTTCTAAACCGTTTAATCTAACATTCATATCTACCTACTTTACATTAACAGACTTAAATGCCTATTACATCGGACAGATGAGAATAATTTCTCCAGATCTGTTCATATCTCCAAGACATAAATGTAAGTACGCTTCTCCTAGCTATTACATTAATGCTTCAGATTTCAAAATTCAAAACGTTTTCATAAAAACGTGTCCTTTTTGCATCAGCGCGTTCGGTTGTTCCTTTGACTAGGCGCGTGCTTTGGCTTTCTACGATGCTCCTACATCAGGTGGGTGTATGTAATACCCCATATCTTGGCCTTACGAAGTTAGAACATTGTTGTTTACTCATCTTAGTAATTCAATGCTTAGCATTTGTTTGGGCTCAATTGGATTGAGATAGATAATTGAGATGTCTACCTTTGGACCTATTTATGTGTTGCATGATATTATTTTTACTGTTATATGCTCATGATGATGATATTTGTTCGATTATTTTAAACGTGCAAATTAAAATGTGGAATTTCGATACGTGGTATATCAGTTCAAGATATGTTGTGAATGTATAACAGATGCAAGATATGATAAAATTAAACATACATTTGTTAAATTGAACTTCAATACTTATATGGATTCTTATATAAAATTGTGATACGTATGGATGGATATGAGTTATTAGTGAACTAACCTATAGGTTGATGAGCTATGTGATAACTAAATGATTGTAGTGCCAAGGTAACTTCGATGTCATAGACATCAAGAAGATAGTGTATGTTATAAGTCGTACTTATTATTTAAATTATGATTGGAAATATTGCTTTGATTTGTGAAAGTGTGGTTTTGACAGGACGCACAACTTTCCCAGAGTGGTTGTTTGATGACATGGCTCTAAGAACAATAGTTTCATAGTATGGATCGATATAGGGTGTTGACCCTAGTTCTATCAGGAGGGGTGAAGGTATTTCCCAACGTGTATCCTATGAAACCTAGAGTCGTAGGAGGGATGTGTGAAGTCACGCTCCCTAGATGTGTGATGGTGAATACTAGTTTCCTGTTGGGGAAGCTCGGTCAAGAGGATCCCTTCCATAATAGGATCCATTGTATGGTGTTGCCCTACCTTAAGGGTTTGATCTAATAAAGTGGTGGTTTTCTATATTGTTTCATACATCTTGTGTGGTGATTGTATTCAAATATCTTTATATCAATTGTGATATTTTGTATTCAGGTATTTGGAACACAACAAGTGGTATCAGAGCACTTTCCTTAGCCACAGAAGGGAAGCATATTTTTCTCCTTTTGTAGAATTTTTCTAGGGAAGAAAAATAGGGCGGCACACTTCAGGTTCATATATGAATATTTATGAGTTGAATTTGGGAAAACAATTTGGGCATTTGAATTCTTGTCGGAAAAATACCCAATTTCAAAAAAACAATCAGTCAAAACTAAGTTCAAGAAGTAAAGTTATGAGCATTTTAAATTCAACAGTGTTTCAGGGTGTTTTTCAGAAAAGCCTTATTTTTAAACCCTTGTTCTATTTTTTGGGTTTTCTTGTGACGACGATGATACTGCAAAGTTCATAAATTTTCATAGGGTGCTATATTTTCTACCAGATTAGTGCTATTGGATAAATAATTTTAAGAGTTTTCTTTTGGTATATTATATGTGGTGTTCCCAATGGATATGCACTCTCAACTCAGAGAAATTCTACACATGATTGAAGCAGTCAAAGTCGATATGCATGACCACTTTCAAGGCATCATAGATATTTATCACAATAATCAACGGTCATTGGCTCTCCTTCAAGAGATATATCTTATGGTAGAAATCATGAATGAATATCATTAAGAAGTGTATGCTTGGTATGATTTGGAGGATGATTGTGATGATTGGTATATGGATAGTTGTCATTTCTGGGATGAAAACCACTTCCATATTTTATTTGATGAATCTACTCCACCTTCGGTAGAGAACATCAATGTGACACATCAAGAACTAGTTATGATTACTAGTGTCCAACCTGCATATTCTACAATGATATTGTTTCATCCAGATTCAACTTTGACCCTTTCCCACTATGTGGATGGATATTCTTATTTGGATCCACATGATATGTGTGAGTATGGGGAGAATCATTTTCAGTTGGTTATTGGGTGCCGATATCTTCCATGTGGATTTCACATGAGCAATTGAACATGGGACCCTGGTTTACAATGGAAGTTGGACTACTTCAACATGGTGGCTTTTATTTCTCAATGGGATCCTGGTTCTCTAGTTTACTTCAACACTATGGTCCACACTTATCCATGGGACCCTGGTATATGGTTGTACATCAAGCGTTGATGACAACACTTTCATAAGGGGGATGGAATGTTAGGTATCTAGAGAGGTAGTGGGGGGGGCAGAGGGCCCAAAGTGATAATAGTGGAGGCCATTTAATTTAAGGTGGACTAGGCCCACTATATTATTAATTAAGTTCAACTATGGTAGTTAGATATAATAAATGGGTAGTTAGATATAATAAATGTAAGAGGAATTATTAGAAGGTTCTACTTCTAGAAGATTCCTCCTCTAGAATGTTCTTAGATGATGGTAACACTATATAAAGGGGTTCAAGCAATGTAATTGGACATGAAGAGAAGTATTGTATTTGGATCAGTAGCTCAATAGGAGGATATCCCCTTGAAGAGGCAAGTGAACATGAGAGGATCTCTTCCATAATAGGATCCAATGTATGGTGTTTCCCTACCTTAAGGGTTTGATATAATAAAGTGGTGGTTTTCTATATTGTTTCATACATCTTGTGTGGTGATTGTATTCAGATATCTTTAGATCTATTGTGATATTTTATATTCAGGTATTTGTAACATAACATTCATTTTCGGGAAAATTGGCAAATTGCATTTATAAGCTAGCATGAGAAGAAAGACTTTGCATTTTGTTTATTTATATTTATGAAAGTAATTTATATTTTAGTTTTATTTTAACTTTTCCCAAAAATATAGATAAGGGAGGTTGTTGGCTATTAATGAGGGTGGTTGAGGAGACTTGGGGAAGAGAGTATGGAAACTAGATAAATATGAGAGGAGGTGGAGAGAAGTTGGATAAAAATTGGAAGATATATTTCTTGTGATGGTCTTCTTAGAGCGTATGTGCTTTGTTTTTCTTGGAGTCATAGGGACAGAGGGTCAAGGAACCAAAATTTCTCTTAGAGCTAGCAAGCTGGCTAGGCTCCTTGTTGGTTGGGAGGATTTTGTTGTTTCACTCTGGGCAAGTGGAAAAATTATCCTTGGAAGCATATTCCTACTACAAGCAGGATTACATTGCAAATGGTCATCTTCAACATACCATAGAGGAGGTATTTTGTTATTATGAATTTGTTATATTTCTTTTATTCCATTGTTATTCCATTTAAAGAGTAAGATTGTGTTCCATCAATTCTTTTATTGTATGTATGTATCAATTAGCATAAAATTTATTTCATAGCATCTTAAATAGAGGTGCTACATTTAAGGTCATGGCCAAGAAAGACACCAAATTGGTGTATGAGACCCCCTTGTTTGTGGGACAATGGACCCCCTCCACCCATCGATTTGATTGGTAAAGTATACAGAAGTATACATACCCTACCCCCCTCTGGATTCAAAATTGTGACCTCTTAGGAGGTCTACCATATGATGGATTACTGAAAAATTCATATCTCCATTAACAAACATACAAAGTTTATAGTTATCTATAAATTTCCTTCTTGGCATGATAGATAGCCATTACCCTTCCTAATCCTTGATAAAAATCTCTAAACATAATCATTGGCCAGTAGTATATGCAAGCAATAATGATAAATATAGTCCCTAACAGGTGTTGACTAGACCCCAACTACACCTGCTATCAAGGCACCAAGATGACACCATGTTAGAGATTTCCATCATGTTTTGTCTACATAGGGATATTGAATTATGTCACTACCATCCCTAGATATAAATTATGTCACTTCCCTCCCTAGCTAGCTCCTAATGTCATGTCCCTCCCTAGATAGTTCCTAATGATCCCTATTGCCAATACATATTATGAGATATGGTGCACATTACAGGATATGGTGTCGATTGGTTCATATGACTGTCATCACAATCCATCAATGCAATCCTCGACATGTATGGGAATCTATAACCACCATGCACTAATCCAATCATTATCTTAAGAGAATACGATGGGAAAGTTCTTCTGAAGGCATTTCCTTAAGGAAATGATTGGATTAGTGCATGGTGGTTATAGATTATCATCATGTATGGTGTGTAGGGTGGAAACATCACATCAAGGGAGTATGCAAGAATTGAAAATGTGGTTATCTTTGGTGATTTATGTGGTGAGTGCTAGAACTTCAAAATTCAAGTGTGTTCACACTACAAAGTGCTCCACATTTCATTGCATTCGGTAATTTTTTTCTACTGCCCTGTATAACCTTGTCTATGAATTCCACCATTAGTTCTACTCCCCCACTCCATCCAACCTACTATGAAAATTATTCCATTAGTTTTTCTTTCCTACCTCATTTGACTTTCTCTACAAATTCCACCCTTAGTTATAGTCACTTTCCTCATTCAACCTACTCTGTGAATTATTCCATTAGTTATGTTCATGTAACACACCTAACCCCTAAGTACCTTTTTAAGGGATGGGGTGTAAAATTTTCCTCAGTTCCACAGCTTCCTGAATCCCTTGGATAACGAAACCATTTCCTTGTTCTCTCTGAGAGCTTTCCAACGACTATAAGCTCATCCAAATCTGAGTTATGGTTTGAGATTTATGGCCTCCCGAAGTTCTCAGGGTGTCATTGGCCAATGGCCACCCCCTTCACCACATGGCATCAACAAGGATTCACTTTCCTTGTACCATCCAACATGGCACTGTCACGACCCTGATCGTCATCTTTTTTAAATGACAAGGCCATGGAAGAAAGGTTTACAGGGGAAAGTCTATGTCGAGTCGTCATGGGATTATTTACTCCCAGAACCTTGGTGCTTCTTATTTTCCCTTTTTCCTTACCATGCGACCGACGTTTGAACCTAGTCCTCCGGACTTCGGCCTTTCCACTCTCTTTTGTACAATGCTAAATATTCCCAGAGACCTGAAGTCCCAAAGCCTCTCTCTACACCACAATCTATGGTGGAGCTCTGTCCACCTTTGGGTCCAATGATTAAGATCTACCTGCACTTAACAAATCGAATGAACTTGACTAGAGGAGTGGTGTACCACACCTAGCTCGTGTCTAATACTACAATTCCACGTGGAGCTATCGAGACATACCACATCACCATGATGTACGTGGGCCCATACTATCATAGCTCGACACTACAACATGGGAAACTTCGGAGCTACAACACTTCAACGCTTCAACCACTTTACTCTATTTTCAAATCCTCTAGAGTTTTGAACCCCAACTTTCTTCCATGTGGCTCTGGCCCTTCAACCCCTTTTGGAGCTTGTGTCGTAACACTCCAAACACCAAGAGTTCTAAAATCCCAAACTCTGGCAACGGGTCCCTCTTGCATACGTGGAATTCTGCACGGGTGTCCCGACTACCACCTGCCACCTGGCAGAGACGTGGCGATGATGCCACCTTGACACGTGGTACCCATCTCTCTGTCGCTTTACCATATACGATAAGTCAGAAGGACATGTGGCTTATCCACGTGTTGGCATGTCGTGTCTTTGTCACATGGTTGGACTGCACCATGTACTTTGTCCATGTCATCTGTTGATGTCACTTCGGCCTTCGGGGAAACTCCACACCTTGCATCCTGAATCACCCGAAGTGGGGTTTAGCCAAAGAGCCTAATAATGGTCGGATGACCCATAATATTCCTTGGTTTGATTCAACGGCTGACAGGTATTCGCGGCTCTACGCTCTTCGTGATCCATGCAATCCTAGGTCTTTTAGTCCCAGGGGTAACCAACTAGCAGGGTCATAAGGAAGAATGAGCGCTTGTTATTGGTCACACCTTCCCTTAATCTATCCTTCCACTAACACTCAATCTAACAGTCAAGAAGGATCCCGAAGGATCCTTAGATCTACAACCCATGTCGCTTCGTGTGTTTGGTATTTGTCGATTCTAGTCGTTTAACCCCCTTTTTCTCCCGAAGTGGTCAATGCCAAAATGACCATGACGTAGATCCAACGAAAGACATTTGGAAGAATACAAGGGTGACATGTGGCCCAATCAACTGGTGACATGTGTCAAGATCCATTTGATACATAAGGTCTATGAAAGTCATGAATCGGGGTGACACGTGGCACACCTACTATGGGTCCACGTCACCCTGGTGACGTAAGCATGCCACATCACTCTGGCCTTCAATGCTTCGACGATATTCTTAGTCACCAACATGTCAAACCTCCCAGAGTAGGGATTCACTGGAGTGCTCATTTACTCTTTCATCTATTTATACGAGCTTCTCCTGAGAGAATGGAACACATTCCCCTCAAGATATCATTCAAAACAAAACGTTCATGACTCTTTAGAATAGAGTCACCCATGCAACAATGGTATTCATTCAATCTTGGAAAGTGTAATTCTTTCCTTACATTTCACTCATCCAGGCAATCACATCGTGCCTTTAGTATACACATTCACATACATCATACATGTGCATCAATTGCACATATAATATCATTCATATATATTTGGTCTTAATATCCTTTTTCATATCAAGAAACCTCACAATGCATTATATCCATGCACTCAATCATATACATCATAGCCAAACATTCATCATGCAATATCATTGCTTGCACTTTTTCTATGTCATTCATACACATGGACATATCATACTTCCAGGTCCTTCTCCCAAGGATCTTGCTACCATTCTTATGACAAATCTCATAGAGATACTCAACACTAAGCTTCCCTCTCTATTGAGAGCTTACATTCATTCACATGATATCCATATGGAAGTTTAAAAAACATAGTCATAACTATGTTTTCCTTTCTGCACAATAACAACTAGCAAGAAAACACTCTTGCCTCAACTTCTATAAAGTTATTCAACAATCCAGAAATACCATCTAGCTAATTCCAACAGTTCCCAAGGCAACAAGACAGCTTATCAAGCTTCTTTTTTCATGCCTCCACTAGTACATATGACCAAATTTGCAACGATTTTTCGTTGATATTGCCACACTTATCCGTCGCAATTTCCACGATAGTCGAGATTTTTTTTCGTCGGAATAATTTCATTGCTATATCCACGATCCAGGTGTGTGTGGAAACATCAACTAAATAAGCACTCCACGTGTCACCACCTTCAATATCGGTTAAACCTATCAATCGTCGCAATTACGATGAAATTACGTCTCAATAACAACGAAGAAATGTGGTAATTGCGACGAAAATTTATGCCAAGCCAATAACTTACGACGTAGATGCGGAATCTGCGACGAAAGACCGTCGCAATTTGTGACAAAAATCCGTGGCAATATTGACGAAAATATACCTCAAAATCAAACTTATGATGCAGATGTTGTATGTGCGATGAAAATTCGTGGCAAATTGCGACGAACTTTCGTCGCTATAGCGACAGTTGTGGTAAAATACAAAATTTGTTTCCGACAAACTATCGTCGATATTGCGACGATGGCTTTAAGTTTAAAAAAAAAAATTACATGAGATATGGTATTACCATATTACATTGTAATATGGCATACAATATGGTATACCATATTACAATGTAATATGGTAATGCCATATTACATTGTAATATGGTAATGCCATATTACATTGTAATATGGCATTACTATTACATTGTAATATTGTAATATTGTAATATATATATCCCCTACAAATAATCAAGGCACTAATCAACCAAATATTGTAAGCATGTGTTATCATGAAGTTGGATTAGAAGTAAGGATACC
>JZKD02S1624696.1:0-14796 GCA_000966675.3 Picea glauca
ATATAGGCTTATTAAAAATCCATTCCTTCAAATAAATTATGCACACCCCATGGTGAAAAAGGAACTCCCTCAAAAGGAAAAATGCATAAAATGCATGAAAACAAAGAAAATGACAAATGCACGCCCTAGGAAGAAAAATGCATGCCTTATGTTGGTAATTGTATGTTGACCTTAAGAAATTACATGAAAACATGGTATTGAGGAAAATTCATGCCCTAGAAGGGAAAAATGCATGTATCAAGTTGAAATTTCACATTGAGGGCATGGGATTGCATGTTTACATAGTAAGGTCGAGGAATATGCACAACTTGTTAATGAAAAATGCATGCTTGCACTATAAAAATGCACGCACTTGACATGCTATGAAACCCTATGTTGTCCTAAACCCTAAATGATTATTCCTTAGCCCATTTGAATGGTTTTCATACAAAGATGAATGAAAATGGATGTTTATCCATTATGTATGATTGATTCTACTATGGCATATATTATAACAACCCTGAACCTGTGTTTGACAATATGTTTGGAAACACACATATGTAGTTAACCTTGTATGTTGATTTGTTTCCCGAGTCCCAGAATCTTAGAAAATCGAAGTACTTGCAAGTCTCCCACACCTATGATTTATTTAAAATGCATGCAATATATATTTCTTACCATTTAATCTGATATTGACTGTGTGTGTTTGTATTATAGTCAGAAAAGTTTGTAATTTTTCTTTCAAAATTACACTGACACATTCTGGAAATCATTTTTTTATTTTACAAGTTACAACATGTTAGGCTATGAAAATGGTATAAATATCTTCCTTTTTCCCACATTTCAGGATATCATCTTGATTGACTTTTTGGTTATTTAGGAGAAAATAGAATAGAAAATGAATAATATACTCTTTTGCGTTATTGATAAAGTCAGATTACATAGATCCTAAATATGATTGGAATTGTCTGGTTTTATTACAGGATTAGTTAAATATTGTCAAACCCAAGATAGCAAAGGAAATCTTGAAGATGTGAAAGCTATTGGAGGTTGAGGATTGCATGGCGCAAGACAATTTTGAAGATGATTGAGTTTCTCGTATTGTAACTTTATAATAGTAAAGAAATCCTAAGGATCGAGAGGATAGCTTAATTTACCTAGACTATTGTAATATATAAAGGGTAAAATAGACCTTGAAAAAAAGAAGAATTGTATCCAAGAACTCAAAACTTAGAATTGCTCTGCGTTAGCAGTTTTTGTAAAGTGTTGTACCAGCTATAAAATTAACAAAAGATTTGAGTGGTTTTACCATTTCTATATGATGAATTTCAAATAGTAGTTCTTCTAAGGACCAAGGGCCCAGTCTGAAGGAGCTATTGTTCAACCTATAATTGTATCAATTCAATTTATGTTTTGTGATTTGATTTTCTTTTACAATAGTTAAATGAATGCATAAGTGTGTTGATGATTCCATGTCAATTGCAAAAGATAGATGTTCCTGAAGAATTAGATGCTTGTTGTTCCAATTTCCATTACTAAGATTTGATGCATGACAGTTCCTCATAAGTTCACACTTGTTGTTCCTTTCACTTAGTTTACAATTGTTGTTCCTTTCTGTTAAAAGATAGTTGTTACTTCTTTCGATAGAATTACGATTGTTGTCTCTTTTCAATTAGATTACAATTTCTATTTCTTTCCATAGATAGAGTAATTCGCCTTTTCCTTTCCAGCAATTTGATTCATAATAATAGTCAATTCTACAAGTCTTTACTTAGATTCAATTATTACTCTTAAAATGAATTCAATAGATTAATTAGTTCCTTTCCATTTCACAGCTTTAGATTTCAATTCATAGAATCTTTAATGAATGTTTGAGGAACTTTATTGTTGATAAACTTAGATTTTCTTTCACTACACGATTTTAGCCTCTATAAACTATCTGCATAGACTTTGTCGATATTCTTTGAGATAAAAGACGAATCCCCGGGTTGATAAATTAATGTTAAACTAAGGTTGTTTTTAGACATCTTTAGAGCCCAACATTTTGGCATTGTTGTTGGGGAAGACTGTCAAAGGTAGCATAGATTGTGCCTCTGGAGGACTAGGTATTGAAGATGGAAGGTAAGAACCTACGCAAGTGATAAGTAATATGCTTATGACAACGCCTACCTCTAGCTGACGCAACAAGAGGTAGCATAGGTGTTTTTTTTCTTTATGGATTTTTTTCTTTTTTTGTTGTTGTGTGAAGTGTGTATGACTAAGAAGAAAGATTTTGAAAAAACAAAAACCCCACCAAAAATTACCAAAGCCCAGGGCTCGGTGCTCCATGGAAGAAGAAATTTCATAGATGACATCATCTGAAAAGCATAATCTCAAGCTTTGGTTGGACCTAGAAAAGGATCTACCCGAATCTCTCAGGTGGAAGTTTCACCATCTGCAGCCCACACTGAGATCCATAGAAAAACTGAAGGGACTGAGCAAATCTTTCAGAGCATAGATATTCCACCCCTCGACCCTTTAGAAGAGGGAAACTCTTGTAATCTAGAGGAAGGAGAAGGAGAAACCAGTGGGATAGCCAAGATAGACCCACCAACTAACCCCAAATCTCCTGTGAAAGAAGAAGGCATACCTGAAATCCCAGATAGAGGAAGTGCAATCAAATCCCCTAGAGGATCAGATGACCAAGCATTTCAAATAAAGTACCTGGATCAAGAAATCCCTAAATATTTAAGGCATATTTTCGATCAAATGGCACAACCAAATCCACAATGTCCCCAGACTTCCACTTTGGAATATCTGATAGTTGATCCAATTGCCAATGCCCCCATGAAGGAAATTCCCCTACAAAACCTACCAACCTTTCATGGATTAATCTCAGAAGACTCAGATGCATTCTTATTTGAATTTGATGTCCTATGTAGAGGGTATGATTACACCTCCAAACCCCAAAAACTAAAATTTTTCCCCTCCACTCTGAAAGGAGCAGCTCTACGCTGGTTCATGGGATTGGGAGAGGGAACTATAAACTCATGGGATGAAATGAAACAAGCCTTCTTGACAAAACATCAGGATTATTGTAGAACTAGAGACTTAAAAGATGAAATATTTCAAATGACTGCAAAATAAAATGAATCATTAGAAGAATATGTCAAGAGATTTCAATATAATTTACAAAGATCACCCTATGGCATGTTACCAGGTGAAGTTCTTAAGGCAACTCTGATTAAGGGTATGAAAGATGAATGGGTAGAAACATTGAATTTAATGGGGAAGGATGATATTTATCAAGAGTCTTATGACAACATCGTCCTACTTTGCATCAAGTGCTCTAGAGGAAGTTCATGGCCTAGATCAAGGATGTGTATCCCCCTCACCATAAATAACAATATTACCAGTGAGGGTGTTACGCAAGTTGAAGTCGGTAATCTCTTAGAAAACTTCAAAACAGATATTTTGAGCACTCTGAGTACACAATTTAATGTATTGCAGGCCAAACAGAAGAAAATAGAAGTAGAACAAACGTTGGCCATATTTTGCCACAGGTGCAGAAGGAAACATGGTCCAAGGGATTTCCCTTTGGACGTGGTTTGGGATTGTGCTATCTGTGCAAAATATCATGACACGGAATAATGTCCATCACTTCCTAGACTAAAATTTGTCTTTAGAGAAGAAAAATAAGAAACAAAGTCATTATATCTGATGGCTCAGTGACGTCAACGACAGAATCGGCCTCCAAATACACTACAAGACCCTTCCTCTTTCCTCTCTAGATAGTATAATCAACAGCAAGCTCCTGGTAGCACATGGAAGGGTCAGCCATTTACTAATTAGAACTTGCAACCAGAGAAATACCCACCTATAAATCCCAATTGACAAAACCAGCCCGCTGCAAATCCTCCATGGCAAAATCAACCAACCACAATTTCTACTTGGCCTCACTCACAATATCCCACCTCTTCCTGGAAAAACTCAAATAACAACATCTACCCTTCACAATGGCCCAACATGACTACCCGAAACCCAAATTGGAATTAGAGTTGGCAGTGCCCCATGGGGACAAATAACTAACCCGTAGGGATGGCCCCTCAAACTTAGCCTATGCTACAAGCACCACTCCAATTGCCTCAAAATCCACAATCACAATTGCGCCCTCAACTACCAGCCCAAACTTACCCAAATCCAAATAACATATCATCTTATCTCGTCTAGATTATGGAGAATGGGGAAGGAGAGACCAACTCGGTAGGGTGCAGTGAATTATGGTTGATATCAGGATGGATAATATCTCCTGAAGAAAATAACGTTTTTTAAGAACAGGAGAGTGGAAAACAACCAACAATAACACCTTCGACTATGGTAATAATAGAAAAAATCGAGCAAGGGGGGAACATAGTCAAACCACAAGATCCTGATAAGGAGGCAACGCCCTCCCCTCCGTTCCTTGAAATATTGATGATAACAAAACTAGACATATATCCCAACTTCGACATAGTAGGGGAACTCAAGAATTTATATATTAAGATTCCACTTCTGCAAGCTCTCCAGGACATTCCAATCTACGCAAAAATGATCAAGGAGCTATGTGGGAGAAAGCCCGTCAGAAAAATTCAAAATCCATCATCAACAGTCCATGTGGTAGGAGCCTTGTCTGATCTAATTGTAGGTAGACAAGAATTGGTCAAATATGCAAATCTGGGGAATCCCATAGTGATAGTTCAGATCCAGGGTTGTTCCTTTCCAAATACAATAGTCGATTTGGGAGTAACCATCAACATCCTGACTATGGAAACCTGTAATACCTTGGATTTTAACTCCTTCGAACCCACCACAATAATGTTGCAGTTGGTAGATCGATCGATAGTTTGACCAATTGGCACATTACATGATGTAGCCATCTCCGTCGACTCTTGGGAATATCCATCAGACTTCCTCATCATCAACCCACGAAGTAGACTTGAAGGGCATCCATTAATACCGGGCAGGCCATGGCTTGCAACAACAGATGCATATATAGGATTTCGAGTAGGTAATAAGACAATCACTAGAGGGGGTATCACAAAGAATCTTATTTTATATCCTCTTGCTAAGCCAAGTCCAACTTTCGTATATCCACAATTTCCACCACCGCGATACCTAGAGAGGGATTTACGAGCCCCTCTTACACATGAGGAATCCCTTAGACTTAAAAACTAGCTGGAAGATGACGTAATCAGTGGGTTTATCAATAGTCCAGCCACCATGAGCAACCTGACCTGCCAGATGCTCCAAGTTGTTCTAGATTGTGAAGCACAGGGAGACCTGCTGGAAGATTTAATGGAACAACAAATTCCAACTACAATGGTGCATAACAGAAAACCCATTGAGATTGCACCATGTAGGTATCTAAACATCAATGCCAATTTAGATGAACAACAACAAAAAAAGATAATTCAGGTCCTCTCCAAATATCATCAATCTTTTGTGTGGGAATATTCTGATATGAAAGGGATTGATCTGCAACTCTGCACACACCACATTTATGTTGAAAAAGATGCCCGGCCAAACCGATAGCCACAGAGAAGGTTGAATCCTCACCTTAGGGATATCGTTAAAGAATAATTACAAAAGTTGTTGGACGTAAATTTTATATATCCCATCTCAGATATTCAGTGGGTTTCCCCATTAGTGATCGTCCCAAAGAAAAATGGGAAATGGAGAATCTGTGTCGACTACATGGAACTTAACAAAGCCACTCAAAAAGACCACTTCCCTTTGCCTTCCATTGACCAAGTCCTGGATACTTTGGTAGGAAAGAAATTATTGTCTTTCTTAGACGGTTTTAGCAGGTACAATTAGATTTAGATTTCCCCAGAAGATCAACATAAAACTACATTCACATGCCCCTGGGGCACTTTTGCATACAGAGTATTACCCTTTGGACTTTGTAATGCTCCAACCACTTTCCAAAGGGCCATTCTGAGNATGTCCCCAGACTTCCACTTTGGAATATCTGATAGTTGATCCAATCGCCAATGCCCCCATGAAGGAAATTCCCCTACAAAACCTACCAACCTTTCATGGATTAATCTCAGAAGACTCAGATGCATTCTTATTTGAATTTGATGTCCTATGTAGAGGGTATTATTACACCTCCAAACCCCAAAAACTAAAATTTTTCCCCTCCACTCTGAAAGGAGCAGCTCTACGCTGGTTCATGGGATTGGGAGAGGAACTATAAACTCATGGGACGAAATGAAACAAGCCTTCTTGACAAAACATCAGGATTATTGTAGAACTAGAGACTTAAAAGATGAAATATTTCAAATGACTGCAAAATAAAATGAATCATTAGAAGAATATGTCGAGAGATTTCAATATAATTTACAAAGATCACCCTATGGCATGTTACCAGGTGAAGTTCTTAAGGCAACTCTGATTAAGGGTATGAAAGATGAATGGGTAGAAACATTGAATTTAATGGGGAAGGATGATATTTATCAAGAGGCTTATGACAACATCGTCCTACTGTGCATCAAGTGCTCTAGAGGAAGTTCATGGCCTAGATCAAGGATGTGTATCCCCCTCACCATAAATAACAATATTACCAGTGAGGGTGTTACGCAAGTTGAAGTCGGTAATCTCTGAGAAAACTTCAAAAAAGATATTCTGAGCACTCTGAGTACACAATTGAATGTATTGCAGGCCAAACAGAAGAAAACAGAAGTAGAACAAACGTTGGCCATATATTGCCACAGGTGCAGAAGGAAACATGGTCCAAGGGATTTCCCTTTGGACGTGGTTCGAGATTGTGCTATCTGTGCAAAATATCATGACACGGAATAATTTCCATCACTTCCTAGACTAAAAGTTGTATTTAGAGAAGAAAAATAAGAAACAAAGTCATTATATATGATGGCTCAGCGACGTCAACGACAGAATCGGCCTCCAAATACACTACAATACCCTTCCTCTTTCCTCTCTAGATAGTATAATCAACAGCAAGCTCCTGGTAGCACATGGAAGGGTCAGCCATTTACTAATTAGAACTTGCAACCAGAGAAATACCCACCTGTAAATCCCAATTGACAAAACCAGCCCGCTGCAAATCCTCCATGGCAAAATCAACCCACCACAATTTCTACTTGGCCTCACTCACAATATCCCACCTCTTCCTGGAAAAACTCAAATAACAACATCTACCCTTCACAATGGCCCAACATGACTACCCGAAACCCAAATTGGAATTAGAGTTGGCAGTGCCCCATGGGGACAAATAACTAACCCGTAGGGATGGCCCCTCAAACTTAGCCTATGCTACAAGCACCACTCCAATTGCCTCAAAATCCACAATCACAATTGCGCCCTCAACTACCAGCCCAAACTTACCCAAATCCAAATAACATATCATCTTATCTCGTCTAGATTATGGAGAATGGGGAAGGAGAGACCAACTCGGTAGGGTGCAGTGAATTATGGTTGATATCAGGATGGATAATATCTCCTGAAGAAAATAACGTTTTTTAAGAACAGGAGAGTGGAAAACAACCAACAATAACACCTTCGACTATGGTAATAATAGAAAAAATCGAGCAAGGGGGGAACATAGTCAAACCACAAGATCCTGATAAGGAGGCAACGCCCTCCCCTCCGTTCCTTGAAATATTGATGATAACAAAACTAGACATATATCCCAACTTCGACATAGTAGGGGAACTCAAGAATTTATATATTAAGATTCCACTTCTGCAAGCTCTCCAGGACATTCCAATCTACGCAAAAATGATCAAGGAGCTATGTGGGAGAAAGCCCGTCAGAAAAATTCAAAATCCATCATCAACAGTCCATGTGGTAGGAGCCTTGTCTGATCTAATTGTAGGTAGACAAGAATTGGTCAAATATGCAAATCTGGGGAATCCCATAGTGATAGTTCAGATCCAGGGTTGTTCCTTTCCAAATACAATAGTCGATTTGGGAGTAACCATCAACATCCTGACTATGGAAACCTGTAATACCTTGGATTTTAACTCCTTCGAACCCACCACAATAATGTTGCAGTTGGTAGATCGATCGATAGTTTGACCAATTGGCACATTACATGATGTAGCCATCTCCGTCGACTCTTGGGAATATCCATCAGACTTCCTCATCATCAACCCACGAAGTAGACTTGAAGGGCATCCATTAATACCGGGCAGGCCATGGCTTGCAACAACAGATGCATATATAGGATTTCGAGTAGGTAATAAGACAATCACTAGAGGGGGTATCACAAAGAATCTTATTTTATATCCTCTTGCTAAGCCAAGTCCAACTTTCGTATATCCACAATTTCCACCACCGCGATACCTAGAGAGGGATTTACGAGCCCCTCTTACACATGAGGAATCCCTTAGACTTAAAAACTAGCTGGAAGATGACGTAATCAGTGGGTTTATCAATAGTCCAGCCACCATGAGCAACCTGACCTGCCAGATGCTCCAAGTTGTTCTAGATTGTGAAGCACAGGGAGACCTGCTGGAAGATTTAATGGAACAACAAATTCCAACTACAATGGTGCATAACAGAAAACCCATTGAGATTGCACCATGTAGGTATCTAAACATCAATGCCAATTTAGATGAACAACAACAAAAAAAGATAATTCAGGTCCTCTCCAAATATCATCAATCTTTTGTGTGGGAATATTCTGATATGAAAGGGATTGATCTGCAACTCTGCACACACCACATTTATGTTGAAAAAGATGCCCGGCCAAACCGATAGCCACAGAGAAGGTTGAATCCTCACCTTAGGGATATCGTTAAAGAATAATTACAAAAGTTGTTGGACGTAAATTTTATATATCCCATCTCAGATATTCAGTGGGTTTCCCCATTAGTGATCGTCCCAAAGAAAAATGGGAAATGGAGAATCTGTGTCGACTACATGGAACTTAACAAAGCCACTCAAAAAGACCACTTCCCTTTGCCTTCCATTGACCAAGTCCTGGATACTTTGGTAGGAAAGAAATTATTGTCTTTCTTAGACGGTTTTAGCAGGTACAATTAGATTTAGATTTCCCCAGAAGATCAACATAAAACTACATTCACATGCCCCTGGGGCACTTTTGCATACAGAGTATTACCCTTTGGACTTTGTAATGCTCCAACCACTTTCCAAAGGGCCATTCTGAGCATATTCAACGATCTCATCAGTGAAGGGCTTGAAGTCTATATGGATGATTTCACTCCTTATGGCGATGACTTCGATCAAGCACTGAATAACCTGGAGAAAATACTAGAGCGATGCATTGCGACCAGGTTATGTTTAAGCCACGAAAAATGTCGCATGATGGTAACAAAAGGTTTTTTACTAGGGAATTATATCTCTACATATGGAATTAGGGTAGAACCAACAAAAATAGAGGTAATCCTTAATCTACCTACACCACACACATAAACTGAGGTATGTAGTTTCCTTGGTGCTTCAGGATACTATCGTAGATTTATGGAAAATTTTGCAAGAACCGCTACACCTTTACATGCTTTCACTGGTAATGTAGAGTTTCAGTGATCTAACAAGTGTGATGTGGAATTTGTAGGACTCAAGAAGTTGATCTCGACAACACCAGTACTAAGGCGACCAAATTGGAAAATACCATTTCACATCTCCACCGATGCATCAGATATTTCCATAGGCGTTGTCCTCGGATAGGAGGAGGACAAGAAACCCTACACCATTTATTTTATTAGAAAGAATCTCAATCCAGCTGAACTTAATTACACAGTAACAGAGAAAGAATTTTTAGTTGTTATACATGCCATCAATAAATTTCATCATTATATAATAGGCTATCCGGTCATTCTATATACTTATCGTTATGCTATTAGATATATAGCTAATAAACCAATTACTAATGGACGGGCCACTCGATGGTTGTTACTATTACAGGAATTTGATATCACCATCAAAGATTGACCCGGGAGAGAAAACTTTGTCGCATACTTCCTATCCCGCATACCCAAAATAGACGACTCCTTAATAGTCGAAGATTGATTTCCAGATGAGCATCTGTTTGTCATTACTACAAAGCCACCTTGGTACGATGATGTGGAAAATTACCTGGCAGCGAGAAGATTACTGGAACATCTTTCATCAAGGGAAAAACAACTGATCATTTAGCGTAGCACACGATTCACCTGGATCAATGAATATCTCTTCCATACAGAAGCCGATCTCCAAATCCGCAAATGCATACAAGATGACGAAATCTACAACATACTTAAGGCTGGACATGATGAGCCCTATGGTGGAAATTTTGTAGACCGCAGGACTGGACACAAAATTTTTCAGATGGGCTATTATTGGCCCTCAATATTCAGAGACATGAAGAAATATGCCCAGACCTGTGATAGTTGTCAACAGATGGGAAAACCAGGTCAGGATGATGAAATGCCTTTGAAAGCACAAGTAGTTGTAGAACCATTTGAGAGATGGGCACTAGACTGCGTTGGCCCCTTCAATCCAAAGTCAAATCAAAAGGCCTATATTCTAGTCATAATGAACTGCATGACTAAATGGATAGAGGCAGAAGCCGTACCGAATGCAGCAGAAGAAGTAGTCATCAAATTTATTTTTAAATTATTTGTACACTATGGACTACCAAGAGAATTAATTACTGATGGGGGGTCACAATTTACAACTCATAGAATCACCACCACCCTAGATAATTATCATATCAAACACAAAATTACTCTTCCGTACCATCCACAAGAAAATGGGCAATTGGAAAGCACCAATAAAGTCCTGGAGGCAATCCTGACAAAGACTGTCTCAACAAACAGATAGAATTGGGCTTCGAAGCTCCCAAATGTCTTATGGGCTTTCTGCACAACATGGCATAACACCACTGGCTACTCTCCTTGTCATTTAGTCTATATTAAAGAACCCATCTTTCCAATCAAGTTTGAAATCAAGACTCTAAAGATGGCCCAGGAAATCGGATTGGATCTTACAAAATAACATAAACAATGCCTTCAACAACTCAACAAATTGGATGAAGCATATTTGTCTACTGTAGAGCGCACAACTATTATTCAGCAATAGAGAAAGACCTGTCACGACAAGCATATCAAGAAAAAATCATTTAAATAGGTGATTGGGCACTCCTCTATGATTCCAGATTCCAGGATTTTCTAGGAAAATTACAGACACGGTGGCTAGGACCATACGAAATCAATGAAGTCCATGATAATGGCACAGTCACGTTAAGCACCATTGATGGGTCCGGATCTCCATTTCGGGTCAATGGACAACGGTTACGAATTTATCATTAGCCACCCTCAAAAGAATATTTCTACCAGGAACTAAGTAAGGATCCTACCGTTTGAATTGTGGCNCCCCAGAAGATCAACATAAAACTACATTCACATGCCCCTGGGGCACTTTTGCATACAGAGTATTACCCTTTGGACTTTGTAATGCTCCAACCACTTTCCAAAGGGCCATTCTGAGCATATTCAACGATCTCATCAGTGAAGGGCTTGAAGTCTATATGGATGATTTCACTCCTTATGGCGATGACTTCGATCAAGCACTGAATAACCTGGAGAAAATACTAGAGCGATGCATTGCGACCAGGTTATGTTTAAGCCACGAAAAATGTCGCATGATGGTAACAAAAGGTTTTTTACTAGGGAATTATATCTCTACATATGGAATTAGGGTAGAACCAACAAAAATAGAGGTAATCCTTAATCTACCTACACCACACACATAAACTGAGGTATGTAGTTTCCTTGGTGCTTCAGGATACTATCGTAGATTTATGGAAAATTTTGCAAGAACCGCTACACCTTTACATGCTTTCACTGGTAATGTAGAGTTTCAGTGATCTAACAAGTGTGATGTGGAATTTGTAGGACTCAAGAAGTTGATCTCGACAACACCAGTACTAAGGCGACCAAATTGGAAAATACCATTTCACATCTCCACCGATGCATCAGATATTTCCATAGGCGTTGCCCTCGGATAGGAGGAGGAAAAGAAACCCTACGCCATTTATTTTATTAGAAAGAATCTCAATCCAGCTGAACTTAATTACACAGTAACAGAAGAAAGAATTTTTAGTTGTTATACATGCCATCAATAAATTTCATCATTATATAATAGGCTATCCGGTCATTCTATATACTTATTGTTCTGCTATTAGATATCTAGCTAATAAACCAATTACTAATGGACGGGCCACTCGATGGTTGTTAATATTACAGGAATTTGATATCACCATCAAAGATTGACCCGGGAGAGAAAACCTTGTCGCATACTTCCTATCCCGCATACCCAAAATAGACGACTCCTTAATAGTCGAAGATTGATTTCCAGATGAGTATCTGTTTGTCATTACTACAAAGCCACCTTGGTACGATGATGTGGAAAATTACCTGGCAGCGAGAAGATTACTGGAACATATTTCATCAAGGGGAAAACAACTGATCATCTAGCGTAGCACACGATTCACCTGGATCAACGAATATCTCTTCCATACAGAAGCCGATCTCCAGATCCGCAAATGCATACAAGATGGCGAAATCTACAACATACTTAAGGCTGGACATGATGAGCCCTATGGTGGAAATTTTGTAGACCGCAGGACTGGACACAAAATTTTTTAGATGGGCTATTATTGGCCCTCAATATTCAGAGACATGAAGAAATATGCCCAGACCTGCGATAGTTGTCAACAGATGGGAAAACCAGGTCAGGATGATGAAATTCCTTTGAAAGCACAAGTAGTTGTAGAACCATTTGAGAGATGGGCACTAGACTGCGTTGGCCCCTTCAATCCAAAGTCAAATCAAAAGGCCTATATTCTAGTCATAATGAACTGCATGACTAAATGGATAGAGGYAGAAGCCGTACCRAATGCAGCAGAAGAAGTAGTCATCAAATTTATTTTTAAATTATTTGTACACTATGGACTACCAAGAGAATTAAYTACTGATGGGGGGTCACAATTTACAACTCATAGAATCACCACCACCCTAGATAATTATCATATCAAACACAAAATTACTCTTCCRTACCATCCACAAGAAAATGGGCAATTGGAAAGCACCAATAAAGTCCTGGAGGCAATCCTGACAAAGACTGTCTCAACAAACAGATAGAATTGGGCTTCGAAGCTCCCAAATGTCTTATGGGCTTTCTGCACAACATGGCATAACACCACTGGCTACTCTCCTTGTCATTTAGTCTATATTAAAGAACCCATMTTTCCAATCAAGTTTGAAATCAAGACTCTAAAGATGGCCCAGGAAATCGGATTGGATCTTACAAAAKAACATAAACAATGCCTTCAACAACTMAACAAATTGGATGAAGCATRTTTGTCTACTGTAGAGCGCACAACTATTATTCARCAATAGAGAAAGACCTGTCACGACAAGCATATCAAGAAAAAATCATTTAAATAGGTGATTGGGCACTCCTCTATGATTCCAGATTCCAGGATTTTCTAGGAAAATTACAGACACGGTGGCTAGGACCATACGAAATCAATGAAGTCCATGATAATGGCACAGTCACGTTAAGCACCATYGATGGGTCCGGATCTCCATTTCGGGTCAATGGACAACGGTTACGAATTTATCATTAGCCACCCTCAAAAGAATATTTCTACCAGGAACTAAGTAAGGATCCTACCGTTTGAATTGTGGCCGGCTGGGAAGGTAATCCAACCACCCCAACTCGATAAATGTTGAATTATGCTGACATTGTACATACTGTATATAATTTTATTTTTTTTGTATCTTTTATTCAATTTTTTTTTACAGTCTGTTGGGTCACATATTTGTCCATGTTTTCATCATCTATAGACATCCATTCCATCCCTTCATTGTCCTATTATCATTCATTTATCATTCCATTTTCCATACATTTGCTACAACTGCTCATAAAATGACATATTATTCTTGTTATGCTTTAGTGGTTAATAATGATTATTCTTCCTTCATTTTTAATGAATTAAAAACTATTATGCATGATTTTTTTGATGATCATTTGACGAGTGATTTTATGTAGCAATAGTTGCATAAGTCAAGGTTCCAACCTCCAAATGACACATGTGAGTTCCAGCTCGTGGTTAACCGTTTTCAGTGAAAAACGTGGAAGATAAGGAGAGACAAACTAGTGTGGAATATTGTGAGAATATGAGGATTAATATTGAAAATATAAGACATGGGTTTTGTTCAGAATGGGCCCAATTGAGTTCATCACAAGTCGTTTTCCAATTGGAGCTACGGTTTGAGAGAAATCATTGGTTCTTTAAAAGGGTATTTTCCAGATTTATAGTTGCGGCCGATTCTCTAAACTTAGCAATTTGTTTGAGAAACCCAGAGATTTGGGGATTTGATTTGTATAAATAAGACCTCTTCAATCAGGAGAGGGGCATTCATGAAATTATATAGAATTTATTTGTAGGAAAGAGATTAACTGATGTAATTTCTGAGTTTTCTTCAATAATACAAAGGAGATGATGGATCTGCAATTATGTGCAACTTTCTCTTAATCCTGTAAGTCTTTTGGCCACGCATGCTAGGTGAGGCAGTGCCCCCTCAATCTGGTATGTGTTGGGATTATTGATTTACTTGTATTTTTCTTTTCATTGTCCTAATTTATCTTGGTTTATGATTAGTTGATCACTACTTACAGTTGTGTGTTGTTTATTAGATTGCTCTTACAGCAAGATTCAATTCATGTTGTTGTTACTTCATTTTGTTAATACTCCTTTAATTTATGTAAGAGTGTGGTAGTGGTTTTATTTCAGCTGAGTGTATTTTCAAGCAAGAGAGGATTTGA
>JZKD02S1624696.1:27918-43541 GCA_000966675.3 Picea glauca
TTCGTGTACCTCATGACCAAACATGGATTATTGGTTGTTGAAAAACATTGTGAGTCCTTCGGCACCCTCCATGCCACTAGTGATATTAATATCAATAACCATGCATAGTGAAAATCCATACATCTGTCTTGGACTTCCTTGTAGTCTATTTGAAACTGGTTGACTAGGAAAGTCAACCATCTCATCTGCACGCCTTCAATGCACTTTTCTATCTCTACGATTTCTCCTTACTGGAACTGGATATTGAAAATGAAACCATTTTTTGGAACAAAGTGGGCATACCTAGTGTTAATCATTAATAAACCAACAAAACCCTTGGACATTGGTCCTTTCGGCATCACCTGCAAGCAAGTGAAGTCTCACCTGAGGCATCTAGAGGGGCTGCAGGAACCAAGTTTTTGTAGTGATGAGGGGAAGTGAGGTATTCAATGTGACCATACTATGCATTGTCTATTCATCTATTGTATGCGCATTTTACATTACTTAACCTTTAATTATCATGTACTATACCATGTGCATGACATTAATCCACTTAATATCCATACATTCATCATTAACTTAATTTCATAGGATCATAACAACATATAAGTGACATATTAAACATTCATCATCATTCTACTAACTATTCATCAAATGAGTTAGAAACATAGCACAATTTTTTCCTTGCACATGATTGTAAGACCCTAGGTTCAAGTTTATCTTTTACCAACAAAACCCTTTAGACACCGACCCTTTTGGCATCACCTACATGTGCATATGAAGTCTCACCCGAGGTATCTATTGCGACTTCAAGAACCAGGTTTCTGCAGTCATGAGGTATCTATTCCATTCGTTCTTAATTATTTGTTTTGTGCACGTTATTCTGCAAGTGCTCCTATTATACTACTTAGTGAATTGCAGGTTCATATTACCATTATATTCTCGGTTACTGTATATACTCATTAATGTAACAATCATAGCTATTTCTCCATGAATAAAAATAAAATAAATATACTCTAATATGAATCTAGAAAGATTCCATAAAAAATCACACAAAGGGCATGTAACACAACATTTAACGTGGTTCACCGAAATCTAGGCTACATCCACAATGGTTGGCTTATTTATTATGTGTTTGGTAATTGCTTCGAGCTTGCACACTCTGCTTACAAATATATATCATGGTTATATTTCTCTTCTCCTAGCCTAGTTTCTCTGTAGTGCAAGCCTCTCTCTCTCTCCGCATCATCTTTTACATTCGAACATCGATTCTCTCCCTTCTCAACCTATCCTATCACCCTTATTACAGATAGGAGCTCCCAAAATCTTGGAATAGGCTCCATAATAATGCTTGAGAATAAGCACATGGAGGAAACCATATTCTCCCAACCCATTACATATTTATAATACAATATAGGTCTTAAAACCCTACTTTATTCATCCAAAAACCCTATTACAATGCATGATTACTCTAGTTAACTGGATGTTCAAGTTGTTTTCTCCTCTTTTTCCATCTGCATGCTTCTTTTTCACTCTGAATGTTGTTATTCCTGCTTTTGTGCATCCTTGCCTATTTAGAAAATTGATCTATCATCATTCATTTTCGTATGCTTTCTTCTCCAGATTTATTCTCTTATTTATTCCTCTGTCTTCTTTATTCCTCCTTTTTATTCTTATGTCTGGGCATTGTCCTCCTTTTTTGCACTATCCTCCTAGATGCACCTCAACTTCGCACTCCTTATTCGTCCTTATTGTTTTGTGCACTTCTTCTACACTTAGGATTTTTATCAAAATCGTATCCAAAACTTCCTGTCCAACACACACATAGGAAACACATCAAGACACATGGTTTTAATGTGGTTCACCCCAATCTGGGATATTTCCACAATGGATGGCTTCTTATATTATTCATTTTCAATCTCCTTACAGTTGCGCACTACGCTTACACAAATATATATCAATTTACATTACCCAAACCTACCTAAGTCATTCTACTGCAGTATGAGCCTAAATCCCAAAAACCTTAGTCATAACTCAAAACACTTGAACACTTAGTCAATTATTCACTCTTTCCTTGACTCTATGGCATCTCCCTCTCTACCCAAAAACCCATTACATATTTATAGTTTCCTATTAGGGCTTAGCCAGTTACAACATGGTTACAAAGGGGTCAAATTTTCCCAAAACTTCCTAATTGATTCTTTTTTCTTTCACATTGAATCCTAATAAAGCACTAGCTAATTTCCATGTGCATTTTTTCTTTTCCCAAATGTTGCACAATCTGCTTCTTCACGATTCCCAAAAATTATCGAAAATAACCTGCTCCAACACCTGTGATTTGTGCATATCCCCTAATAAACTTCTTGTAGTACCTTTTATGACCCAACATTGCTCGTAATTGTCACACTAAAGTAGGTGGTGGAAAATCAACAATTAAAACAATATTTGTAGGATCAACCAACAATCCTTTTTTACATAGTACATGACCCAAACAAATACCAAATGGTGTGCAGAAGATGTGCTTCTTTAAGTTCAAAGATATCTGAAATTTCCTGCATCTGTCCAACATCAAGCATAGAGTTTCAACATGGTCTTTCAACAAACTAAACATTGTCCATTCATCTAAGTATATTTCCATGAAATTATCAATAAACTCTTTAATTGTTGCGACAAACACTCTAGAGAATATTGTTGGTGTTCTTCAATCCAAAAGGCACAACTGTGACAATCTTAATCTCATGATACCCTAAAAATCCATCAGTTAATGAGTAGGCTTCCTATCCTTCTAAATTATCCAAGACTTCATCTATAAATGAAGTAGAAAATGGACCATGTAAGAAAGCATCATTCAATTTTCTCAAATCTACAAAAATTCTTATTTCTCATGTCTTATTATATTGAACCACCATTGGACTAATCCACTTTGACTCTGTGACAAGTTCAATAATTCATACTTCCAACATCCTATCTATATCTTCTTTCACCTTCTTCTTATATATCGGGTTCAATCGATATGGTCTCTGCTTCACATGATTATCATGTGGCTTCAAAGGGATCTTCATCTCTCCTAACTCTACAACAATCCCTTTCTTCTCTGAAAATGTAGTCTGGAACGGATCTTGATACTCGCATAATAAATCAACAATATTTTCAGCAGTCTCTTCATTCTAGTAATGTCCTATGTTTGCTAACTTGGGATTATCCTCTATATGGATAATCACTTTGTTCATTTTCAATGGCTTTGCATATACATCATATTTAAGATCTTAAACTTCTACTACGTGTTCTCCTTCATTTTATGGTACTTGTAATTTTCTCGGATCTTCATCCTCCTAGTCTTCTCTAGTGACATTATAGCATTTCAAAACTTCTCTAACTATCACATAATATATATGCATGCTACATATGGGTACTAGTTCTATCGAGTCTTCTAATGAAAATATATTTTCCTTGATAAGTTATAGAGTTATGTCTACTGAAGGGGCATAATCTTCGAAAATAAAAGTAACCTTTAAGTTGTGAGTCAACTCCTCCCATTAATCTTTTGTATCTCTATGCACTACTAGTTCTAAATAGACGTTCTTTAGAATCGTATCCAGAGTGCATATAAACAAGTGCATCCATTATTTCTTCAGTACTGATATCCATGTTGCAATGCAGCGTGTAACATGATCTGTAGGACAACTCAACCCTATATACTTTCATGCAATATATTATTTTTCTACTCCAAATATGATCTGTAAAAATGTTTTGCATTGCTACCAATCCTCTATTATGTCCTTATGCATAGCCCACCATATTGCATAAGTCACTTTCATAGCGAAATCTAAAGATAACTGTCTTTGTTAATTTGGTATCTGCAATTCAAATTCCTTTATAAAAGAGTCTATGGCTTTTATTCCATCATTTTTCAGGGGATCACATACCTTAGTTCCAATCCATCGTAACATGAAGGTAATATGATCACATCTCCTTGTCGATGCTTCATGTAATCTATGTTTCCAATGCTCTAGTGCTTCTTCTAAATCCAATGAGCAAGAACTAATACTTCACCAACTGAGTGCACCATCGGTAGTAGGGTTCACATAGTCATCCCCTCTATGGGATCCAATGGTGCAATAACTTTCCAATATCCTGCTTCAAACACCATCAGTCTCTTCTTTAGATCAATCAAGGTATGGTCATAAAAAAAAAAATCAAGTACTAGTAACTTTGGATATGGATTACTACCATCTACTATTGTTTTTACTTCAAAATCAACAATAATGCACACTTCGTCAATGTTAAAAATCATCCCTAACAACCTTCCAATAAAAACAATATTACGTTGATTTGATAACCTCAACTAAATAGGTGATGATATTAAATTCGGTTTTCCCATCGTCTCCCAGGTCTGCTTCAGAAGGACATTCACATCAGATCTCAAATCTAAAATTATATTAACTATGTCATAATCTCCTATCTTCAAATTTAGTCTGAATGACCTATTCTTCCTTCTCTTGTGATGTACTTGGTTAATTGATCATTGTATGACAAGGGATTCTTTATCTTGCACACATTGATTGATTATCCCATGTAGTACGTTTAACGTAGTCTCATACTTCATTAATTATAAACAACTCTTCAAGAAAATTCTTGGCATACTTACCTTCTCAACTTGCCTTTCTGAAAGGTCATTTATTGGAAGCATGTCATAGATAAGTGACTTGTCATACATCGATGGAGTAATCGAAGTCGATGCTATCCATTATGTCTTTAGCAGTTCTTTCCTTGTTTTCTTGTATGTTCCTTTCTTCTTTCTATGGTCAAAAAATGAAGGAGGCTTTGTTTCTTTCCTTACCCACTTCTTGGTCCACTTTCCTTGTTCTATCACATCAACTCTTGTTCTTTCTCCTTTTTGTGTAAATACTTCTACCTTAGGTCATTTGTTTTGCTCCTCCATAGCTATCATCTCCACATTTGGGTTCCTCTTTTCTTTCTATTTTGTGATCAAATATGGTCATTATTTTGTCGCATGGTCCATTTGTCTATAGTAAGTGCATGTTGTGCAAGGATTAGCACAGTATCATGCCAAATGCCCAGGTTGATTGCAATTGTAACATATAATCATACCTCTTCCTCTTCCAAATCCTCCTCTTCTACATCCTTTGAATCATCCTCTTCCTCCTTGATTGTAACCTCTTGGAGTATTATACTGTGGTACTCCTTCTTTCGTTCCTTCTTCCCCTTAGACTCTATATGAATCTACAATTCATTCTCTCATCAAATATAGTGCATGAAACACCTTTTCATCATGTCTGGAAGACTTACAAAAATTAAAAAGTAGGTTTCTATAAGTGATTTGGTACTTCTTCATCAACGGGAAAGTAGTAGGATGATGACCCATCATTTTACATATCTCACACCATACTACTAAAGGATTCAAATATCTTGTATCCAAATACCCCTTAAATGTTGGACACTCATTCTTATGATGAACTTCCATTCTACATGTAATACACTAGACTTCTTCATGATATTCCTTCCCTTTAGTCATCTCTTGCAACTGAATTGTCAATGCTGCTAACTACGGATAAACCTGAGCCACACATGTTCCATTCTCTCCTACAGGGGATTCTTCCAACCTCATGGAAATTTCTAGGGATTCTGAATGTGATGCAATCTTCCGATGTGTCAAAGGACAATGTATATGTGACAAAAATCCTACAATGAAACACTACCTATGCTACTCATCTGGGATATGGAATGAAAACCGATCCTTTAATATCTTGAATCTTTGGTCAAATCCCATACTGACTCATTTGAAAACTCCTTGATCTCTTTCAACTCTATAATACATTACGACTCTAACGTCAATTTCTGGAACTATTTCAACAAGGATTTCTTGATGTCTACTAATGTTCTGGTTTGTCTCAATAGACTGATACTTCATATACCATATTAATGTGCATTCTCTGAATTTCATTTCCAACTATGCAATATTTGCATCATAATCCTAGATGTTCTTCGCTGTACATTTTTCTTCACAAACAAACAAATGTTGTTATGGATCCTCTATCCCCGCTCCATGAAAGACATGCATTCTCAAAGTGAGGTCTATCCTTGCCATTGCATTCTGCACAATATTCTTCCTTGGTGACACTAACTGATTATGACTTGGCACACTACTTACACTACTTTGACTACCTTTACTACTATCTCTAATTATTTCACTATTTATAATTTACAAAGCTTTATATCTTACCTTGGTCCTTGGAGATGCACATGGGGTCATGGGTTCGACGCAAAGTCTAACCTAAGTGGGATGTAACAAATCTTCTTCTACTAGACTGATTTGAAAATCCTTTTCCTTTTCCTTTCCTTTTGTGCATGATATTCCTTTGATCTGGAGTATTACACCAGTGGTCCTTTCCTTAATATCAATACGTTTCCCTTCTATCTCATCCACAATCCTCTTCCTACTATGCATAGATATTCTACCATTGCGCAATACCCCAATATCTTCGTCTGCCACACATTCTTCTTCTCTCGATGTCCTTAGCCTATCCATTCCTCATTCCTTCTCTTCATCCATCTTTTCCATACACTCAGACTATCCCCCAGTAAACCCAAAATATCCCTATGTGTGCAAAGGCACTTAGCTACTAGGGGAATCAAATTCTATCTTCATAACCCCATTATCACACAACAACATCTTGAGACAAGTAGACAATGATTTCAAATACCTTCTGCATGAACATTTACATAATTGTATTTCAACAACACTATATGACTGGGTACAATCTATAGTGAACTCAATAATATAACCCCCCAATACATTATCCAGCCAAAAATAAACTGTGCGCGATATCTTATTGCTTACGGTATTAACTTGTTGAATCAACTCAGAGGTCAAATTCCTTGGGACCACAACACATAATGTTCCATTATTTTCAGCTAACCTTTGTATCCACCAAGCAAAAACATTCAAGAAATAAAAAAATAAAATATCATGTAAATATGTGAATACATACTTATGCAAACATTGTTCTGAACTGATATGTGGGTTCCTATTCTAATCTCTGGCAAACTCTTGTTACTTTTTTTCTAACCACTATTCGATCTCTTCCTTAATCGGCCTCCACATTCCCCTCAGTCGCATATCCTAGTCCTGAAAAAAAAAATTGTTGGTACGCAGTGGGTAGACCCGAGGTTCAACATGAAACCACCGACAAAACCCTTAAGATACCAACCCTTTCGACATCACCCGCATGCAAGTGAAGTCTCACCCAAGGTATCTATGGGGACTTTAGGAACCATGTTTCTAAAATCATGGACGAATGTGAGGAATTCATCATAACCATTATACTTAACATTCATTCATTATACCATACATCTTGTGCACAAAATCAATAACATATTCATATTAACCATTCACAAATTATCTACACACAATAAACAAAATAATAAATAAACACATCACACCATAACATAACACATATACACCATATTTAACTTGGTTCACCCAATATGGGCTACGTCTACAACGACAAGATTCTTATATTATCATTCAACATCATCTCTTACAAAATGTGCACATCACGCTCATACATGAAATCTCAATTATTCTCAAAATACCCTTTTTGTTCGCGCATACAATGCACACTTATCTCATTCTCCCACATCCAACTATTCAAAACTTGACTCCTTTATACCCAAAAACCCTTACATATTTATACATTTTCATTGGGATTATCTTGTTACAAAATGGACCAAAATACTTAATCACTTCTAACTAAATTCATTTATTTGCACAAGCTGAACTTGAAAATGCACTAACTAATCTTCCTTGTTTTTTGTGCGCTCTTGTGCAGTTCCCAAAACTTGTCCCAAAATGCATGCCCCAACAATGTTCTTGTGCATTGAAAAATGTTGGAGGTAGGTACTTTTTCATTTCACACATTAGGCGAGGAAGTTCTCTCCTCCAATACCTTATATGTTATTTATGAACTTCTTTAGATGACAACCACCTACACATGATGCAAGCAAATGAATGCTAGTTTAAGTATATACATTGCAAGTAAAACACAAGTGAACAAGTTCTGCAACGAATATTTTTCATGGAAATCATTATTTACCTCATGTATTTGCCAAGATCATATATGAATTGTTTTATGTTGTTTCAAATTTGTCTGGAAGAGATATTGGTAGAACATATTGTAACAAAAATGGAATCATTATAAACATTAGAGGTAGAACATACTGTAACAAAAAAGTAAAAAACAAAATACCAAAAATATGTATACCAATATAAAAATATAAAAAAATAATTACCTTAATGAAGGTATGATAGTCATGAGTTTTTACCCCACCAAACTCACCTTTCTTTGTTAAGACAGTATTTATGTTTGAAGCAAATCCTGTGGGAAATTTATTTTTCCTAATGACCTCTTTTACAACATTTATTTGTTTCTTTGTAAATAACCATGGAATATTATCTCGATGTCCATCTCTATTTGAATTAATCATATTTTTTATTGTATGATTGGATTCTTGAATGTCACTCCAAATTTTTCCATTTGTTTCTTTGTCACTCCTTCCATGTAACATTCTCCATAATGTTTCTATTACATTCTTCCTGATATGCATTGTATCAAACAAATGAAATATTTGTAGGTTCTCATAGTAGTTGGGAAACATACTAAATTGTATAGGGTATGTTTTCATTCCTCTTGGAAGCCCATTCATCCCTTGATGACATTTATGAAAAATAAATGAAATTACAACAATAATTGTTAGATACAATAAACGTATTTCAATACAAATTATAATTGTAAAACATTAATATATATGGTACATAGACTAATTGCTTACCTTAACTATTTCTATTATATTCCAACTTCCATAGTTGAGGTGTCATTCTTCATGGTTTTATTCCAGTATCTTCTTTGAAATTGAAAATATGTTTTTTTGTAGTTCGATAACTATGGTTCTTAGGGAGGAACTTCCTATACTCATCAAACACCTCCTTTCCTAAACTTATTGAATGATGATATTTCATCCTAGTACCACATACTGAACATGCAAATTTACCCTTGGTTTGTAGGCCTACAATATATGGATTAATTTCAGTATCAATCACATACCAAGGAATTTTTTTTTAAATGCATGATATTTTTAAAAATATATATACTATTAAAGTGCATTAGTACATTACATACCACAAAAATGTGCTATCCATGGCACATCATGAATTTTTCGTGTAAGTATTCCATGGAATTGAAAAAAAAAAATCCCTATTGATCTAGAGATGTTGTACATAGTGATGCCAACCCATAACTTTAGTAGCTTGTCGATAAGAGGCTCAATATATACATTCATATCTTTAAATTGGTACTTACCTAATTGATTGAAAGTACACATCATTACTACTTTGTATATATGTATATATAATAAATTATGCAATGAACAAGACAAATGAAATGTTGCAGTCAATTTTTTTTATAAACAAATACCTAGAACAATAATTTCCAACATTGTGTTCTCCCTCTTTATTGACATCCAAGGAGGGAGGTTATTTTTTATAACAAAAACAGGCCACACTGAGTAAATATACCTAATATCACCAAATGTATTGACATCGTCAATTGCTAATGAAATCCTAACATTATGAGGTTATTCTTTAAAAATTGGCCATGATCCAGGTGGATATCAGTGGCCACCCACCTTTTCTGACTGGCTCAAAACAATTTGCTTGCAATTTTGGCAATTTACTATTTTTAGCAATTTTTAACTTTTGGGGCCATTTTAAGGGCCTAAATGAAGTTTTTTCAGGATCAACCCAAATCAATGATAACCAAAGGCATGATTTAGGCCCCAAAATGAATCTCCTTGATGATACCTTTCCAACGAGCTATCATACGCCTAAAACAGGGATCATATGCAAAAGTTACAACCCCAGGAAGTTAATGTACTAACTTACCCAAACGAGGCCCACATGACTTTTGGCGCTTCATCTCCTAGGGTTAGGTTTGTGGATGTCTAGGATTTTTTGCATTCCTTTTTATTGTAAAAATGCCTTCAAAGCCTCAATGTAATCATCTTCTAGGAAATGCGAGTAGCCATCACATCTCTTCTCAGAGATAAACTTCCACCATTCTAGCGAGTCTTTCACTCTGTATTTTTACAGTCTCTGTACATTTATTTCATTAATAGAAATTGAGTATTACTATATATCTATGTTTATGGTTGCATCTTTGATACATTTTTGTTATATCATTGAATATCAGCGATATCTCTGTGTATTTCTTTATTATATCTCCGCTCTCATTTCGTGCCGAAAATAATCTGGATCAAGCCATTTTTATTCAATGTTCCTAAATGAAGAACCATCTAAAAGAATTCAAAGAAAACCATATTCACTTTTTTTCCATGCATGGTGATTCATAAATTTTTCTCTGCTTTGGTACCTGAACATTCCTTGAAAACATGGAATTATGGGGACATGACAAAGAACCTTTCGAGGCATGTGTTGTGTTACTTGATCGGTTCAATATCTATTGATTTGACATTGTGGTGATTTTGTTTATGATGAATATTGTCCATAATATATAACATGATCATTAGGACATGCATCAATAGCTTTGTACTCCATTCAAATATCTTCCATAATTGCAGATAATTCTTGATAGGAGAAATTCACCTAACAATTTACAATGCAAAATATAACTAGTTAATGTAAAGAATATTAATATTAAATATTGCATCCTTAATTTACACATTAATTAATAACACTAAGAGTAGATAAACAAAACAAAAATAAGCATTTCATGTATATGTGACGAATTATATTACATACCTTAGGATTTGGTTGAGAAAAGTGTTTGAAAAACCATTCAATACCTTCAATTTCACCAAAAACAATATAACAAAGAAAATATTTGTCCTTGAGCCTTCATAAAGGGGTTTTTGCGACTTATCAATCAGATGTACATCATGAATATCATCAAAAGTTTCATCCATTGGAAAAAAGGTGTCTTGGATAAATCTATTTATACCATCATTCTCAAATGTACCATTATCAATGTTATCTTCTTCCATAAGATTAAATTTATCTCCAATATTCGCTCCATTTTCCTCATTGTGTACAACAAGATTTCTACTACTACTTGGCACATTCCCAAGATCTCACTTAGGATGCCCTTTCTTAATAATTACAATCAATCAAATGATAATAGTGTATGTAACAAATATTGAAATCATAGAAAGATATACTAATGCAGTCAATATAAAAACATATAATGACTACTAACTTACCAAGGGACGATATTCATACCTCCCTTCAACATGTCCAAAATGTCTACAATGCCTTTCATATGTTGTTATTAAATGTCTTATTCTATTGAAGTGCATGTATTGATTGCAAGGGAAACACCATTTCATGCCACCCTTTGCTTCCAATGCCACAAATAACCTTTGAAGCATCATATCATTTTCGTTTAGAGTAATGTTATATGGAATTGTAATTAACTGTTACAAAAAAATCCAATGGAGAAATATAAGTACAATATGCGAATATATTCTACCAATTTCACACATGTAATTGCATTTATATAGGCCAAAAAACATAATACACATAATAGAGAGGAAGAGGAACTATGACCCCATATGAGAGGAATTAAAGGAAAGGGAAACAATTTTATGGTTTCCATTTCATCAAAATATTGGGGAACATCCTTCCAAAATTTGTAAACATTTTTTTTAAATGGTTGGCATGCACCCTCCAACCTTTCGCATTGGGTCAAAATACAATAATGTTGAAACTAGGAAAAGGGAAAAAACTTGAGATATCACCCTAGTATATAGTATTTATGGTTTACAACATATCGACAGTCCTGTAACTTGTAACATGTAAATTAGCAACTACATGCATGGGTGTTTCTTGGCAGGGCATACATTTTTCATCAAGCCATGTGTTCATGATTTGTTTTGCATTTTTCCCTTTATGCATTCTTTTGCATTTACAAGGCAATTTTTAGCCTTTGAACAAATGAGGGTTTTTGTTTTGAAAATGAAGAATTGAATCTATTAAAATATTTAAAATGATAAAATACAAACTCCACAATTTGAATCACTCAATTTGTAGGTTATATGAGTCTTGGGCGTGCATTTTACAAAAATACAGTTTTATCCTCCATTTTATAAGAAGTCTTCAATATTGGTTCAAGGTAGAAGTCCTATTTCATTTGAAACTCCACTTAGGGTGATATAGGTATATTTATAATGTTATTATATTCACCCCAAATCTCTTATAACTAAATTTCTAGCTATATAGAAGCATGGGTGTGCATTTCCATTAGGTCACTTTGTACCATTTTGGTTTTTCAATTAATAGGGAAGATTTTTCGTCTTATACATAGCAGCCACATTTATGTTTGAAAATGAACATAAAAATATGTACACAAGTGTAAATTATCTAATACACCCTCAACAACTTGAATCACTCAAATTGGAGGTGTTTTAATACCTGGGCATGCATTTTTGTGAATCCTCACCTGCATTTTACACAAGGGAAAAAAATAGAGTTTAAAAGCAAAGCATGTATTTATTACGTGTGAATGTGCATTTTAATATGTGGAGACTATAAAAAGATTTAATTACAGGTTTATGCAACAAAAGAAACCCAATTATTCCTTCCATTATTTTCCAAATGGTTGGCATGAAAAATCAATAATCAAAACAATGAGGATTGGATGGGTAGTAAATTGTAACATACCCATCCTACAATAAGGTATACAATGTTTTGTTCCTTAGGATTGCATTTTAGAGGAAACAATGAGAATTTTTAGATAAAAAACCTTCTATTATGCATAAAGGGTAAAAACTATCTTGTAAAACAAAGAGGTCAAATTGTTAAAACTGGCCTTATTGAAATGCATTCACAATGGTGAAATTTGTATGATTATATCAGTGATATATAGGCTTATTAAAAATCCATTCCTTCAAATAAATTATGCACACCCCATGGTGAAAACGGAACTCCCTCAAAAGGAAAAATGCATAAAATGCATGAAAACAAAGAAAATGACAAATGCACGCCCTAGGAAGAAAAATGCATGCCTTATGTTGGCAATTGTATGTTGACCTTAAGAAATTACATGAAAACATGGTATTGAGGAAAATTCATGCCCTAGAAGGGAAAAATGCATGTCTCAAATTGAAATTTCACATTGAGGGCATGGGATTGCATGTTTACATAGTAAGGTCGAGGAATATGCACAACTTGTTAATGAAAAATGCATGCTTGCACTATAAAAATGCAAGCACTTGACATGCTATGAAACCCTATGTTGTCCTAAACCCTAAATGATTATTCCTTAGCCCATTTGAATGGTTTTCATACAAATATGAATGAAAATGGATGTTGATCCATTATGTATGATTGATTCTACTATGGCATATATTATAACAACCCTGAACCTGTGTTTGACAATATGTTTGGAAACACACATATGTAGTTAACCTTGTATGTTGATTTGTTTCCCGAGTCCCAGAATCTTAGAAAATCGAAGTACTTGCAAGTCTCCCACACCTATGATTTATTTAAAATGCATGCAATATATATTTCTTACCATTTAATCTGATATTGACTGTGTGTGTTTGTATTATAGTCAGAAAAGTTTGTAATTTTTCTTTCAAAATTACACTGACACATTCTGGAAATCATTTTTTTATTTTACAAGTTACAACATGTTAGGCTATGAAAATGGTATAAATATCTTCCTTTTTCCCACATTTCAGGATATCATCTTGATTGACTTTTTGGTTATTTAGGAGAAAATAGAATAGAAAATGAATAATATACTCTTTTGCGTTATTGATAAAGTCAGATTACATAGATCCTAAATATGATTGGAATTGTCTGGTTTTATTACAGGATTAGTTAAATATTGTCAAACCCAAGATAGCAAAGGAAATCTTGAAGATGTGAAAGCTATTGGAGGTTGAGGATTGCATGGCGCAAGACAATTTTGAAGATGATTGAGTTTCTCGTATTGTAACTTTATAATAGTAAAGAAATCCTAAGGATCGAGAGGATAGCTTAATTTACCTAGACTATTGTAATATATAAAGGGTAAAATAGACCTTGAAAAAAAGAAGAATTGTATCCAAGAACTCAAAACTTAGAATTGCTCTGCGTTAGCAGTTTTTGTAAAGTGTTGTACCAGCTATAAAATTAACAAAAGATTTGAGTGGTTTTACCATTTCTATATGATGAATTTCAAATAGTAGTTCTTCTAAGGACCAAGGGCCCAGTCTGAAGGAGCTATTGTTCAACCTATAATTGTATCAATTCAATTTATGTTTTGTGATTTGATTTTCTTTTACAATAGTTAAATGAATGCATAAGTGTGTTGATGATTCCATGTCAATTGCAAAAGATAGATGTTCCTGAAGAATTAGATGCTTGTTGTTCCAATTTCCATTACTAAGATTTGATGCATGACAGTTCCTCATAAGTTCACACTTGTTGTTCCTTTCACTTAGTTTACAATTGTTGTTCCTTTCTGTTAAAAGATAGTTGTTACTTCTTTCGATAGAATTACGATTGTTGTCTCTTTTCAATTAGATTACAATTTCTATTTCTTTCCATAGATAGAGTAATTCGCCTTTTCCTTTCCAGCAATTTGATTCATAATAATAGTCAATTCTACAAGTCTTTACTTAGATTCAATTATTACTCTTAAAATGAATTCAATAGATTAATTAGTTCCTTTCCATTTCACAGCTTTAGATTTCAATTCATAGAATCTTTAATGAATGTTTGAGGAACTTTATTGTTGATAAACTTAGATTTTCTTTCACTACACGATTTTAGCCTCTATAAACTATCTGCATAGACTTTGTCGATATTCTTTGAGATAAAAGACGAATCCCCGGGTTGATAAATTAATGTTAAACTAAGGTTGTTTTTAGACATCTTTAGAGCCCAACATTTTGGCATTGTTGTTGGGGAAGACTGTCAAAGGTAGCATAGATTGTGCCTCTGGAGGACTAGGTATTGAAGATGGAAGGTAAGAACCTACGCAAGTGATAAGTAATATGCTTATGACAACGCCTACCTCTAGCTGACGCAACAAGAGGTAGCATAGGTGTTTTTTTTCTTTATGGATTTTTTTCTTTTTTTGTTGTTGTGTGAAGTGTGTATGACTAAGAAGAAAGATTTTGAAAAAACAAAAACCCCACCAAAAATTACCAAAGCCCAGGGCTCGGTGCTCCATGGAAGAAGAAATTTCATAGATGACATCATCTGAAAAGCATAATCTCAAGCTTTGGTTGGACCTAGAAAAGGATCTACCCGAATCTCTCAGGTGGAAGTTTCACCATCTGCAGCCCACACTGAGATCCATAGAAAAACTGAAGGGACTGAGCAAATCTTTCAGAGCATAGATATTCCACCCCTCGACCCTTTAGAAGAGGGAAACTCTTGTAATCTAGAGGAAGGAGAAGGAGAAACCAGTGGGATAGCCAAGATAGACCCACCAACTAACCCCAAATCTCCTGTGAAAGAAGAAGGCATACCTGAAATCCCAGATAGAGGAAGTGCAATCAAATCCCCTAGAGGATCAGATGACCAAGCATTTCAAATAAAGTACCTGGATCAA
>JZKD02S1624696.1:48692-61396 GCA_000966675.3 Picea glauca
TGTTGTTCCTTTGAATGAAACAATTGTTGTTCCTTTTGCGCGCCTGTTGTTCCTTTGAATAGAACAATTGTTGTTCCTTTTGCGCACCTGATGTTGCTTTGAATGAAACAATTGATGTTCATTTTGTGTGCCTGTTGTTCCTTTGAATGGAACAATTGTTGTTCCTTTTGCGTGCCTTCTGTTCCTTTGAACAAAACAATTGTTTTTCTTTTTGCATGCTTGTTTTTCCTTTGAATGGAGCAATTGTCATTCATTCCCTACATTCCTGATAGAAAGCTAAACCATTCCTTTGGGGTACAACTTCCACCGAATAATTTTCACCAACATTATTTCCAATGATCTATCATTATTTTGTGGACTATCTCCCATACCTTATCAAATTGTTTTTTTTTATTACTTTCTTCGAAATATCTTAAACTTTGTTCATAACCCGTAACCACCATAATTTGTTTATTTTCCCTTATACATATAAATACACTTAAATAATATCTCACCCTTATAATTCATAAGGAGTCTAAGGAACACTTTTACTTAGCAACCTTACACTTCTTCATTCCATCCCTTACTCTTAAGGAGTAGATGAGGCTCCCTTCAAACACTAAAAAAAAAAAAAAAATCAATAAAATGTCTCTCTTTTCCCACAAAGAATAGGGGGTCTCATCACGAGCCAACCTATCATGATCATAGAATAATAGCCTAAGTGACATTCCCACTATGGCTACCACACTAGGGCAATGGCCTTTGACATTTCCTTGTCAAAGGACAAGAGGTCTCATCACGAGCCGGCTTGTTCACCTAATTTACAATCTAGTGAGTGGCATTATCACCATCTGGCTACCAAACCAAGATAATGGTCTTTTAGGGAAAAAAAAACCTAAATAATTTTTTTTCAAAAAGCATAGGGGTTCTCATCACGAGCCAACCTACCATGATAATAGGATAGTAACCTAAGTGACATTCCCACTATGACTACCACACTAGGGAAATGGCCTTTGACATTTTCTCATTAAAGGACAAGAGGTCTCATCATGAGCCGGCTTGTTCACCTAAGTTCCAATCTAGTGAGTGCCATTATCACTATCTAGCTACCAAACCAGGATAATGGTATTTTTGAAAGAAAAAAAATGATTCAAATAATCAGGGATATGGGCTCATCTAAGGGTTAAAAGGCAACCCTGTCGAGGCTATGGATGCCTACTAGTAACAATGGCTCTGCCTGTGGAATGGAAGTTTACCTTAAATTCCAAGTTTTTTTGTATCTCTCGATCTCCTTCACTCAATAACGAGGCTATCATTTCAGTTGTATTCAATAAAACAGAAAAGACACAACATTATGATATGTGGGAGATTATTTAAATGAACAGATTTAATTTATTTGGCATATGTATCATTTAAGCATTCTTTTGAGTATAGGTATATTTCAATTCAACAAAAGCGGACTAACATTTAATGATTACCGTTAAAATATGTTGCTTGAAAATAAATCATTGATCCCCATTGGTGGTGGCAGTGCAATCATTACTTCTCACCATCAATACCTACACTCATTACTCTCCCCTACACTGACGATCGAGGTCGACCTTTACATTAATGAGGGGAGTGGATGCTCGACATGCTTCTTGACACATATATTAATGATTGTAATAAATATCCACATTCGTGAACATTTGTTGTATCTGCTATTTGCTATTTTCGGTAATTTTTACTCTGAGTTGGTCTAACCAAATCTGCTACCAGGAATGATAGTCATCCACATTTTCTCACAAAATGGGTGGTAGAGGTGTGCGCAGGGAGCCAAATTTACTATAGGTTACAGAGAAAGCAAGAGATATCCTGCAGTGGCTGGGGTAGACAGAGTACTTCAACCGTCTGCAAGGATATGACACAAATGTCACACTTGAATTCTTTCAGAATATGTAGGGAGAAGTATCTATGGTGTGAGGCATACAAATATCAATCACCCTAGAAATCTTAGCAGAGGTCACAGGCCTCCCTAACATGGGTATTCAGTGGATAGGAAGATACACAACACTGAGGGAAGCTATGGAAAATTTCACAAAACCTAGGGAAGAATTGGATAAGAAAGGAAAATGAATTAATCCTAGTACCCTCAAAGAACCATGGAAGGAACTGGTAGGGATAATTTAGCGGTACATCACCTGTGATGGACGATATGACATAATTCAACCTCGCCACCTCAAATTGTTGGAAGCCTTAAAACAACGATTAGTACTTAATCTACCCTTCTTTCTGAATGGAATATTACCTGAGGTTTCTTTAAGAACACATAAATCTAAGGACCATGTTGTTGTTATCAGTCATCACAGATTAGTTAAACTGATAACAAATAAAGCACTGAGTCAAACTCAATTGACCTGGGATAACTCGATTGAGGCTAATAGACCTCCACAACTCGAGCAACCTAAATTATTCCATGAAAACCCACCACAAGAAATTGAAGATAGATAGGTAGAGGAGATTATTGTCCAAATATAAATCACATATCCTCAAACCGAGACTAAGGTAGACCCTGCCCAAATCACAAAGGCCCAGACCTCACAGACACAACCAATAACGAAATAGAGGAAGAGAGAAACAACTACCCCTAAAACCATCATTCATACAAGGAGAAGAAGCAGACAAATTTAGAAAATGACTAAAGCAATTCAGAGTACAATAGAACAGCCTGAACAACTTCAGAATTCTATAGAAAACAATCCATGGGAGAATGTTCAAGAAATTGGGCAAGAAGAATAGACCTTACAAAGGAATGAGCAGGAAGACACCCAACCGACATTGGAGCACTTGACATAAAAAAATTTGAAGAGCTATGAGGTAGAAATGGCCCAGGTTTTGGGAAGCTTGGGAACCTCAATTGATACGGGCACAAATAATACAGAAGAATGACTAGAACAAGCCTCCTCTTCAAAACCAAATGGAGATTTTCCTGATATTGAAATGACCTTTCCAGAGGACACATCACAGGAAGAACTTAATTTTGAAACAAGAATCCCTCTTGGATAGGCAGAACATTTGGAAGGAATAGAGGATCACCCATCTAGTCCCCAGAATGAAGAATCCCTTGAGACCTCTCATAAACAAAAATCATCCAAGAAAATTAGAAAGTTAAAGAAAGAAAACAAATTGTTGAAGAAAAAGGCTAAGAAGGATGAAGTATTAAAGCAGAAGGTGGGAAAACTCAAGGAGACTATTAAGGAATTGAGGAAATAGTTAGAACAAGCAGATAAGGCCCACAGAAGAAAGAAAAACAAAAGGGCCAGAATGCAAGGAAGAAATCCTCTTTCTAAAGAAGTATTCAGTACAAATTTTGTAGGGATACAGATAAACCCTGAAGAAATAGTAGTAGAAGAAACAGTAGCTCGGAACGAGGAGGTAATTCCTCTAGAAACACAAGAAAATATGACAACTACAGAAGCAATTGATGCTGAGGTGCATACAGACACCCCAGTATTAGAGGAAATAGCTCAACTCCTTGAGAAGAATGCTACCATCAGGAAATTGGAGGAAGAATTGATGCAGTCTCAACAAACCCTGCTTCAAAACAGAAATGAATTACTATGGCTGAACACCAGGCACTCCAGTCCCAGAAATAGAGTGCTCTTGTGGACAGGTTGGAAGTAGAGCTTACACAGGCCCAGCAAGCATTAATTCAATCTAGGGAAGAGATGGGCACTATGGAAGAATACCAAGTATCCCAATCTCAAGAATAGGGTATCACCATTGATAAACTAAAAGCAGAGCTTACACAGGCCCAATGAGCATTGGCTCAATACCAAGATGAGATGATCACTAAGAAAGAACATCAAAATATTGTTAAACAACTGAAGGACATGACAGCAACAGAGAGTGAGACATATTCCACACTCACCATATCCCAAGAGAAGGTTAAAAAGGTGCAAACTCAATTGGAAAAACATTTGGAGAAAATCAAAGAAAATTGTGATGTCTACTTTGATGCTATTAATTGTAGAGCCCCTACCACCAATTACACTTTATTATTGCTAGAACGATATATGTTATTGAGAGTGAAGGCCATCAGAGAAAGTAAACCTATTTCATTTGCCATTGTGTCTGAGTTTATCTCATGTTTCAGAGAGCAGGACGAAAAGGTACAATACTTTTTATGTGAATTTTACTTTCATAATTTCATTCTAGAAGAAAAAAGGGAATATAACCCTGGCCCATTCATAGGTGACATAAAATTTTAGGCATTTCTGTCATTTACTCAAAACCAAGTCAGATGGGGAAAATCTCATAAAACCTTCTTAAAGAGGGAAACTGGGCTAGATCTCTGGGTTAGGGGAGAGCCTCCAAAGTCCTTTCCAGCCATTATGTGGCATAAAACTTTTATGAAAAGAGGGGGGGTCGTAGACTCCTTAACCCGATCCATCTATAGGTTAAACACTCTGGTATCACTCGTTTTAGAGAGCTTAAGGAAGAAGCCCTTGTTTCTTCTAAACTGAGATGGGATGCATCCTCCAGTGAGGTGAAGAGTAGGGAACCCTTTGGATACATGAATTTCTTTGCGGCTACCTTCAGAATAGAAAGGTATTCTCGATTTCTCCAAGAGGAAGCACCTACTTGGGTTGGGTGCAGATATAATCCCCCTATCATCTGGTTTCCTCCAGAGAGTTACCAAAGAGATTATCAAATTAATAAAAAAGGGAGGATGCTTCTTTTGGAGAACTCAAAAGAAGCAATGGGTTCAGAAGACCTGGTGAACCAACCTTTCCACCTTACAGAATTACTTATTTACATGTAAGATGTCAGCTTGCATGAGGACATGCAAGAAGGTAAGATGGGGGGTATGTTAGGCAATGAAAAAGGTATAAATATATTCCTTTTCCCAAATTTCATGATATCATATTGATTGACATTCTGGTTATTTAGGAGCAAATAGAATAGAAAATGAATAATATGCTCTTTTGTGTTATTGATAAAGTTAGATTACATAGATCCTAAATATGATTGGAATTATCTGGTTTTATTACAGGATTAGTCAAATACTGTCAAACCCAAGATAGCAAAGGAAATCTTGAAGATGCGCAAGCTATTGGAGGTTGAGGATTGCATGGCACAAGGTAGTTTTAAAGATGATTGAGTTTATCGTATTGTAACTTTATAATAGTAAAGAAATCCTGAGGATCTCTCAATCCTCAGGATAGCTTAATTTACATATACTATTCTAATATATAAAGGGTAAAATAGACCTTGAAAAAAGGAAGAATTGCATCAAAGAACTCAAAACTTAGAATTGCTCTGCATTAGCAATTTTTGTAAAATGTTGTACCAGCTATGAAATTAATAACAACTTTGAGCGGTTTTACCATTTCTATATACTGAATTTCAAATAGTAGTGCTTCTAAGGACCAAGGGCCCAGTCTGAAGGAGCTACTATTCGACCTATAATTGTATCAATTCAATTTCTATTTTGTGATTCGATTCTCTTTTACAATAGTTAAATGAATGCATAAGTGTGTTGATGATTCCATGTCAATTGAAAAAGATAGATGTTCCTGAAGAATTAGATGATTGTTGTTCCAATTTCCATTACTGAGATTTGATGTGTGACAGTTCCTCATAAGTTCACACTTGTTGTTCCTTTCACTTAGTTCACAATTGTTGTTCCTTTCACTTAGTTTACAATTGTTGTTCCTTTCTGTTAAAAGATAGTTGTTATTGCTTTCGATAGAATTACGATTGGTGTCTCTTTTCAATTAGATTACAGATTTTGTTTCTTTCCATAGATAGAGTAATTCGCCTTTTCCTTTCTAGCAATTTGATTCATAATAATAGTCAATTCTGAAAGTCTTTACTTAGATACAATTATCACTCTTAAAATAAATTCAATAGATTAATTAGTTCCTTTCCATTGCACAGCTTTATATTTCAATTCTTAGAATCTTTAATGAATGTTTGAGGAACTTTGTTGTTGATAAACTCAGATTTTCTTTCACTACACAATTTTAGCCTCTATAAGCTATCTGCATAGACTTTGTAGATATTCTTTTAGATAAAAGACAAATCCTCGGGTTGATAAATTAATGTTAAACTAAGGTTGTTTTTAGACATCTTTAGAGCCCAACACAACGCCCGACTCAGAAAACCCCTGATTACTTCCCCTCATTTAGAGGATGAAAATTTTTCATTAATTCTAAAAAATCCCAGGTCTTTTGTTAAAAAATGATACAAATTTACTTGATTGTGCTTATAAAAATGCACGCCCGATTTTGTAAAAGTGTTATTTGTAATAAATAATATCTTATCTATAAATATTAATTTACTTTTTTTTTTTTTATCAAAAGTGATTTATAGAAAAATACACAAAAATATCCCTAAATCATTTAAAAAAAATTAGTTTCCTACCAATGATTTCCTCAGTGTGAATGTGCATTCCACAACAACCATTCCTCAATATATGTTCTCGTTAGTGGGCATTTCTCAAAAAATCATTTCAACTTTAAACCCATAAAACCATGGATGCAATTGAAATAGGGGTGTCCTCTAACATGGGTGCAACAGTTGAAACAGTTGGTTCCCAGGATGAAAATTTCACTATCAACAAATTCCAGGAGTGTGTTGAAGCATGGAGAGACAAAACGATTTGTCCAATAGATATCCTAAATATCCCGAGAAGAGAAGAGTTTTTTGATTTTATGTTTGTACCCTTCCATTTCAAAAATGATGAGATAGATATGGCCATAGATAATTATGATGATGTAGCTATGGAACTAAAACTATTTGGCTAAAGAGTTTACCTAGACGTTGATTTTCTTGCAAGAGAAACAAAAAATCTATGTTGAGGGGTAGCAAGATTTAACTCTAGAAAAACCCCCAAGGTAGAAAATATGTAGATGGCCACTAAAATATGTGGGAAAAAGGTATATGATCCCAGGAATGGTTTAAGAATGCTAGATGTTCCCCAAAGACTATACAAGTCTTTGATTCACATTATCCTTAGGATAATTATGAATCATCATAAGACTGATATTTCCAGTGACTACATGAGGCTAGTCATTTATTGGGTTGAAGACAAGGCCATAGATGTCCCTCACCTATTGGCTAAAAAATTACATCATGCCCTTGAAGAAAGTAAAAAAAAAAATATTAAGTTCTATTTCCTGGGCACGTTGCATAAAATTATTGATTTATATCGACCTAACGACCAAACAAGCCCTCTTAAAACCTACATTAGGAGATCAAAAACAAATAAACCCATTGAGTAAGTACCTGAAGAGACTGCAGTTGATGGTGTGGAAATTAGTTGTGCTATAGTTTCTGAAGATGAAGTTAATGTTTTCAGAACTTTAAGAGACATACATGAATTTGTGAATGAAGTCGAGGAGTAGGGAGGTATGGACCATTATATGTAAACATAAAATGATGATATTTGTGTTAATTTAGAAACTATTGTTGATATAATTCCTCCTAAAATGACATCACTTGAGTATAATGTTCCTGTTATGGGCTCTTATTCTACCTCTCCAAGTTCAAATGTGAACAATCCAACATACATTTTTGATAACAGATTCATTTTGGGGGCATTGAATATAATGATGCATTACAAAAAACTTCTTGAAATGGGGGATTCTTCCTCTATATACACCTATAAGGAAAAGTGTGAAATGAAGCACTTCGTTAATATGAAATACTCAATGAAAATTAGAAATATGGAAAATGCAATTGCAAGGAAAGTATAAGAGTCAAAAAGAAAAATACAGGGAAAAGATCATATTATAGTTGAATTAGAAAGAGAGGTGTCCCTCATTATAGAGGAATATCATAGGGAGATTGATGATGCAAAGGAAATGTATGAATCATCATTGGATAAATATACAACAACTATTGGAAATCTTGAAAAAGAATTGAAAAGAAGACCACAAGTTTTGAAAATACCTCCATTGAATACTACAAGTAATCCAAAGGTGGATGTATTAAAAAATAGTTTGAAGGAGAAATATGGACGTATTCAAATATATAAAGCTGAATTTGAAAATAGAGTGAAACAACTACATCAGAAGCATGATTCAGAGATTGAAGAATATAAGAACAAACTCGACAATTTGAAGAAAGAAAATAGTAACCATGATAATAAGTGGAATAAGAAAAGTTTGGAACGTGTCAATGCAAATGGGAAGAATATAGAAATTAAAAATGAAATATAAATGATTACTAAAGAAGGTGGAAATGGTAAGGATGCAGGTAAAAGTAAGGGTATGGATAAGGGAAAAGGTAAAAGTAAGGGCAGTGCAACAAAAGACAAGAGTACAAAACTTGAAAAGGAAATAGAATTTAGAGAAAAGAAGGTGGAAAACATTAGGATAAAGGTAAAATTTGTTAGAAAAACAGGATCCCAGAGAAATAAATAAAAAAACATGTGGAAATAAAACACAAAATATCCATAATACAATAGAGACATAGATATACGTGGTTCACCCAGTGTGGGCTACGTCCACCAAATAAATTTCCAGGTCCTTCCTTTATTATTATCCATCAAATGAAGGGATACAACCTACAACACACCCGTTGTAACTTCCTCTTCTTTATCTCACAATCTCCTCACTCAGAATACAATATTCACAATGATACATAGCTGCAATACATTTCCATCATAAAAGAGGTTTTCCTTCTAGGGAAAAAAACCCTAACATAACTTCTATCGTTAGATATGAAACCTTATAATGAACGGTCTAGATTTACTATGAAATTACAATATACATTTACAAGGAATTTTTTCCTTCAAGGGCCTGCTTGCCCCCGGACCCTACAGGGGGGGTAACCCCCCCTGCACTACCTCATGTGGAGGAGTGTACATTTGTCCTGGGTGTAAAGTCTTCATGGGGTATAAACACAACTGAAAAAAAATACCTTTGAATCAGCAAGATAACCAGGCTCCACAACCAACAATCTCCCACTTGGATACTGATCTCAACAACTCCACCATTGTTGTATCTATTGGACTATGATCCTTCTTAGACCTGAAAAATTTATCATATTCATATTCATGCTTGAATACCAACTGAAACTAAGAAGGAACTCAGTTTATCCCTAGTTACTCCCTTTGTTAACATGTCTGCAGGATTATGGCTAGTGTGTATCTTTTCCAACTTCAAATATCCATATTCCAAGATGGATTGTATGAAATGGTACCTGAGATGTATATGATTAGTATTTGAATGGAAGGCTGATTTATTTTCAAGATGAATGGCACTCTCACTGTCATAGTACAACTTGTTATTATTCTTCTTATTTCCCAATTCCTCCATAAACCTCTGTAACCAAATCACCTCTTTACTAGCCTCGGTAGTAGTAACATACTCTTCCTCTGTTGTTGGAAGTGCAACAACCTTTTTTATTTTTGAAATCCAACTTATTGTTGTTCCACCTACAGTAAAACCATACCTTGTGGTTCTCCTCCACTATATTTATCACCTACCATATTTGAATCAACATATCCCTGTAGAACAGTGTCTGGACCTTCAAAACATAATGCATGAGTAGTAGTACCTCTCAAATACCCAAGAATCCACTTTACTGCCTCCCAATGTTATTTACATGGATTTTTCATATACCTTCTCACAACTCCCACTGCATGTGCAATATCTAGTCTTGTTCAAACCATCACATACATCAAGCTACCAACTGCTGATGAATAAGGGACCCTGCATATGTATTCTATATCCTCTTGTATCGTGGGACACATTTCCTTAGTTAATTTGAAATGGATTGACAAATGTGTACTAACTAGTTTTTCATTATTCACTCTAAACCTCTCCAACACCTTCTCTATTTACTCACCCCGAGACAATGTCAATTTGCGAATTTGCACGTCTCTTTTTATTCTCATACCAAGGATTTTCTTTGCAGCACCCAAATCCTTCATCGCAAATGAATTAGCTAATTTCTTTTTGAGAAATTTTATATCCTACATATTAGACCCTGCAACAAGCATGTCATCTACATACAATAGAAAAATAATATAGCTTCCAATTTCTAGCCTTTTAAAATAAACGCAGTGATCAGAATGTCATCTACTATAAACTTATTCTATCATAAACTTGTCAAACTTCAAATACCAATGCCTTAGAGCTTTCTTTAGTCCATACAAGATCTTCTTCAACCTGTATACCAAATTCTCCTTCTCGTTGACCTCATACCCCTGTGGTTGTTGCATATAAATCTCTTCCTCCAAATCCCCATGGAGAAAACCTATTTTTACATCTAATTGTTCAAGATGTAAATATTTTACTACCACAAGACATAAAATATTACTAATGGAAGTCATTTTAATAACATGAGTAATATTTCATCAAAATGTATACCTTTCTTTTGTGCAAATGCCTTTTCAACAAGTTTATCCTTGTACCGCATTTTGCCTCCATCTTCCTTCAACTTGTAAACCCATTTATTTTGAAACGCTCTTTTTCCTGCAGGAAACTGAACCAAATCGCAAGTCTAGTTATTTACCAAGGAATCCATTTTCTCTTTCATTCCTTGCTCCCACTTATTTTTGGTGTCTACCTGCATTGCCTCTTCATAACATTCTGGTTCACCAGAATCAGTAAACAATAAATAATACAATGAAGGAGAGTATCATTCGGGGGGTCTACTTAACCTGGTAGATCTTCTAACAACACTTGTAGGAATTTGAGGTACATGTTGCATGTATTGGTGCACATTTTGATTTTCTGGTCCCTTTGGAATTTATTTTTCGGTGATCTCATCAAGCACTATGTATTCTAGTTTTTCTTTCTCTTGTATCTTTCCCTACAATTGATCTTTGTACATGACCTTCTCATTGAATATGAAATCTCTACTCCTAATGATTTTGTGAGTTTCATAATCCCATAAGCAATAACCAAAATCATTAACATTGTATCCAATAAAGGTACACTTCTTGGATTTTTCCTCAAGATTTGTTCTATTTTCTTTATCAATATAGACAAATGCTTCACAACCGAGAAAGTCTTCAAAAAATAATAGTTTACCTTTTTACCTGTCCATGCCTCTTCTAGAATTACACCATCCAAAGAGCTTGAAGGTCCTTTTTTTATTAAGTAAACAACAGTATCTACAACATCTACCTAAAATTGTAAGGGAATACCAACATGAAATCTCATACTCCTTGCACGCTCCATGATTGTCTTGTTCATCCTTTCTAACAAACCATTTTCTTGTGGTGTTCCTAGAACTTTCTTATCTCTATAAATATCATGGTATGAACAGTAATCATCAAACTCCTTAATGAAATATTCACCTCTGTTTTCTAATATGAGACACTTCAACCTTTTTCATGTCTCATTCTCAACCAAAGATTTTCATTTCTTAAAAGTATCAAAAACATCAGATTTTTGTCGAATGTAATAAACCCAAGTTTTTCTAGTTGAATCATCAATAAAAGTAACAAAATAACGAGATCCACCAAGAGATAATACCTGAGTTGGTCCCCATACATCTATATGCACAAGATCTAACCTTTCACTCTTGTTTTCTTTTATGAATGAGAAAACAGACTCTCTTATGTTTTCCACAAACACAATGCTCACAGAAATCCAAATCAATTTGTTTAAGATCTGACAACAAATTTCTTTTGTGAACAATCTACATCCCCTTCTCACTCATGTTTCCAAAACTATGATTCCACAGTGTTTTATCCACTGTTGTAGAAGCTAAAGAGATAGAAGACTCAATATTTCTAGTACATAAATACAATGTACCTACCTTCTCTCATTTTGCTATCACCAGTGATCCTTTGGTGACCTTCCACACCCTATATGTAAATATGGATATACAATATTCACTTTCCAACTGCCCCGTTGAAATTATATTTTTCCTTAGATACAGAACATGTCTTACCTCTTTCAACAACCATTGGTTTCCATTCCTTTGCTTTATTTTTACCTTTCCCATTCCAATAATTTTTCATGGTGCATCATCACCCAAATGACCTGTCCAAAATCACCTTGAACATAATCTAGAAAATTTTTCCTATGGGGTGTGGCATGAAATGAAGCCCCTGAATATACTACCCAAGAATCATAAATTTTATCTACAGAAAGAATCAAAGAATCTTGTAACACATCACCTGTTACATTTGCTTCCTATTTTTTCTTCTATTGTCCATCTCTTTATTTCTTTGGAGCTCTACAGTCTTTCTTTATATGTACTTTCTTCCCACAATTCCAACACTCTATCTTTCCCAGTCTATATTTGGATCTTCCCTTCCTAGAATTCCCATGATTCCCTAAGCCCTTTCCTCTATCCTTTTGTCTTCCCATGTTCTCCATGTTTAACGCATTACTTGATGTCTCACCTATGATTTTTCATCGCATTTCCTCACTAAGGATAACTGATCCAGGTGGATATTGGGGTCCACCCACCTTTTCCAAATGGCTCAAATCAGTTTTCTGGCCATTTTGGCAATTTACTATTTTTAGCAGGTTTTCACTTACGGGGCCATTTTGAGGGCCTAAATGAAGTTTTTTCGAGATAGAGGTTCTCAATGATATCCAAAGGCATGATTGAGCCCCCAAAATTAATCTCCTCGATGATACCTTTCCAACGATCTATCACATGCCTATAACGGAGATCGTATGCAAAAGTTACGACCCCGGGAAGTTGATGCACCAACTTACCCAAACGGGGCCCACATGACTTTTGGCGCTTCATCTCCTAGGGTTAGG
>JZKD02S1624696.1:61446-75390 GCA_000966675.3 Picea glauca
GAATGCCAGTAGCCATCACATCTCTTCTCAGAGATAAGCTGCCACCATTCTAGCGAGTCTTTCACTCTGTATTTTTACAGTCTCTGTACATTTCTTTCATTAATAGAAATATTGTATTACTGTATATATTTGACGCTTGTTATATTTCCATTATATCTCTGTTATATTGTTGTCTCTCTTGCAATATCTCTGAGTATTTATGTGTTATATCTCCGCTCTCATTTCGTGCCGAAAATAATCCAGATCAATAACACCAACAACATCATCAAATTTTAAAGTATTTGAACCAGAGACCGAGTTACTTACAACCATGACCAAGACATTCCATATTTCCAACAATGAGCACAATATTAGAAGATCCCTAACCTCATCATCAAAGTCCACTTTTACAAAACTTAGCTGATTAGTAACCATATTAAATTCATTTAAATGATCTGCAATAGACCCACCTTCTTACATCTTCATATTAAATAATATCTTCATTAGAAATACTGTATTCGACGCCGATGGTTTTTCATACAATTTATCCAATGCGTCCATCAACTCCTTCATTGTATTTTCTTTCAAAATATTGAAAGCCATCAACACTGCCAGGTTCATCCGTATCGTTCCTAGTGCCTTTCTGTCAAGAACCTCCCATTCTTCGTCCTTCATGGTCGTCAGATTCTTTGTTATTCCACCCAATGGTAGGAACAAATCCTTCTGATATAAATAATCTTCCATCTGCATCTTCCATAACTGGTAGTTTTGGCCATTAAATTTCTTGACCCTAAACTTTCCATCTTCCGCCATTTCTCCCACTTGAACCAAGAACCCTCTTTTCCTGCAAGTTGCCTTTTTCTATAATACCAGTTGTTAGAAAAATAATATCGTGGAGCAATAAATAAAACAAATGCGGAAATAAAACACATAAGATACAAAATACAATAGAGACACAAATATACGTGGTTCACCCAGTGTGGGCTATGTCCACCAGAGAAATTTTCAGGTCCTTCCTTTATTATTATCCAGCAAATGAAGGCATACAACCTACAACACACCCATTGTAACATCCTCTCCTTTCTCTCACAGTCTCCTCACTCAGAATACAATATTCGCAATGCTGCATACCCGCAATACATTTCCCTCATAAAATAGGGTTGTCTTCTAGGGAAAGAAACCATAACATAATTTCTACCATCAGATATGGGAACTTATAATGACCGGTCCATATTTACTATGAAATTACAATATACATTTACAAGGCATTTTTTCCTTCGGGGGCCTTGCCCCCAAACCCCTGACGGGGCTTTCTTTCCCTTAGACCCCATATGGGGGGTAACCCCATGTGGAGGAGTGCACATTCTTCCAGGGTGTAAATTCTTCATGGGGTATAAACACGATTGAAAACAAAGACCTATGAATCAGGAAGATAATCAAGCTCCACAACCAACAATTCAAGGTATGGGTAAGGATATTGATATAATATAGTGCAGTCCAACAAAAACAATTCCTTCAAAACACTTGGAAAAGTTTAGAGAAGAAAAATAGAAGATGTATAAGGAAGCTAAAGTATTAATTAGTTCTCTAGTTGATCTCTATGCCCCATCACAAATGGTGGAATCAATGAAGATGACGATAGCTGAGAGAGATGAAAAGATTAAAGAGATCAATAATGAAGTCTTGTAGAACCGAAAGGCACATCATTTGGGATGTGACACAGAGATACAAATGTTGAAATCCCAAGTTGTTGATTTGCAGAAAAAATTACAGAGTAAAAACATAATTGATGCGGTGCCAATTTTTTTGTTGCATCAGAGAAACAATATTTGAGGGAGCAAGAGTTTGATAATGAAGTACAAAAAATCAGGGGTCGATTGGTTAACGCTCGATCCAAACTGAAAACATAAAAGGAACAACTTGAAAAGAATCAAAAGGCCAAGGACAAGAAGTATATGAAGAATACAAATTTGTTGAAAAAACAAGCAGAAGAAAAAACAAGATTGCAAGAGATATTGAAAAATTATGAAAAGAAAATTAAAGATCTAGAGAAACAATTACAACATGTGCCTACTACAACTACAAAACAATCAGAAGCCTCTACAACAACAAAGATAGGATATGTAGTTTTTTATTCATCTTAAGAGCGGGTCTTGCATAAACCTCCCACACATCCTAGGGTAGATACAAAATAGCATTGTTTTATATACCATGTACTCCATGTAATTACATTTAAATATGTAGTAATATCATTATTTCGACAGTTTATTAACAATGTATTTTATTTTATGGATTTAATGACATGTATGAGTGTGTATAGTTATTGAAATGTATGAATGTGTATAGTCACATATCAATTCATGTAATACTTTAAAGGTTACTTGAAATTGATTTATACACATATACAAAACCATTCTCATCTTGTTTGCAAGATGTTTGAGTAAAACATAAGTAGTTTCATGTACTTGACATTTTGATATAGCAATGGTAATTGCATAGATTTATCTTTGTTGTAATGAATATGAAACCTATATGTATCAAGTATGACTATGGCTTGTAAAACAATAATTCTGCATGCAAATTACAATACATACACAAGCTACAAATGCAACATTTTTCCAATTTCCTCCACAATGGTAATTTTCATGTCATGACCACTCATAATCCAATATATGGACAAAATATATATAACTAACACTTATTACATGAAATATATATATATATATAACTTCCAAATATTGCATATTTATATGAATACATAGTGTTAAACCCTAATATGCAAGCAATCTTGCACAAATACCCTATTGTTGTTCATATACAACAATAGTCCACAACCATAATATTTCACTTGAGGAATTATTAATCTATCATCTATCACTATAAAAAAATTTAGAGTTGTATATGTAACAATATATATTAGTTCATACATGTAACCCCAAACCAAAATGTATATTTTACCCTACAAATTATGGGGAACAACAACATATATACAACTTGTATTTTTCCATAACAGGTCATGTATTTTACTCAATGTCTTGTTTTCATGAAATTCCATAAGGATAGTGTGCATAATTTGCATAATACATATAAATATATGAAATTTCCTTATCATTGTGATTTAAGGAAGATATAATGCAAATACAAACACAAGGATTTCATTCTTCACTCCAAGGTATGTTCAAAATTCATCTACAACAACAATCCACAACCACAACATTTCACTTGTGTAATCATTAATCTATCATCTATCACTATAAATCATTTCAGAGTTGCATATGTCACAATACACGTTAGTTCATGCATGTAACCCCAAACCAAAATATATATTTCACCCTACACCATCTCGGGACAGAACAACATATGTACATCCCACCTTTTTCCTTAACATGGCGTGCATTTTCCTCAATGCCCCCTTTTCATGAAATTTCATAATGAAAGTGTGCATAATATGCACAATTCATCTATCGATATGAATTTTCCCTAAAATTATTCTTTCAATAAGTTAGCATCCAAATCCTAACATAAGGCTTATATTTTTTACTCAAGGGCGTGCATTTTACAACATGCCATGTTTTCAAGCAAAACACACATAATTTCCATTTTTTTAGCATGCATTTTCTTCTTAAGGAATACTTGTCTCGTATTAAGTAATGAATTGCTCATTTTCCTATATATACATCATCACATCATACAAAATTCACCACTGTAACGTTTCTACAACTTTTGTACAACCATGTAGCTTGTAATATTTCATATAATATTGACATATTCATTCTATATTTCATGAAAAGGTAATGAATCTTTGTTCATATAAATCAGCCTTTTTGGAGTGTAAATGAACTCCTAATTGTAAAAACATGTTAAACCTATTGTAATAATCAAGTTACAACTTAAAAATTAAATTATGGAGACTTATCCAGTTTTGGGCGTGCATCTTTCTATAGTCAACTTTAACAAATTCACCCTTCAGTTTTACAATGCAATTATTAGACTTTATGCACATGTGGTAGGTGTTTATATGAAAATTCCACTATAAGGAATTGTGAAGGTGAATAATTACAAATTACACCTTATTCAAGTTGAACCACTCAATTTGGGTCAACATTGAGACTAGGGCGTGCATTTTACTCTAATGTTTTTTTCACTTCAAATTTACATGTAATCCAAAATCTAGGTGCATGAAAGCAACCTATCATGTTCTTAAATTTCACTTTAGATGACATGGGTAAATTTTCCATATACGAAACTCCATTTTAAAACTTATAAAACAATGTTTGGAGCTACAAAGAAGCTTGGGTGTGCATTTTAATTTGGTCACCTAATACGGTTGTGACCTTCCAAATTACAAGGAAAACATTGCCTCTTCTACACAACAACCCTTCTTGAACTTGAAATTGCAAACTTAACAACATGAATAAGTATAATAAGATAAACCACAACTCCAAAAACATTCACAACTCAAATCTAAGGTATAATAAAATTGTTGCTTATGTTTTACAAACAGGTTGGGAATTTCTAGGATTTTACTAGGCATCGCTTGCCTATTATTGCATAGTAGCTTATTTTATGACTAAAAATGAAAAAATAAGTATATAGTCTTATGAAAACTGAATTAACAAATCATTTACAATTTGAAACACTCAAATTGAATGATTTTTGAGACTTGGGCATGCATTTTAGTGTAGCCTGGCATGCATTTTGCACCAAGGCAAAATTTACACCAACGCAAAATTTGCCCTCTTTGTCCTAGAAGAAAATGTGTGGTATTTTTGCAGGGCAAAGGGTTTTAATTTTCATATTGGACAAACATAGATATAGAAAAGGTCATGAATCTTTGTGAATCGAAATCATCCTTATTGAAGTGCAAATGCACTCCTAATTGTATAAACATGTTAAAAATGTTTTAATAATCAATTTACAACTTAAATATTAAATTATTGAGGATTATCCAACTTTGGACGTGCACTTTCCTATAGCTAACTTTAACAAAATGGCCCTTCAGTTTTACAAGGGAAGTTTTAGCCTTTATGCACATTGGGTAGTTTTTATTTCTGGAACTGCCAATATACGACTATGACAAGGTGTAAATTCACAGATTATAAGTTCTTCGAGTTGAACCACTCAATTTGGGTCAAAATTTAGATAGGGGTGTGCATTTTACTCTAAGGTGGTTTTGAGTTCATATTTACATGAAATCTGAAATCTATGTGCCTAAAATAAACCTCTTATGTTATAAAAATTTTCTTTCGATGACATATGTAAATATTAAATATAGATATATCCATTGTACAAATTACAAAACAATTTTAGGTGCTACAAGGAAGCTTGGGCATGCATTTTAATTTTGTCACTTAGTACAATTTTGACCTTCCAATTTATAAGGCAAACTTTGCCTGTTTTGCACATCAACCATTTTTAAAATTGCAATTGCAAAATTAACATGATCAGGTCTAATATGATAAACCACACTCCCAACAACTTGCACAGATCAAATCTACAATATAATAAAACCTTGACTTACTTTTTACAAACAAGTTGTGCATTTCTATGGTTTTACTAGGCATTTGTTGCCTATTTTTGCACAACAAAGTATTTTATGATTGCAAATGAAAAACTAAGTATACAAGCTTATGTAAAATGGATTAGAAACTTATTTACAGTTTTAACCACTCAAATTGAATGTTTTTTCAGATATGAGGGTGAATTTAAGTGTAGCCTAGCATGCAATTTGCACCAAGGAAAAATTTACCCGCTTTGTCCTACAAAACAAATTTTGGTATTTTTACACATCAAAGGGTTTTAAGTTTCCAACTGCACAAACAAAGGTAGAGACAGATGTATAAATTTTCTAATGATAACCACATACCTTTCTCTATCATCAATGCATTTAAACTTCCAACCCCAAGAAAACCACTTAGATAGCTAACTATTTTATCCCCATTTGACATTGTCTCTTATAAGAGGAGGATGTCAGGTTTATTTAGATAAATAACCCTTTTCAAGTCTCATTTTTTGAATGGGATGATGTAGCCCCAATAATTAAAGGTTACATAGATTCTAAGGAACCCTTAATATGGGCATTGTCCACAGACCCTTCCATTGTCAACTATTTACCAAACATAATGTCATTCATAGATTTATTTTTGAGAGAAATAAATGGACTTATTTCTTCTTCTTTGCGCCCTACTTCCCCTTCCATAGTTTAGAACTACCCCCACTTCAATTTCCACCTCTTAGCCATACCTTCTAATTTTCCTGAAGGTAGATTCAGACATTAATATAAATATGCATTAAATATCTCTTAAAGATTGTAGAAAAACACTAAACATCACAAAAAGCATCACATATAAGAAAAATTCGATTCAAAACGATATTGATATTCCATACAATTGTCATAATAGTAGGATATGTACATGCAAATAGACATCATACAATTATGGTGTCCATTACAAAACCAGTTGGAAAAGTGAAATACAGATCCCACACCTTTGTTCTCTCTAAATATTACTCCTATTGTCTATGATATGACAAGCCCCTTCTTTCCTATCACTCTGCTTACAACCTTATATCACCTGATTCCCACCAAAAATGCCAAAATATAGAACATTTTGATAACACCTATATATTTATATGATCCTCGTGGGGACAACCTTCATCCATACGACGGTGACATAATTAGATCATAATTATCTTTACATGTCCTTGAGTGAGTTTTTATAGCTTGTGTTTTAAGAAACATTCCTATTTGATTTGCATTTGACGATGGGGGGACACGTGGCCCTTGCGGTAATAGTTGACTATGGGTTGGAATGTCGACGCTGATTGGACTTTGTTGCAATATCGATGGATGTCGGGGCACCAAGATAAAAAAAAATAATGAAAATTTTGATAGTTAATTAGTAATTTCTGATGGTATGATCAATTTTATCCATACCATCCATCATATGACTTCAGTGATAACATTTACCAACATCTGACTTGAACTTTGTTCATAGCCTATTTAGCGACACAACTGATATAGGTTAGGTATTTTCCAACCCACCCACATCATGAAAAATTCTAATATTTACTATGTTCATCTATTAATCCTTATACTCACCAATCATATCTCGTGTCCATTCACATTTGATTGATGTCTGGAGGTAGGGTGGCATAATTAGCCAACACTAGATATTTTTATCCCCCATAGTAGGCATAATTGACATCTTGATCAAGAAAAGACAGGCATAATTATCACTCGTCAACATTTTTGTCCCTCATATCAAGCATAGTTGACATATCGATTGAGACAACAAGGGAATAATAATACCATGACGAACATTTTTGTCCCCCTATATGGCATAATTAAGGCCCAATTAGGTTCCAAACGCACCCATGATACAAAACTTTGTTGACATGTCAGTGCCACTTAGGTGCCACAAAGGAAGGCCACGAGGTAATGGTGGGTCATGATGATGATGTCAGTAGTATTGAAAACTATCGAATATGAACGTCGAGGGACCAAGAAAAAAATATAATGAATTTTTTAGAATTAATGGGTAATGTCCAACGGTAAGGTGGATTTTTCCCATAACATCGAAACACCCTATTAGAATTCAACACCATATGTAGTAGTGAACTTACAAACTCATTATTTTAAGGATAATTATATCAAATAGTTATAATAAACATTCCAATATAATATTATGTGTTTTCACTTTCCAATGGATTTTGAATCTGTTAGTCCTCAAATGCTCTTGGTTGTCAATGGAATGATGCCAAGGATCCTTGGAGATAAAACTCAAATTGGGTTTTTAATCTACATTGCTCGATCAAGGTTGTTAACATAATCATTTATTCTTCACATCTTGTATAACATTTTGGAATGGATGATTATATAAGAATTCAACATATAGGATAAATTTCTCTTCTATATATCAGATAATTAGGGTTAAAATGGTGAATTAATGCGTGAAAGAAATATACACATACAAGGTATTCATTGTAAATAAATATTGTAAGGATGATTATGAAGAAAACATGTCGAGTAATAAATAATTAAATAGTGAAAACAACTATGTATTATGAGTTTGTTTAGGGTATATTCTTCACATAGCTCATTATTTGAAACATCCAAAATATTGGAAATTTTGCATATCTCTGAGTGTCCCAAACAAGAAATGAAAAATATTGGTCATAACATGAAATAAATCTCATTCACACATGAAACCACACATATTTACAACACATATGGTGCCAAGATTGTTGCTGACAAATTTTACTGATGACGCTTTCAAAATACATTCAAAATGGAAGAGATGGATCTTAGGAAAGTAATACAATGGAAGAGAAGAATTATGGAGTTTACAAACTTATACTACAAGAAGTCATTGAATACCTATAATCTTGTTGCTTTTCTTATCATAATATGTCCTTGTGCTTGGAGCTAGGTTGATCTCTGAACTTTGAGACTTGGATACTATTCCTCTCTCTGTCTGCTAATAAAAAAAATCTAATGTGTCTTATGACTCTTTATAGGTGTATTTCAATGAGAAAACCACTTTCTTACCCTCTATACGACTTCTTGATTCTTGATACCACTTATTGAATCTTCATACCGCTTCTATGTCTAGTAAAAATGTTAATTTTTACTAATGTAAAGCATATTGAAGTTCTTTGAGGAGAGATTCTTTTACCCAACTGAACTCATTCAGTTTGTATCATTCAAAACTACTTGATTGGATAGAGCTTCTGTGATAGGAACCTTTTTCTTCCATAGGAGTGAGGTTATATATGGGTTCGAAGAATGGGTAGTCGTTTCCTCTCAGCCACAATCCTCTAATGATGTGGAGTGCTATCGACCCTACCTATGGGTCCTTTGTTTTAATTGAGTGTTGATCGAATAGTGAGAATGTGCCTTAGGATGAACTGTATGATTTCCTTCCGCTCCTATGCCTAAATCATTATGAACATGGAGAGACATTGCTCTCCTTTGCAAAAAGAAGTGAAGTTCCTGACATGTCAGTGGAAATGATGGTCAAATGGTCCCTCTTAGGGGAAAAATGAATGAAAATGGATTACCTTCCATCACTCTCAACTCAAAAAAAATGATTATTGAGGCTCTAGCACTAGCAAAATGATTGTGACTTCCTCGGTGACTTTCTCTTATAAGGTTTTGATACATATTGAGGGAGATTATTGCCAGAGCCAATGATTTTTTCCATTCGACTGTTGTACTTTGAGATATGATGTTTATATGTACATATGTGTGGCCAATGAAAACCATATAATAGGTGGATGTGTCATATCATATGGTTATCTGATTTGTGTGATGACTTCAACATGTAGGGAATTCCATTAAAATCACACTTTATCCATTTAAAATGATTCAGAGACACATGTAACATTTATATTGGCGAGATATTTTAAATTTATGAAATGCACAAAAAATTGGATGGCTTCACAAATGATGTCAACAAGGTACGATTTCCACATAGAAGACATGTGTTGGTCCAGGTGGCTTACAATTTGGTGCCTCTGTTTGAGTAGGGTGGAACCTAGTTGGGCCAAGTGTATCCTGACGAGAGCGACCCATCACTGTTAGCATGCATCAAAGAGTGTACCCATGCACATGTGTCATTTCTTTATTTGGACACATAGATGCCTAGATGTAAGTTTAGGTATCCAACTGTTAGCCCTATCATCATTCTTGAGTTCCCTATCATCATCCCGTTAGGTTTTTGGTCGAATTACGGTAAAGCATTTTTCTAGGATATTGGAAGTGGTATTTCATGCTTGCACGAGTGGTTTATTGAATGCCTTGAGTGATGAGAAACCAATCAAACATATCCATGTGGCATGGGAAAAACCACCCTCGCACCATTTATCATTTTTAACTAGTGATCATGTTCATGATGCTATATGCATTGTGAGCTGTCAATATGGGGGTAATAAGCACTACATTGTAGATTGTTGATCACTTGAATTTGGTTGTGCACATTGAAATTTTAGATTTATCCCTAGATATTGATGCTTGGTCATATATTTAGCTCCTCTGCTAGTGCATTATTACATTTGTGTGTGTTTTAGGCCCCATTTCAAGCCTGTGATAAGCCCCTTTGTCACCATTTTATCTCTTTGAGCTATATAGGCCCTTTTTCCTTCAAATTTATCAATACTAAAGTGATTCTTCTTGCACATTGGATATAATGTAGCTCCCCTTCCTCAATAAGAATCCAAGTGTGAGATACAATTATCCAAAATTACTCAATGCCATTAAAAAAATCGACATTGTACTAACATCACCTCCAACGGAGACAACAAATCCCTGTGATGTGCTGAGATCTATAGACTAGGTGCCTTATCCCTTGGGCTACAAAGTCTATGATTAACACCTGTAATGCTATTTTCATTTTTGGTAGGACTAATTTATCAACATCGCACTAGGTTATCATAATAACACCATAATCATTTAAACATAAATTGAAAGTAATGAAATTGACATTAAAATGGAAATAGACTTTGTAGAAAGGAGATAAAATAAAAACAAATAAATATTAGTGTACAAATTGAGGATATAGTTAGAGTTTAGCATTGCATAAAATGATTTAGAAACCTCCCATTCAGAGGGGATCCCAATACATCACCATCAAGACGGGATATCTCATAAGTGTTTTCTTGGACAACAATAATCTAGAAAGGTCCCATCCAAAGGCTATAAAATTTTCCATGTTTACCTTTGGCCTCTTTTGTTTTATCCCACTTTAAAACTAGATCTCCAAAAATGAAGTTTATTTCCTTATCTCTCTTGTCAAAGATCATTTTCATCTTTTCTTGATGTTCATGTGACTTGACCAGTATAGACTCCCTCTTCTATGAAACTTCTATTAGCTGATGCATTCTCCTATCTACATCATTTGGCTCCTCTACTTGATCTTATAATACTTTCATCCCTAGGTGTAATACCCCTAGGCCAAACCCCAATTGTAAATATAATGTAATTGTACGTATAGGATGGTGAGCCATGATACTTTAGGGCTAGAGTGCCTTTATATATATATATGTATTTTTAGGATAGAATTCATGTGTGTTTATTAGGATGGAGATCTAGAAGCTAAAATGCAATAATTATTAAATTGACACTCACAGGACTTGATTTGCCTATTTTGATCTAGTCAAAGAGCTCAAATAGTGGCCATTGAAATATTTTTGAAATTAGGCAATATTGGACATTTTCAGAAATTCTGAAAATAGGAAAAATTGGAAAATTTTGGGTATTTTTCCATACTATGATGTCAGCATAATGTGGGGGCCACATGTCAGTTGACGTGGAAGAGTAGTGATGTGTAATTCCATGGGGGCATGTAAATTATGGCACAACAACAAAGGTGGTGGTTGATGTGGATCTAGAGTTGCAGAGCCTACTGCTCGGAGGAACCTAGATCCTGGACCTGTGGAATCAATTTAAGGGGGGGGATTGATGTGATGATGCATGACACATCACCCATGGCTTAACCAAGGTTAATTTTTTCTTCCCCTCCCCCTTGTGTTAATGATTGGAAAGGCTTGGGGTGGCACAATCCATTGTGGGCCATCGATTATGATCTCGATCGTTGATCTCGCCCCAAACCTCCACCGTGGGATCAACCCAACATAAAAATTCATGCACTGGGGTAAATGGGTGTGGGATGGGGCTCACCCATCCCTGTGACCCAATACAAATGTGCCACATGGCAGCCAAGGACCTATGGGGCCCAAAAAATTAACATGTGCATGTCAGTGAAGGAGAAGGAGATAAAGGATACAGAAGAGGGAGGTAAGGGGAGTTGATGGGGCAAGGATAAATGGTCGAGGTAGATGAAATGGTGCCACCACGAGGTTCTAGGTGGAATCAGGTTCCATGTCAGCATCCCAGTTAGCATAAGTTAACCATATTTTAAATATAATAGTGAAAAATTTCCCAGAAAATGGGTATTTTCCAGGTGTTCAACTTGCAGGCCATTTTCGGAGGCCTAAATGACATTTTTGAGAAGTCAAATTCAAAACTATATGTCTCTCTAAGACACAAAGTTTGTAAGGTACCATATCTATTATAATATCTGAAAACAAAAATACTGCAGATAATAACAGCGGAACAACACAATATATGAAACCACAACACCAAAATAATACCTTTATTGATAGAAAACAATGTTCACTTGCCTCTGCGAGGGGGAAACCTCCAGTAGAGCAGTTCTCTATTACAATAATTCTCAAGAAAAAGGCCTCTCATGTCGTCAAATCCTATTTATACTAAATCTATCTACCAAATCTATCTACCAAAATAAAAATCTAGAGGAAGATCTTCTATAAGCGGATGCTTTTATTAAGTCTTCTTACATTTGACTTGTTCTTCCTTATTACTAGGCCTTATTATTATCAGCCTTTATTACATGGAAACTATATTATTCTACCTATGTGATGGTTTAGGGAGGTTATATACCGAACATGACCTCCCCATTAAAAACAAATTTTCCCTCAAGACTTGACATGGGGAAATTATTGCAGAATGGTAGTTGGCTCCCAGGTGGAATATGTTGGAGTTGTATCTTTCCACTATACTAACAATTCCTTGTTCACTGACGGAGATGATGCTAATGTTGGTCCAAGACTACTTGTTTCTTCAAACAGATGGAGCCTTCTTCATCCAACTCAGGCAGATTGGTTTGAGTTTGGCACTTAGTTCCAATCACCTTTAAGAATGAGACATGAAAAAGGGGATGGAGCTTAGAATGATTGGGAAAAGCTAACTGATAGGCCACCTGTACCATACGCTTGAGAACTGTATAGGGACCATAAAATTTGGGTGCCAATTTATGACAATGGTCATCTTTGAGTGAAGTATTCTTATAAGGTTGGAGTTGAAGAAAAACCTAGTCCCCTTCAACAAATTTACATTCTGAGTGACCTTGATCTGCTTGTTTGTTCATGTGATTATGAGCCATCAACAAATTCTCTTTGAGGGTGTGGAGAATAGCCTCTCAAACTGTAAGATTTTGGTAAACCACCTGAACCTTCGAGACACCAGGCATGTATGAGAGAACTGAAGGTGGATTTTTTCCATATATTGCTTCAAAAGGAGTCGTGCAAGTAGTTGTATGGTAAGAGGTGTTGTACCACCATTCATCTAGGGGTAACTATTGAGCCCAGATATTTTTCCTCTCATATGAAAAACACCTCAAATGTGTTTCCAAACAATTATTGAAAAATTCATTTTGGCCATTATTTTGGGGATGCTAGGTTGGGCTGAGATGCAATTGGGTTCCCTGTAGCCTGAACAATTCTTGCCAAAAATTGGTGGGAAAGTGGGATCTCAGTCAGAGACAATAGAATGAGGCATGGAATGAAGCTTGAAGATATGATCCATGAAAAGTTGAGCCATTGTGGATGCAGCTAATGGGTGTTTAAGAGAACATAAATGAGAATATTTGGAAATATGATCAACAACCACCATGATGATAGACTTATTTCTCGATTTAGGAAATCTAACAATGAAATCCATCGAAATATCCGTCCAAATAATGTGTGGAATCAGAAGAAATTATAGTGTGTCAAGGGATTTGACTACTTCACACTTGTTTCATTGACAGACCTCACATTCCTACGCAAAGGTGAAAGCATCCTACTTCATACCATCCCAGGAAAAAAGAGTGTTTGACCCTGTCATAGGTTTTAGTAAACCATGAATGTGCAACTATGGTTGTAGCATGAAGCTCAGAAATCATCGTGGATTTAAGTTGCAACTGTTTTCTTAAATACAAATGACCTTTGTAGCGAATCTCATCATTTTGACAAGAGTACCCTCAAGAAATTGGAAAATTATATTGCAATCATTGGATCAGACATGAAATTTTTGGATCTTGTAGCCATTCCTGGTGAACAACTTGGAGCCAATATGGTACAATGAAGGAGAGAAAAAAGAGGGACCCTTCATCTTCATATTTCCTT